>JAVDPK010002890.1:548111-594036 GCA_034780415.1 Cichlasoma orientale | reverse complement strand
TATATATATATCTTCCCAGCAGGCAAGATCAGCTAAAATTACCACCTTACATTTATATGTTTCAGCTGACCATCACTTCATCATTTTATGTTATAAGACATTTCTGTGAATTTCTGAGAGTCACAAATATTCTCTATAAGAGATAAGATTTTTGATGCTTTTTGCTTCCAATCATTGTCACATCAGGCTGTCATAGTGGGCGCTGGTTTGTTTTGGTCCTCCTCCTCTTCAAGCTAGGAGACTATGCAAAGCATTCTCCTCCCCTTTGGGGTGGTCCCTTGAGGCTTCCTGCTCTTCAGCCGCAACACCTGTCTGCCATCTACCTCATCAATCTCAGTGCAAACGGACCAGCTGCTGTGTCCAGTCTCTGCCAGATAGTCTGCCTCCTTCAAGTGTTAATCAGGCCAAACCTAAACTCCTCCTGACTCTTCTGTGTACCCATGCTAACATTCTTCTCCTTGTTCCCAGTTCCTCCTTTGCCGGCTGAAGGGCTCTCCCTTACCAGCTGCAGTCATCTGTCAAGCAAGCTGGCTCATTCACTCAAACTTACCTTGGATCATTCCTCACTCATCCTTTGCCTGCCTGTCCACCCTTGAATGGAAACCTTCCCAGGACACAAGCCAGCACTCTACCTCTCCCTCCGGAAATCCTTTCTCTCACATTTTAAGCAACTGTCTCTATGCATGGCTGATTACCAAGACTATGTGAAGTAACATCTCAAGGTCTACTACTGCACCATTATGGACAATCCCTACTGTGACCATAACTGAAACCAACCAGCTGATCTATACTACAGCAACAGTGATCCTCGAGATGCTTGGCTATAAGATGAACAGCCACAAGGAGCAGTATCCTCCATGGAAAAGAAGACTAGAGGCCAAGATCAAGGCAGCATGGAGGAAAGTTAGCCATCTATCAAAGCTACAGAAAGGTGTGATGAAGAAAGGGGTGAAGTAGAACAAGCTGTGCATACCTGACACCTTAGAAACTGCCAAGCAAAGACTCTTGGCTAACCGCTTGAAAAGGTACACCAGAGAGACAGGAGCCAGGAGAATACACCAGATGTTCTCCACTGAATTATCCAATGTGTGCTCTCAGTGGCAAGGGAACAATATGAGAACACCCAGGCTGGAGATGGAACAATACTGGAAGAGCATATGGGAGAAAGATGCAACACATAACAACAATGCTCAGTTGCTAGTGGCTCTAAGAGCAGACCACAAAAACCTCCCTGAACAGGATCCCGTAACCAACACGGGGGCAAATATCCAGCATCTGTGTGCGGCACAAAGTATACACAAACAGCGATTATGAGCAAGACGACAACTACGCACTTTGCACCCTTTTATCTGTTATGAACTGATACAAAACAGCATGTTCAGCCTTAGGGCCCAACCAAATTCACAGCCATGAAAATCGCATCGCTTTTCTCGTGTAATACACGCCTTGCATTGAAATGGTGGTAGAAAACTTTACTTTGAAATGGCAGAGTCACACCCTTCTGCTGCCTGCGTCACACATTCTTGGTTCCAGATCAGCTAGCTTGTGGTGCTGGAGTTGAACCTGTTTTTCGGCCGAGTTCACGGTGGAAAAATCGCTGAATGGTTCGAGCACTTGGCACCGGCACCAGCACCCAGTCAGTGGAAAAAGGGCCTCAGTGCCTCACACATGGATTCTGAAATGCCTAGAACTGTACAAGATCAACAAGAACCAAAGAGCCTTCATCAGGAATTCAATGGGGGTTGTGGGAAAAAAAGTACTAGAGGCCAACTTGAAGCCAATTGCACAAGTTACAGTCAAGTGAGGGATTTACCAAGGAGATGCTCTGTCTCCACTGCTGTTCTGCATAGGCCTGAATGCTCTCAGCCAGATCACTAACAAGACTGACTACAGATACTGACTACAGAATGGAGCAAATATCACCCATCTCCTCTACATGGATGACAACAAGCTGTATGCCAGGAGTCAACAAGGCCACGATTCACTGATCCACAGCACTAGGATCTACTGCAACGACATCGGAAGGTCATTTGGACTGGAGAAGTTTAGTTGAATGTTAATAAAGAGAGGGAAGACAGTCAGAACTGAGGGAATTACACTACCAGAAAGCAACATTGCAGACACTGAGGATAGCTACAAATACTTTGGAATCCCACAGGTAAATGGGAACCATGAAGGGGCCACTAGGGAAAGCTGCAACTGCCCGGATCTTGTTCTTCCCATTCAGCTGACTCTTCAGGACTTGCCTTACTCTCTGCAGGTACTTCTAGTAGACTTTCAGTAGTCTTGTAGTCTTGGTAGGGGTCCAGGTTTCTAGCTTAGCCATGATCTTATCTTTCAGGTCAGCTGCTCTGGCATTCAATGTAGCAGTTGTTATTGGGGCTTGGTACCCAATCTCGGAGTGTGGGGATGATGACATCTCCCCCCCTGACCTCTCGTCCTGGCTCCCCAGTTAGTTTGAGTTTGATTAAAGTTAGTTAAAAGGTATGATTCTCTAGCTTAATTAGTGCTACTAGTAGTAGTTCTACTCATCTGCCTGAAAAAATGTTGGCAATAAATATTAACTAAATTTGCCTATGTCATAAAAAATCACTTCAAAGTTATGTAGAGTTTACAGTTGGATAACTGCATTATTCAAATTTAACAACGCCATTTTAGTATTTAGCATTGTTGTTTAGTGAAACTGAACCAACAGATTAAGTGTATTTCTCTAGGCAGCCAAGGCAGCTGCGAAAACAATGCCGTCTTGCAGTCACAGATTGGTATTCTAAAGACTGTGAAGACAAGAAAGGGTGGAAACATAAGCGGGGTGCTTAAGTGTTCCCTCCTGCAGTGATGCTCTTGATTTGTCCATGGCCTTTTGCACAGATGAAGCATAAAACACTGTCCATGGTGCTGAATTCTATCATCCCTGTGTGCACACCCTTGACAACCATTAGTTACGATAGCATCTGAGGCCTTCTGGATTATAGGCATGATCTTACCATTTAGTGAGCTTTGAAAGTGTAGGAGATGTACTCTGATTTAGCTTTAGAAAGTGCACAGAGTCACAAAATGAAGGTTATTTGAGTTGTTTGAGCTGCTGCATCTTAAAAGCACTCATTCTATTTCATTTGGAGGCGTTTCACTGAGAAGGAAATCTGTCAGCAGTGGGTGCTAGAATATTTGCATGAAGCATTAAAGAAAGGCACCACTGTCACATCTGTGTACATGACCTTGTGTTGAGAACAGGGTGAAAACCAGAATCTTTATGTATACATCCATAAATACAAAGTACCCTGCTGAAATAGTGTGTTTAGTGGGCTTTGTAGACAACCATTTGCATTAGTTTGGGGCTGATCACATTGGGTTAATGCCTTACAGTGATTTAGTTTATGGTGATTATATTTACGGCTCTGCCAGAAACATAAAATGCATCACTTCCTGTGCACCCAGGGTTTGAGAACATCAAAGACTTTCCTGAGGGTTTTGGCAAGCTATGTGCACAATGCTCAGCTCTATTTGAATTTGTGTTATTGAACCTGTTTCTTAGAGAAGATACAAGCAGGTGAAGATATTTCAAAGAAGATATTATACTCGTAAATTACTACTAGAGTCTGTTTTTTTAATTTTTTTTTTAAATCTCATAAGCATATGTATTTATTATAGACCTGTCCTGGTTCTGTGAATAAATGGCAGAAATGTACACATCTGTGCATGTTGTTCTTTTTCATGCTGTTACATATGAAGCTAAAGAAGAATTGATTAAAAAAAAATTGTGACTAGTGGAGGAGAATATCCATATAGTTATTGTCCAGGCCCCTTGTAGCAGCGTTGAGTATCCATTTCTAATGTAATGTTTTTTGTTTTTTTTTTAAGCTATGGCTGAGTTCTGCCAGGGCTTCTGCACAAAAAGCTTCAGCAGTGCTGAATGCACTTGCATATATTACTTGCTAAGCATTCATACATAAATCCCTAATCCTCTCTGAAAGTCATACAGTATTCACTAGCCTTCTCCCTACAGTTATATTGCTAACATACTATAGTTCTACTACCTGATCTCAACCACGGACCTTATTAACTACTTGTGAAGGATCTTATACCGGGGGGTCTTGCCTCTAGAGTCTTTATTAGGCTAATAAAGCATATCCACAGGCATGTACCGCACAGCGATTTGGCCAATTAGGAAGGTGACAAACCCTGGACATAATCTCTATGCAGACACTCAGAACCTCATGTTATGATAATGATGCTAGAAAAGAATCCTGAAAAAAATGGCCAGATACAGCAATATGCAATAGATTACTACATCCTCCTTCTGTAATGTTTTACCAGGCAGGACACAGCTCTGAAAGTACCTGCACATTATAAAGTGACAGTGCTTAAAATGTAAATCTCTGTGTCTGGAAAAACAAAACAAAAAACAAAACAGAGACACACACACACACACACACACACACACACACACACACACACACACACACACATACACACACGGTCACTTGTTCTGTTGACAGTGTTTTGGTCCTGATGAAGAAGTTGAGTTTTACCCAAGGCCTAAAGATATTTCAAATGTAGTGACTACATGGGCTCTTCAATTTCATTACCAGCCACAATAGGCCAAAACTACAACTTTTGCAACTTTAATCAGCAAATGGCATGCTAAAGGGGGTTATGTTACAAAATATAGATGATTATACCAGGTATAATAGTTGCCAAGTGTCTCCTAAGGCATACATCTGATGATAAGATTTTCTTTCTTCATAGTTATTACGTTCAAGTAGGTATATTCTCGAGCTGCCAAGACAATTAAGAGAAAACAAAAACAAGACTGAGTATTGATCCCGAGCGGCAGGGTGATATTTGCAGCATGTGGGAGCATGTGTGCCGCGCAGTTAGACGCAGGTAGATTTGAGATGAAGGAAACGAACATTTTTATTAAACCGTGACATCCTGATATTGCAGAGCCATAGAGGAGCATGCAAAGCTGACAGTGCCTCTTAAAGATAACCACAAATCCCACAATAAGATGAATATTTGATATCAAGAAAAGATGTAGTGTTGTTTGCTGTAGTATCCTAATCAAGCGTTTGAGTATGACAACCTAGTTTTGATAATAAAGGAAGAAGTTTTTTATTCAGGGTGCCAGCATTTTTTTTTTTAACCTCAGTTGAAGGTGACATAAATCACTTTCTTAGTGAGAGCTCACATTCCACCTTGAGAGCACCTAGTCCCATTTTTATCAGTATTAATGGTTGTCCCCTTACTTAGCCAAAGCTATTTCACACTTGGTTAAGTGCAGTATGAGAACGTCTCCTCGGCTGTATATTTAGCTGGGCCTTCCTAAATATTTTCGAGATCCCTAATCACTAAGCAAAAGCTACCATGTGCACTAATACACTATGAAAGCTCACAAAAGTAATTCATTCTTGTTTCCCCTACTGAGCATTTCTCAGCTAACACACCACGATGCCCGTGGTGAGGTTGTCTGAGAATCCTAATTGGTAAATGTTCAATAATGTTGAGCAGCTCTGACTCTGTTTTATGTTCTGGTCGCACACACTTACGCACATACAAATCCACACAAACCCAAAGGCCCCCTGAAGTCAGCCCTCTTAAAAACCATCGCCTTCCAGTGATTCTTAAAATGATGAAGCAACTTTTACAAAAGGGGCATAAGACCCATGGATTGGACTCTTAATAAAACACTTCTAAGAGAGGCAGTTCACAGACAAAGTTGAACCAGATTTCACAGAAAAGCCTTAAAATTAGACTTCCCAGGGCAGAAGCTTTGCTGGCTAGCTATTGTTAAACTTCCACAAAGCTAGTCTTCATCCCTCACCCCATGTGGCCTTAACAGAAGCACTATTTCTGCCTTTGCCCCCTCCGTACTTCCACACACTGAGGGAATGTGGGTCAATATCCACATTGCTTCCTGTCTTCCTTTTAACCCCCACAACGCTTATCCTCCTTTTACACCTGGCTCACTCACATTCATATAGATCCAAAAAAAAAAAGAGAGAAAAAAAGACAAGGTTGTACAGTTATCTCATGCACATGTACACACAAAGGTGGGCTCTGTGCCAGGTGGAAAGCATTTACAATTCAACTCCCATTACTAAATGGAAAATTCAGTTTGGCGGCTGGGTCATATCATTGGTTTGTGTAAAGCTAGCGGGGGCAGTATGTGCATACAGTTCACTTACTGTATTATCTAAAGTAAGGCCAGAAATTTAGCCCTCTGGACCAAAAAAAATATATATTTTTTTTTTGAATTTAGAGATAAGTGTAAAATGGGCTTATATTTTAAACATAAGACATTGTTAAAGTACATAAACATGCTTGTGTGAAACTGTGGGAGCACAAACACCAACATGCTGCAGTAAAAACCCATAAAATATATAAAAAAAAAGAAATGTAACAGTCCCAAAGAGCTGCAGATTTCTTCTTAGAAACTTTTTAAGAACTTATATGTGGTGCTTTTCTTTAACTGTACCATTACTGTTAACATTCCAGTGCGTTATCGTGGCCTGATTCAGCCTGTTAACCACTATAACGCCCTACAGTATGCTTTGTGTAGCACACTCAAACACACTACCCTTAAGATATATCTTCCTGAATGGCTTATAATACTCTTTAAATCTAACAATGCATGAAATAGAGTTTGTTGGGCTATTCATGAGATTTGCCCAAAAATTCTATTTGACTTTGACAAATTTTGTGCAGCACAGGAACAGCACGCAGCATTATTCGGGGGGGAGTCTGAGAACAATTGGCTGCAGATAATTACAAAAGCAAACACACTTGGTGGCCGTATAGGCCTAAAGTATTTCTAATTTCACAGATGTGATCAACCTTACCGGGAGTCTTTCTCCCTCCCTGTATGTGGTGAATTGCCTCACTCCTCCTGGATGTCTATGACAGCAATGATGAAGTGTTAAACAGGTTTCTGCTCCACACTTTGTCACTCTGCTGTCTATATGATCCTGAGAGTCTCCTAGGTAGTGGCAGAGAGCTTACAGCACAGCACTGGACCGTGAAACTGCCAAGTTTGCCCTCAAAGCTTCTGGTATACCCTTGAGAAAACACTCTGACCTGAGTAATTTTAAGGTTTAAAATTTGACTTCAGGGAGGGCAGAGGTGGACTTAATACAATGATGACAAACATTACTTTGACAGGAATAATGAGTAATACCTCTGTAGCGGGAATATTGAATGTCAAGGCTTCCACCAGCATTAAGCGCTATTGTTGACTATGTTGAACCCAACTGTTCATTTGCCATGAAGGTCAATTGAAAACATTTAATGGAACTGTTAGGCTCTCCTCCTTCTCTGCCAAGAGCCTACTAACATTACCTTTAAGTGCGACTGCAGGTGTAATCTGTCAAATGGGCCCCTCACAGTGAGTCATTGGCTGAGCGCACTGATTCAGCCCAGACCCCTGAAAAAGCCTGTGATTAAATGGGAAGTATGACATAACTCTTGTTTAATGGTAGAAAAACAGCAGCAAGTGTTGGCACACAGCCTGACCCACGGATCATAAATTCTAGTTCCGCACAGATGCTGCTTGTAAAAGGTCAGCATGACTTTGAATCATTTTACTTATAAAAATTAAAAGGCAGAAGAGGCTAAACCATTGTTTTCATTTGTTTGCATAGCCCCACACGTAGCATTTGTCAAGGCAAGCCTGAGGCTGTCATCAAAGCTTGGCAAAAATATGGAAAGAAAATCAATGCAGTTGATCTTCAGGGATGTGTCACTCCCTATCAGTGTGCAGCATTGCACGTCTGCAGAGCAGTTCTTCACCAGCAAATCGGCCAAATGAAAAGATCAACACAATGCATTAGGACATGGGCTTGTCATAAACTTCACCCCAGGGTATGATATAAAAAGATTTTTTTTTTCAAAGAAATATAATTTCTGAAATATTACCATCAAGGGATCATCATCAAAGTAATCATATTGAAGGAGACCACGCGCACAGGCTGCGTCTGTCCTTTCACAATTTCCACCCTTTGTTGCTGTGATTAGAGAACGCTGCAAGATAGGAAGAGATGATTTTGAGGGAGGAAGGCTGCACTGAAAGCAGGGCCGATGCTGATTTTCAGGCTTGCCGGCATCTTTAACACAACGGTCTCAGTGCACCTTGACAAATATTACCAAGTGTCAGTTGTGTATATAATGCAACAAAGTCAAAGTCAGTGTTTGCCTGACGTCCGTGCCTTTAAGAAAAAGTCGAGCAAAGCATATGACACAAAATCGACATTGCCTAGGGTCCTACTCAGCACAACCAAAAAGGGACAACAACTCGGTGACTTATTGGGAATGATCGACTTTTCCCTTAGAGGATGCAATGAATAATTCTCTTTTACCAGGAGAGGAGGGGAAAAAAGTCCCCCAGGGTACTGAACCAAATCGTCTTTTCTCTCTTCATTAGGAAAAAAAAAGTCTACAAAGTCTTATCAGCATTCTGCATTCTCCACCATTGGAGCTCAGATAATTGATTATGTTTAGGAGGTTCACTATTGGATATGGTGTGCCTTAGTAGTGGAAAGAGATATAGCAGTAAATTAAGTTTACCTTCCCAGGGCACAGTCAGATGGATTCACTGACCTCAAAGGACACAGTAAAATTGAAATTACATTATAGGGAAAAAGTTTCATTCAGAAGCATTATCCCTATTGGCCACACTGCATCCTCATATTTCCTCCTTTAAATGGCAGATTCATGAAGTGAGTTTTCTTGTCATCTACATAAACTACATTTTATTGACTTAACTAATACTGCTTATAGTTAAGCTACCATTTTTACTGTCCAAATAAAAGCATGTGCACTTGCACCCCCCCCCGTTTCACTTTACAATGAAACTGTTTTTCCTTCAATCCAATGTGGATTTACAACAAGAAGCAATTAAACCAGGCAGTAAACCAGGCAGTTGAGAAATGGCTCTCTGAGTTGCGGCCATGTCAGCTTGTACAACCATATGAATTAGCAGGTGGGTTCCATTCAGCTCCAATTGGTTTGCCAAATGTGGTGCTAGATTTATCTTCTTTTGTTTGAACTGAACTGTTTGTCTATTGCTTTGTTTTCTCCAAATCAAAACACAAGTAAAGAAGATGAAACTGTTGTTCTTGCTCGGGCAGTGGCCTTTAAAAGAAGCAGAGTTTTTCTTAAGGTTAGAGCTCACAAAATCATTAACTGACCTTCCCGTTGCCTCCTTCAGCCAGAGTACTTATAGTTGCTCTCTGAAGAGTGTCAAGCTCTGTGTACTGTATGTGAGCAGTGTTGACAGGAAAATCCTCCAGTTTTGTCTAGAGCACAATAAACACAACAATCCGCGATGCTCAAAGTAAAAACCTTCAGCTGGAAGGATATAATTTCACTTCTTTTCTTCTCTAAGCCTGAACAAATTTATATCTGGTGAAGTAGTGCAACTAAAATCATATTAAAATCATTTTTGGTCAGTGTAAAAAGTTCATGAGTAAGATGATTCGGTAGTTTTGTGACTGTGGTAGTTGGCATCCCTCTTACATTTACAGATAACTATAATTACTCCTTGAAATTTTGATTACCTGTATTAGTGAGACTTCGAGAGACTCATTCCATGGACCTCTGATAGGAAATGCTGTATTTCTCCTTCTGGGTTGAGGGAAAGTTGTTGAACCAAATGAAGGAGTTTACCCATCTCAGAATGTTTTTTTTTCTTCTGAGTGCTGGGAAAAGGAAGCATAAGATGGACAGGGAGATTGCTGCAGTACTAATGCTGTTATTGCACCAGACTGTTTTGGTGAAGAGAGAGTTGTATAAGAAGGTAAAGCTTTCGATTTACTAGATGATCTGCAGTCCAACCCTCACCTATGGTCAGGAGCTCTGGGTAGTGCCCCAAAACCCACAGAGCAGCTTGGATGGGCCCAGCCTCAGAGCTGGATACCGAGTCTAGAGGACTAAACTTTTGGTGCCAAATTGAACTCGATATTAAAAATATCATATTATTAATTGGCAAACCTGTGTTGATAATAAATGTAAAAAAATCTTTTTCTTAAAAAATATCTTGCAAGTGGCAGAATCTACACTGGCCTCAAATACTCAAGGGATTCCTTCTAAACTGCACTCTCAGGTGAATCAGATCTGAACAAGGAGCACATTCTTTAGTCCAATTAAATCCGCATTTGGTTTATTTTCACCTTTGGTTTATTTTGCCTGCTAGGCGTAAACACAGGTATTGTATTCAGGTGTATTGTGATCTCAATTTGGTCCTAAGTGCAACTCTAAAGAAGTAAATTTGTGGCGGAAACATGATTCAGACTAAATATCACACATACTCTTTTAGCTCCATTGAGAGGGAGTGTTTTATATTTTAGGATTCATCAGAACACACAAACTGTAGCATTTTGTGGTGTAGCAGTAGAAGCTAGCCAGAGAATGAATGAAGTCTAACAAGAAACATGTTTCACCTTTATATACTGTACGCTCTGCTACACTACACACTAGGAATTCTTGTTTTTACTTCTTTGCTGCCCCTCCAGACACATGTGAACAGCAAGCAAACTTTCTTTCTTTCTCACATGGCTTGTAGCAATGAAATCAAACCAAGGGGAAAAAATACCCCAAGTTTACAAACTTATTCCAGAGCAAAGTGGTGAAAAGTGAGAAAATATCTTAAGTTGCCAGTAATATAACAAAAGCGTTTCCCCTTTTTATTGCTTCACATTAATATCTGTCATGCCAGTTTGAACCATGAAACATAATTTCATTTTATTTTTACCTGTAGTTTTACTGCTATTCTTATTCATGCAATAAAACTGAGCGTAAAGAATAATATAGTGTGGGCTACAGATGACAAGCTGTGTACCTCCAACTTTTTGCCCAGTTAACCAGCTACTATTAACATTATTATGCAAAAAAAAAAAAGAAAAAAAAAGTGCACGCCATATGTGCAGCAAGGAATTCAATTTGTGGTTACAATTATTAGTGGTTCCCTCATACAAAAAACATGAGAAATGCTTTACTTTTCTGGAGAAAAGTAAAGCATGTTTGCCGAAGGTGCGGCCAAACAAACCGCAACTTAAAATCTTCTCTTAGTGTTAACGTTACCCGTAAAACAACCGGGCGTACTGAACTTCACACGAAAATGTATATTCAGGCAAACAATATAAACTGCCCACTGATTACTGCAGAACGCGGACAAACAGCTCAGAGCACAAAAACGTAGATATTGGTTGGGAAACTGTGGGTTCATTTAAGGCCTCTCGAGAAAGTTGAGACTTTTCCAAGTTGGTTTGTAAGAAAAACCTCATATGAAAGCATCTGAACTGCAGCTTCTTTTCTTTACAGTTGGATACATCCTCTGTTCATGAATGTTTATTTTATCACAGTCCGCAGAGGGACCTTGGGAGATGAAGGGGCAATTAAGAAAATAAATAAGAGCCTGTACAGACACTTAGCTTGATCAAGACCAAGCATTAAATAATTACTGTAATTCACTTAGGTTTCTTTTAAGCTGTGTAACGATTTTCCCTGTTTCCCTCCTGCATAAAATTGATCTGATGAGGGGGACTAAACAAACGACCTCCAAATTAATTGGGATTCTCTCTGCGTGAAAGTAGTGCATCTATCTGTGAAGGAATTGTAGAAAAGCTTTTAAAGAAAAAGATAGCACACTGCAAATTAAAAAGAAAGAACATTCTGAAAAGGCTGCTGCCAGCTTTGCATCAGCCGGCATTGAGAAATGTAATGGAATCGAAGGTCAGCGATACATTGAAAGAACCATAGCCACCAAGTGAATTGGAATATCACCTTGTCCTTCTCTTCAAAGAGAGTAACAAAGAGAATAAGAAGAAAGATGGGGGTGGGGGGGGGGGGTGTTCATGCACACACATTTGTCTCCCAGCTCTGTTTTACAGCATCACTGTTGAGGTCAGTGAGCTGTAAAATAGACCACATGTGGGGAAGGGATAAAAGAAATAAAGAAAAGAAAGATACTACAACCAGCAAAACCTAAGGTGGACATCACAGGACATGATACGAAGTTAATCTTGACAGCTCTGGCCAAGCAAGTTTAGGGACCAAATCCTCTCAGAATCAAATCACATTATCTTTCTAACGTGGCTGACGATCCCCATCCATCTTCCAGACCCAGTGTCCAGAGGCAAAGGCGAAGCCATGAAGTGCACAGCAATCACTGTGTACCATTCTATCCATCTCCTACTCCTGGTTGTGGATCAAAGAACCTGTGCTCCCTTTGAAGTGGAGGGGTTGTTCGCTCAGGGAGGAAGGTATGCTTCTTTCAATAGGCTAATGAATCACATTCTTCCCCTAATTATCTCTCTGCACGAAGGGAAATTGCAAAACATCATTGGTCCTCTGGCTTTCGTTCACCAGCAATGATGGCAAATGTGAGCACAGAGTTTCTGCAGGTGTTTGACTTGAGTCCATAAAGCTACAACACTGCCCGCTGTAATAATGTGCAGCGGAGGAAGAAAACCCACAGACGGCATTAACCCTAAACCAAGAGTGATGATCGTGACTAACGGAGAGACAACACTGACACGTAATCATCATCAAACCAGAAATGATACATTGCATAACTTCTAATAATAAAATAATTAAAAGCAAATTTCCATGCCGTGCCAAGTCTTTCATTTGCAAGATAACTTCACATAATGATAGAACCGGCATTTGTGGGGGCTGATGCTACACATACTAATAGAGCAATTAGAGAGAGATAATTTCCAGATGAGCGCCACTAATACAGTAAATATACTGTTATTAAAGGTAATTACAGCTTTAAAGGAGCAAGACTGTTGATCATCCTCCCACAACATAAGATTGATCTTTCCTTAAGATAACTTATGCCTATGTACTAGCAATAAAATGATTAGAGGCAACCACACGACCATAACAATTCCTCTGTTTTTTTTGTTCATAAATAACTACAATACATACCCAATTAGTTCCTATATGTAGTATTATTTTTAATGAAGTTTTAATTCATTTGCTCCTTAAACAACCTTAACTTGTCAAATAATTGCAGAAATACGAATCATTCCATTATGCTGTTTTTATGCTCAACTGTAGCAACAGTTTTACATAACATCCAACTCGGTAACTCGATCTATTCTGTGACTGAACTCTATAAAATGATTTGCATTGCATGAAATTTTTACTCTATATTTATTTTGCACTAATGGGTCCCATAATTACGATGTGATGCAGAGTGAAAAGGCTTGCCAGTATGCGCAAGTATTTTCACACTGTATACATAATTGTAAACTGCCTTTGAAGTTCACGTAATTTGGTGGAGCATTTTAACTATTTTTTTGTACGCAGTCTCTCCAGTAAAACAGTTGCCATAAACCAATTTATAATTCATCTGACCACAGTGTCTTGTGGAAAGAAAATATTAGCAACTACCTGGTAAAAGGCAACATTAGCTACTTATGGTTCTGATTATTTTCTTGCAGGTTGTTTGCTCAAAGGAGAGTGAAAATTTGACAATATTCACCAGGTGGTAAGATGTAAAGAACGTTGAATGAATGCTGATATTGCTCCATGTTTGCTGAATGTGAGTTAACGTTTCATCTTCAGCTGGGAGAAAAAAGTATGTTTTGCAACTCCCCATGTGGCTGTTTTAAACTGCACACATTTCCTTCTTTCTTTCTTTCTTTCTTTCTTTCTTTCTTTGAATTCTACTTAATAAAAACAAAAGTCTCTTATCTGCATGGACCATCCATATTAAATTAAGTTTATGTTTCTCTGACCTGTTTCTTGAAACTTGCAACTTGAAATTAATTTCATTTTGGCATTTTTGATTAATTAAAAGAAACCCCATATTTGCAAGCCATTGGAGACCTTAGAAGAGGACAAACTTATCTATAATTCAGCGAGGACCCCTATATTTAAATGAAAGCTGTTATTGCTGTTTTCTTTTGTGGGACAGGGAGAGTATCACCCCCGCTCTTCCACGTGTAAACACACAAAGCCTAAGGAGAGCATAGCAGCTACTAGTAAAGAACAGATCAGAGAACAAAGGTGGGTTGCAAAGTGGCCTGCATATGCAACAGCAGCTTAATCAGATTAAAGGAACTTAAATTACAAGCCCTGTGTGAGAGTTCCTAATTGGATGCACTGAAGGGCATCAGCTGAGCGTTCAGTTGATATTGCCAGGCATTGAGTTCAACTGTTATCAGCTGATCTACCTGGACTGCAGGCTGAGTTTGACTTTGTGGCCTGCTTGAACTAACACTGTAGTCGATATTGCTGTCATGTGAAACAGGATACAGGCACTATAAGTCACCTAAGTCCAAAATAGACTAGAGCCCCTTTGGGCCCTTTAAAATGTCTTCTACCAGCATGTCAGTGAAAGAACAACATTTTCTCAAACTCAGTTAGCTCACCACCAATATTGTATGTAGACTTCATCCCCTTAATGTCCAAGGGCCTCTAGAGGCCTGGTAATCTTTATGCAAATCAAATTTTTGGTTGTGAAGATAAAGTTTGACCTCTACTCTGTGATAGCTTGGATGACTTACTTGATTCATGACCCAACAGCACAGACCAGAAGTGAGAGAAACCGCTGCCAGCTGCCCCTTAATGGTCTGTCATTCCTGAAATATAGCATCTCCTTTTCTCTTCTTCATACTTTGCTGCTCTTTCCATCTTTTCATCCCAGGTTCATTGTCAAAATTCAGATGTATGTTTTGTGAGAGATGATCTGCTCAGCAGGTGTCCAGAGAGGCTTACCGGGTCCCGGAAGGGGCTGACAAACAATAAGAAGAAAGTTATGGACAGAGACCTTCTCATTTATGACTGCAGTCCTCGACAGCACATGTACAGCATTCCTATGGAGAAGGAAGCCTGACTTGGCACCTTTACAGAGACCACAGCTGTATAGGCTTCTTCTGTGATGTGTTTGGACAATAATTCAGTATTTGTGGCCTTAGATATGGCCTTATGAGAGCAGAGAAATTTCATAAACTTTCCACTGTCTGCTGGGCAAATGTAACTGTAATTCATATGGGCAAAGAAGGTCACTCTGTGCTGACACGAGACAGCCCGGTGCAAAAACAGAACACCCTGCAAGGGAACAACAGCCTGTCACATTTTCTTGGTTTATGGCTTGATTCTCGCTAAGTCATATTGTCTGGATTTGTCTTTGAAATATGAAACTGATAACATGCTCTTGTAAACTGTTTTTCAGTCATAAAAGAGGTGACTTTGGTGTGCGAGTCTCTTGGTTTCAGCAATATGGCCTTAAAGCAACAGCTCTTAAAGGAGATGGCAAAATAATCCATCAAATTAAAACTGTTTAGAAAGGAAATGGAAATGGAAGACTCGGTAAATGCCTCCCATTTATAGCCGTCGCTTCCGAGTCGAGAAACTATTACTGGAATGTGTCACACATTTTTAGGATAAGAAGGTTTTAAAGAAAGCCAACTATCCCCCAGTTGTGCCTAAAATAAACAGATAGTGAGGCTGCACAGATGGACAGAGTCTGTCGTTTTGAATTAGCCTTTAGACTGCCAACTGACAGCGCAGTTCAGTGTGCACCTGCATCAACTCAACTGGCGTTCGGTGGCAGATGGACAGAAAGGTGGTTAAGGAGACAGCTTCAATCTCATCCAGTGCAATGAAGTCAGACGTTTCTGTGGGGATTGCTCTTTTTATTTGCCACCAATTCCAATCTTCTACTTTGATCATACAGTAACGAAACCATCACCTTCAATAACACGAAATGAGAAAATGGTAATGGTAATTCGAAAAAGGGGGCCTACCACTATGGGTTTTTCAGGACCGATATCAATTACTTGCAATGTGGGCCGAGGACTAATATTTTGAGCCGCTATATATTTTCAGTAAAATCATATTAATATGGGGGAGAATGTGAACATTTCAATGAATGTTTTAACAGCAAAGTAATCATTTGAAGCTGTTATTAGCAAAGTGACTGTCTCTCCCACTGTCTGGGAGGCAGTGCCGTCCTCTTACACAGGAAAGCTCGGGAACTTAGCAATGTGCCGGGCCAAAGGTGGGGTAGGTAAGAAGATGAATATTTGTCAAATCAGCCAGTTGGTAATCTCTTCTCTTGTCTCTAGTTGTTTCTCTCTTGAAGCTGAAAAATACAGTTTGAAAACTTCTGAAAAAGCAACCTCTGCTTTGTGCTCCTTGTCCAAGTTTATTTTTGAGCATTCACTGAGCAGTAATGAGTGTCATTATGGCTCTGTGAACCAGGATGCGGGCAAATGAAATACTGTAAATATCTTTACCTGTGCTTCTTTCTGCAGCATGTCTTCAGCTATCAGCTGTGGATATATAGCCGGTCAGATAACATAGTATCATTCAGAGGCAGGTGTATTTTCATTTAGTATGACAGTTATATAATCATGTCAGACAAGTACTAATTCTGATAGCTGGGAACACAAAGACGGGATCTGATAATCAGCAGGGGTGATCACGGTAGAATTTTGCAAAGTATGTGGCTCCTGAGTAATACTGTCAATATCATCATCAAACACAAGGCAACTGGATCTGCTTTGTTCCTCCAGTCATGCAGAAAGGATTCGCCCTTCATCAGATTTCACTGGCAGCAAAATAATTTCTTTGTGATTTCATCTCATTTACAGCTGAAACCAAAGACAAATTACACTGAAACCCAGATTGCTTAACATCTGTGTTCTCGGGCCTTTGCCTGAAAATTCTTACATTTGTCTGGGGGATAGAGCAGGTGATGAGGCGAAAAGAGACACAGTCTGCAACTCTTCCTTCGGGAAATGGTTTCTCCAAGGTTGCTTCCTAGCAAATAGCGACAGTGGTTGGCAAGAATGGAGAGGCTAATAAAGATGAAAAAAGAAGACAGCAATGTAGCAATGTGATGATGGATTGGCTTACTTTTTGGCATCACATACCATCTACGCTATTAACACATATACGTTGTCCTGATAACTAAATGCAGATGCTTTCTAATAATGTGAATTATCTGATGCAATCAGTGCTAAATACACAGAATTGTTAATTTTGTTAAAGAAAACTAAGACAGATTTGTTGATGACCCGTTTTTCATTACAAAAATTAAATGACTACTGACCATTGCTAGTACCCTGTTGTTGTTGGTAAAGACAGATAATAGAAAATTAACTGTGGCAAGGTCTTTTTCAATGACCTGCAAATTGATCTGCATGATCTATCACCATTAGTAAGCTCTTTACACTCAGTTACATCATGTGCCTGCCAGTAACATTACCTGACAATACTGTTTCTTGGGGGGGGGGGGGGGTTATTTATGAACTAAATCTACAAATTACAGTGAGAAGAAGAGGAAGCAAAAACATTTTTCTAATGCAGCACAGGTAACTGCTGCAGCCTTTACTGTAAGTGCTTCAAAGACATAAAATTAATCCCAAAATGACACTTTGGTAAATGTGAAATGCATGTATTTCTGACAGGTACAGTAATTACAATGTCATAATGCCATCAGGACAGCTAGGGTAATATAATAAATTAGGCAATATTTTTTTACATCTTCTTTGCGTTTGGATGTTTTCCCTGTTTTTACAGTGGCATCTAATCTCACAGCATCACACATGCTTTACCTGACTAACCTGGTATTGAGTAGCACGTTGTTTTATTTTAGCAGTTTAAAGGCTGGAAAACAGCTTACCAAGACTGCCGCTTTCTGCTTACCCTTCCCGTCACTTTCTGACAGTAGCAGTGCATTGCATCCTGCCAGGGGCTGATAAAAACAAGGAATAAATATATTTTCAAACATTTAAAAAAAACCTCTGACCATCTCTAGTAGTTATTTGCAAACTTTTACTTTAGCCATTTTGCTAACTGCTTATCTAATTAGGGTTCGGGCTGCAGCTTATCAAAGCTGACATTGGGCAAGAGGCATTGCAGGAACTGGACTTATCGCCAGACCATTAGAGGATTAACACGGAGAGACCACAGACTGTGTTGTATTGTGCTGTGTTGTGTTGTGAAGCCTCTTTCACCAGGTAAAGCTAGCATGCCACAAATCTATGTACAATCAGCTGAAAGCAATCAGGAGTGCGGTGCGATTTTTGAATAACTGAATTGTTCCCAGTGAATATTGCATAGTGTTTTTGATTCAGAATCAAACTTGCTGTGCAACAAAAGTACTAACCAGCATGTCGCACTATGAGATCTTACTTTGACGTGGTAATGATCTTATAAGAAAAGTGAACCCAACATTAGACTGCTGGTTGTCATTGTGATTTTGTGGCATATTGTGGTTTTGGATGTATATGGGTTAAGGTCCTTTCTTATAGAAACCTATGTCCTAGGTTGAATGAATGACCCAAAATTTGCGTTGCACTGGCCACTGCACTCTGCCTGTACTATGTCATTTTTTTTGCAGAGGCGCATGGCGTTTACATATAATACATGTTCTGCTCCCTCTCATTCTGGGTTTCCATTGGTCGTGCAAATGCATGTCAAACCATAATTCAAATGTGTTGCGCTGTACTGCTCTTTGTTCGATGCAATGGGAAACCATTCTTGTCTGGCATAATAAGTCATAGAAAAAACGTGTTTCAGAGCACAGCAGTGCCATTGTCATGTTGTATGTAGCAGACCTTTGAGGGTTCGTCAAGCCTTTGGTGAACTTTGCCTGCCTGTCTTTGTGCCCTACCTCATTTCCTTCTGGGAAACACACTTTCTTTAGCTTTGTGGGTTAATCCAATATTTAGTCGACCAAATAATGCATGTTGCCTTGCTTTAGTCTCCTCTACCTTGCTGTGAGCTCATGTTCCAAAAATTTTGCTTTACTCTGGTGATGCATAGCTATTCCTGACTAAAATTTCATTCATGCTGGCATTATATAAAGAAAAATCACATGGCGTGTTCCACAAATTCATAGATGAGATTCTTAAAACCTGCTTAAGCAAGATCTTTGCTATTTTAATGCATCGTAAGCACACCAGTGAGAAAGATATTCCAATCAAGCTGAAATGTAAAAAAAGGTTCCCATAAAAGAGGGCCCTGATAAAGAACAGACTAGTCTGTGGGACATGAGATGTGTTTTGGCATTTGACTGCTGAGTAATAAGGCTAAATGCCAACAGGCTTTATTAAGGCAGAACCTAGGCTGAGATTTCAGCTTTGGGCATATATACCATTGTGGCAGATTGCAATGAATCACCCCCTCAAATCCCTATCTCACCCCCTCCAGTCTTGTTTTTCACAACAACATGACTGCCAAGGCATCAACCCACCCGAGCTGCTGCACCTTTCTTCTCTTCTGACATAAATTGGCTAAAAAACAAACTACTTCATGGATGTTTTTTCTGTGCCCTCACAAACATGCACAAAAACACCCTCCGCCCCAAATACAAAATCTAATCCTATTTGACTGTGCCATTTTGGGGGACCTGTGGCAGGGCGAGGAAAGCAGTAAGCTGCTCTTGTCTTAAGGGCAGCATGTGGCGAGCAAGACACATTAATCACAAGGGCACAAGGAAGGAGCGTGAGAGAAAAGATTGGAGTGTGAGGTGGGTGGTTGAAAGGTTGTATTGGCAGAAATTACCATCACTGCTGTTGTCTCACACACTGCAGGCACCTGTGACCAAGATGGAACTGAATTACTATTTGTCCACGCAACACCGGGTTGAGGGTAATCACATCACAGCAGTTCTGTTTAATAAATACATGCAAATGATAAGCTAAAACTCCCACAAGATACATCCATGTAGATGCAAAACAGTTTTCCGCCTGTTCATTGTTTTGTGCACTAGCAGTCATGAGTTCAGCTGCTTGCAAATGCTAATGAAATTGGCTTTAAATTTGTAATGGCAAGTGAATCCTGAGAGACCGAAGCAATATTAGGGTAAACCGAGCATGTATTCCGAGTATTCCCTTTAGATTTGACCACGTTAACAGTGAAGGTCTGAGGGGTAAAAATGGGTTTTGTAAACCATGCAATAACAACTGAGGTGTTTAAAAAGGTTTAAAACTACACTTAGATTAATGGGCAAATGAACAGACAGGCAGATAGGAGACAAATAGACTTGTGCTACTAAGGAAAGATACACTATATTGCCAAATGTATTCTCATCTGCCTTTACAAGTATATAAACTTGAGTGGCATCCCATTCTTAATCCATAGAGTTTAATACGATGCCAGTCCAGCAACAACAGCTTCAACCCTTCTGGGAAGGTTTTCCACAAGGTTTAAGGGTGTGTTCATGAGAATTTTTAACCATTCTTCCCGAAGCATGTATGTGAGGTCGGACACTGATGTTGGACGAGAAGGCCTGGCTCGCAGTCTCTGCTCTAATTCATCCCAAAGGTGTTCTGTTGGTGAGGACTGTGCCGGCCAGTCTTGTTCTCCCACACCAAACTCGCTCATCCATGTCTTTATGGACCGTCCCTCATGCACTGGTGTGCAATCATGTTGAAACAGGAAGGTGCCATCCCCAAACTGTTCCCACAAAGTTGGAGTCCTGAAAAACAAGCCTACATCATAATCCCCCCCCCCCTCCACCAAACTTTACACTTGGCACAATGCAAGTACTGTTCTCCTGGCAACCACCAAACCCAGATTCGTGCAGAAGCCTGATCCATTCCTGAAGAGAACACATCTCCTCTGCTCTAGAGTCCAGTGGCCTGCGCGCTTTTTAAACCACTGCATCCTGCTGTGTGGTCTTTGCGTTGCACCTGGTGATGTAAGGCTTGGATGCAGCTGCTTGGCCATGGAAATCCATTCGATGAAACTCTCTAAACACTGTTTTTGAGCTAATCTGAAGGCCACGTGAAGTTTGGAGGTCTGAAGCAATTGATTCTGCAGAAAGTTGGTGACCAATGTGCACTATGTGCCTCAGCATCTGCTGACCCCGCTCTTTGATTTTACATGACCTACCACTTCGTGGCCGAGTTGCTGCAGTGGTCCTTCTCTCTCGCTTTTTTTTTTTTTTTCCATTCCAGTGATAAAAAGAATCCGGCAGCATCTTGTCTAAACCTATATGTCGCAATAGATCCCATGCTGCTATTTAGCTAGAATTCAGAAATATTATGAGAATTTATTCTGTTAATGTAGAATTATCAAGCTGTCAAAATAGGTTTCGAAACTGTTTCAGCAGTTTAAATATATTTCAGCTTTGAGTTATAGGATTTAGGAGCTCGAATGTAAAGTCAACGCTTCAATTATCTCTGTTAGCTAACGCTTACAGTCTAGAAAGACAGCTGTGGCACACAAACTCTGACACTTTGCTGGTACTGTATGGATGCTTTAAGACCTGCTGATTCCCCCTCTTGACATTTAAAATCATGCAGCCATTCGTTTTAGCCCGAGGTGCTTCATGGATCAGATGAAAGCTGTTTACAGATTTTCAAAGGTTGTTGAGAACCAAAAGAGATTGCTGAAGATGCCATTTTCTGTTTGCTTTGTTCTTCTTCAAAACTCTGCTGGCAGATTTACCAACATTTGATATCTGGCTTGAGGAAAAATCTGAGCTATTAAGATCTGCTAATCCCACCATATGAAAGAAAGCAAAGATTTTTTTGTACTCGCACACATATCACAGTGACCTGTTGTGTGTCCAGTACAAACATTTCGCTAATGGGCTCTCAACTACTCTCACCATGGTGACCACGATGCTCCTGCTGAGTGCAGTGCTAGTGGTTGAGTGGTGCTAGTCTGGCTTGATGGACTTCCTTTTTCAGCTCCTTACATGTCAAACCAGGAGAATGAGCTTGCTGTGCCTTTTTGACTTATTTCCAAAATCATGAGCAACATTTTTCTAAAGAAAAAAATGCTAATAAATGGATGTTAACGCTTACAAACTGAAATAATCTTGTACTTTAATGTCATTATGCTTGTAACGGAGTGATAAATTCCAAAAATGGAGCATAAACATCGGAGAGACAGCAAAGGGCTGCTGTCAGAGCGAATGCAGAACGGAATAAAAACATGCCTTGATGCAAGATGAGGGAAACATGTGAGATGGTCAAAAGGCTCTTGGGGCATGAAACATTTAATTTCCAGCATTTCGTGTTTTTTCCCACATCAAACCACTCTCACCAAAAACCATCTATTCCCTTTTCAGTAGGAGCCTCACTCAATACCCCCTGCCTCGCAGTAGCCATGCAAAACTGGGACCATCTGTAGCTTCAGTAATGATGATGGCAGAGAATCCTAGCAAGGCTTTGAAAGCCTTCTCTTTGACTTTGGTGGGCCAAGATTAGCAATCAGGATCCGACTGCTGCTCTTGGAGCATTGCAGTAGCTTTGAAACCTCAAAGGAGGAAAAAGAGGGAGTGTCGCCTGTAATCCTCTGGCATCTGGTTTTGCACATTTCTATCTCTGTGACCACATAATGACTTTATAGAAGTCCGAATAGTCACTGCTCTATGTATCCAAATATTTATACATTACATACATACAATCCCAATATAACAATACTGTCCTGCACTGTCATAGTTTTGAGAGGCTGAAGTGAGCATTGTACACTCTGTACAAACTTAATGTGAATGTTAAGGCTGCAGTCAACTAACCCAAACTCTATGTAAAAATATTAATTTAATATTAAGGACAATGCCCTAGTGGTTCTGTCACCAGTAGCTCAAAGGACTCAGTTGAACGACCTTTTGGAAAAGGTTCAAAGACTTAAACAGGTGAGCACAGAGTTACAGAAATGAATCAAGCAAAGAATTTCACGCCTACATTTCTTGACAGGACGGAGTCCTGAAACCGCAAGGCGGTTTAACATGTCGGTGTTCACAGTTTTCTCGGGTTGCTGATTCTGGTAAGTTGGAGCTCATTTTACTGATGTACTCCCACATAAGTTCTTATACTCTCTCTCAGGTAAGGATGCAGTTAAAGATGTACTGTTTCTCCCGAGGCCGGGCCGAGGTTATACACACACACACACACACACAATAAAGAGAGAGAGAAAGCAAGTAGGGGGGAGACAGAGAGAAGGTGGGTCAGGACCTAAGAGGATGGGGAAACCATGACAGGTTTATCGTTTCTCTTTGATCACAACCCTGACAAGCTTTGTGTGGTGATGTGAGTGCCTGATACCAGCTGTACAAGTGTATAAATGACTTGACAGCTGTTTTGGAAAATCTGAGACGCTTTTATGAAAAGTTTCTTTTTTTTCACCTAATTATGAGAACAAATAAATGTGTGATGTTTTTACATTTCAAAAGCAAAGCGTCTGAATAATTCACTAGGGACTGGGATTTTGGACACAACAAATCCTTCATGTTTTGAAAAATGTGTAAAATATTGATGTTCCCCCTGAATCTATGCACAGTCAGAATCCAAACAGGAGACATAAATCACGAGGAGACTTTTTTCTTCTATTTACAATTCAAAGCAACTTAACGAGAAGTCTTTTTGTCATGCATTCATTTACTTTGAAAGTAAATGCATCAGGATGAGCTATTGTGCAATCAAACCGCTTTTCTCGGAGACTTCCTATCACTTAGTTAAAACACGTATTTACATTGCATCCCTTTTCTATTTTCTTTAAAGGAGCAGCAAACAGTCACTATGTTTTTGTACATATAGATTATGTATTTCAAGTCCAACAACACAGCCACACGTGCAAGTGTACATATGTGCATGCACATGCAAGAGGAGAAATAGTTTTGTTTCTTCTCTTCAAATTACAACATTTTACAGTGTAGCTGCAGGCAGAAGTTCTTGTTCAGCTCTGCAGCGTCTGTAAACTCAGTGGTGTGACAGATCAACCCATTCTCCACCTGCTGCAGGTTCAGATTAGAGTGGCCTTCCAGTTTGCAGCCAATCTCCAGAGCAAAAGGAGGACTAGTGTCATCAACTGCAGTCCAAGAGGCAAGAGAGTGGAGATGCAGTTTGTTCAACAGCAGGATGACATCTTCTCTGATATCTAGAACCACCACAGCAATCTGGTTAGTGAGCTACCTAGAGAGAAAGCCAATAGATGGGAAGGACCGAGGCTCGCTGGCTTGTAGTGACTCAATTTGAAGAGTAAAAAGATTGCCCACTAGTAAATGGCTTCGTTGTCTTGGACAAATAAAGAACAAAATTTGAAAATAAGGTGCCAAATATACTTGAGAGTGCAGTAATATACATCAGCAGTCTGTCCAAGTAAAGTCTAAGTGCAGAAAAGACTGTTTTTACCTTCAGTTAGTCAGCTGACATCCATCCACTTAAGGTTCACGAAATACAGTCGGCTGAATCATTCAGACACTCCCCGGTCTGCCTTTCCTCTCATCAGCTCCAATATGTCTGCACAGAATTAGTAGCGAGGGCTCTGCCTACACAGATCTACTGCTCGGTCTATGCCAGAAGGTTATGCGTAATAGCATAGCGTCCTCCGTGACTATTGTGGGGGTTCTATGTGAAATGCTTTCATTCCACATTGAAAGTTAGCTTAGCCTGGGATCTGAAAGGGAATGGCATGAAGATACAAGGGTTTGTTTAGGCTATGTAAAAGCCATGGCTGTACAATAAATATATTATTATTAAAAACACCAATGGTGAGAGAAAATTAGGGAGAGAGAGAATTACATCAAAGGCCTTGCAGTGCCCAGAGACAATGCCATCAACATATAAAAAGTCTGCCACTGCATATGACTTCCTTGAAGATGCTTTACAGGTTCTTCTTAAACTCCTCCTGCTGTCATGCTCCCTGGGTCTTGGACCCAAGATTTTTGGGTTTGTGGATTTTTGAGGTTTTGTTGCTTTGTCAGTCTGTTATCCCTGGATTTGCTTTTTGATTCTTTGTTTCCTTTTAGTTATGATTAATCACGTTTCCAGTTTTGGTTCTTAGGTTAGTTCCTCCCTTTGTGTTCTCTCAGGTGACTGCCTCCCCGTGTTGTCAAGTTTGTGTTTCTGTTTCCCCGTTTAAACACTTCCTGTTTTATTTTGCCAGTCTCCTGTTCCGTGTGTGTTGTGTTCAGTTTTGCTTCCTCTTGTCTCTGTTCTTGTAATTAGTTTCAGCTGCCCTTCCACCTGTTGCTTGTTTCCTCGTTACCTTGTGTTCTCAGCAATAAAGCTGCTCGTAAGTTCATCTCACCTCCATTCTCTGCATAGCCGTACATGACACCTGCTGCCTATTTAGTTCCTTAGCATGTTCCAAATAGTCACTGAATAAGGGGATTTACACAACAGTGTAACTGTCTGATCAATTCTGGCCCACAACTCAATGTCCACATTTCAAACTGATTAGATCTGTCATTCTTAAAAAAAAAAAAAATCCTTCCTTTTATTGCTGCATTTACTGCAGAGCTAAAACCCACAGTGGATGTTTTTATGAGAGTGCACAACAGATGAGATTTATGTTGCACTTGTCATTTGAGCTCATTAAGAAGCATTTCCTATTTTTTCACGTTGTTTTCCAAAGCAGAGACTCAGTATTGGAGGAACTAATAGAAAGCAATGTTTAATAAATTTCTTTGTGGAATACCAAAAGGACAAAGACTTACAACACTAAATCATTTATAACCATTTCCTTAGAAATGATGTACTATGTCAGAACAATTCACTGACAAAACTGTCACCAGTCTGAAGCGTAAAAAGACAATTTTGTTCTGGTTCCTAAGCCTGATCTCCCACAAACTGTCATTTCATCAAGGCCGTGAGATCTTCCCTTTTCAAACAAATCTAAAGCAGCAAGTTACAAGTTGTCTAAGAAATCCCTTCAAGGAGTGATCTTTTAACTGTGTTGCTGCAACTCACTAAAATCCTTGTCAACTGCAAGATGCGTGTCAAACATACAGAGTAACAGACCAAGGGTTGTTGGTTATGATGGCTAATTATGCACAGCGTAGAAAACAGATTACTGCTTACTGTGGATCATACAGCCCGTGAAAGAGAAAAAAGGAACAATTACGCATTCTCCGTCAGTCACAATTAAATTCCCTTCATGCATTCAAACAGGTTTTTCGCAACATGTGCAGCATCACAGCAATCTTTTGCACAGATCACCTGTAGCATCATTTCTCACCATGTATGCCTCTATAATCTTTAGATACACAAATTGGTAAGTCAGGAATTACAGTCAGGAAAAGCAAGGCAGACAAAACACAAGGACAAAGACTGCATGCGGAGGAATATGATTAATCTGACAGTGTATGTGGCACAGGTGCTGCGCCTCGCAGAACGAAGATAAACTAGGGGTTTTGCCTAATGACCATTATAATCACTGAATTTCTAATTCAATCGGTCATACCCATCATCCCACAGGATATTGTGATTGAATGTGATTGATTTCAACATCCTGGAATCAGTCTAGGATTACATTAAGAGACAGAAGTAAATGACAGTGTGAATCCACAGAAGAAGTGTGGCACATTTTAAAATGCTAAAAACCTACCTGCCAAGTACCCTGATAAAGTGCATAGTCAGATTAATGGTGCATTTATTAAGGGCTGGCCACGTCCAATACTGATAGGATCTAGGTTTTCTTTGCATTTGTATTTAGGGATGTTGCCAGAACTGATACTTTTTAAAACATTTTTAAAACCATCAAACAAACATCCCCTTGTGCTACAATTAGCTGATTTCAGTTTAAGTGCTGGGAGGAGGAAAATGCCAGAGTGGTCTACAGCTTTTGAGGAGTGGAGATATGAACATTACTTTTTACTGCACAGAAGGACAAGAGTACAGTGGTAAAGTGCAAACTGTGTCCAGGATGAAAACAGTTGTCTTATACTGGTAACACAACACTGGCGCCTTGCAAGCATCTGCACAGACAGCATGCTAACACAAAGCTAGCCAAACCCAGACTCAAACCCAGAGTGATGTTAAAAGCAGAGTGTATGCTAAGACCAGCCCACGAGACAGACCCTGAACTTCAACAGGTAACAAAGGCAGTGATGAATAGTCAGCCTTGCAGCATTGTAGCCTCGCCTCCATTTCTACCTGTGCATGTTTCTAGAGTAGAATCACTGTGGCTATCCCTTTGCACTTTTCAACTGCTTTGTGTTGCCAAAAGTATTCGCTTAACATCCCATTCGTAACCCATAGGGTTTAATATGATGTTGACCCATCCTATTGCAGCTATAACAGCTTCAACTCTTCTGGGAAGGCTTTCCACAAGGTTAGAGGTGTGGTTATGGGCATTTTTGACAATTCTTCCAGAAGCACATTTGGGAGGTCAGATACTGATATTAGAGAAGGCCTGGATTGCAGTCTCTGCTCTAATTCATCTCAAAGGTGTTCTATTAGGACTCTGTGGACTAGCAGCTAATCATGTGAACAGAAGCATTACAAACTTGAAGACTGTCACCCTGGTCTTTATGAAGAATGTCAAGAGGTCAGCAAAGCTCTGGTTTCATCAACATCAAAGTATTGTAACCCTGATTTCTGGTTCAGGTAGAGTTCTCCGGTCTCTCTCTTTCTCTGGGCGGTGGGTGTATGGCGGGTTAGAGTTTCTCTTAAAAGATCTTCTATAATAAACACCAATACGACAGGACAGTGTTAAATCAGCGTTTACTGTCGCCACCCCGACGCACACAGTACACCGCACATGTTGCATCAAAAACAGTCCCACAAGGGACACAAGGTTTCATAATAAATAACTTAAATGTTACACATAAAATTATAAGATGAGGCAAATGATAATGAATTATATTATAAACTCAATTAGGTAATGTCATGAATAATATTTCAAACCTAATATGCAACAAAATATGCACAAATTTATATTATAATCCACCCAAAACAAATACATGTGCCATAACTAAGGTTACAGTATTAAAGAGTCGTCATAAATGTTAACCTGGCCGGCATGTGTTAACATTAGCTGTTTAACTATTAGCAGCCCACCTTATCAACTCTATTGAAGCAGTGGAAATATACAGGGCTGTAACTGATCATTTTGTCAATTTTTTGGCCCCATGGTATAAAAATAGTATCGGGTATTTTCCTGGGTATCGAGTTTGGAATTCTAATATCATGACAGTCCTACTTAGATTAAGTAAACTGGTAATGAAAAGTTTCTATTTTCATTTCACTTCATTTGAACTTTTGAACAATGTTTTCATGTTATGTGAGGAAAAAGAGAGCCTGAAATGGAGATCTCTCTGGGGATTAAGCTGTTGGCTCACTTAATTAGCACATCTAGTCAGCACTCAGGTGTGCATGAAATTCCCTTTGGAGTGATGCATTACAGCAATCACACAAGAAGAATGCCAGCCAAGCCAAGGCAAAGACGATCACCTCTCCACCACTTTACATAAACACGCCACTTTAAGCAGATCCAGATTCCAACATTGTGAGTGTGCGTGTAACAGTGGGGAACCTTTGATCCACTGCGGTTATTGATGTTCAATGCATGATGATAGGGTTTGCATTTAGTCCAAAGTGAAAAATATCAAAGTGACTTCTCTCACCATGATTCACCGAATTTGTTTTTGTAAGCTGATACCAACAAAGGGTGCTACCGCATTGAAAATGAAGATATTTTATATATAGGCACATTCAGCCTAATGTCAAAAATTGTATGTGACACTTGAAAAAGCCTCTGCTGTAAAGATTCATCTGTGACACAGACGGTGTTGTCTACATCTATTAAAAACGGGACAAGCTATTGTGCATTGTTGCACTGGATGACATGTTTCTCCTACAATGAACAACTGACAGTGTAGTTTAGTTTGATTTCACCCCCTCATTGTAAATACCACTGAAAATCAGGAGAAATAACTGATACTATCCAGTACACTTCAGTAATGTTTGCAAAGAAAAATATATATATCAGTGGCTGGGTTAAAGAGTGAACGTAGTGTAACAAAGCTTCTATGTCAGTTCAACATGCAGAATCTGTCTTTGACTTTTCAAAAGTGACCCTTATAAGCAGCCCATGAGGGATGATAAGCAGATTCACATTTTGCCCTACTGATGAATACTGATGGGATTTTTTTGACAGTGATGATGAATACTTTGACAGATCCCATTTCTTCAGCCATTGCTGATGAAGTGGAAAAAACTCAATAGGCTAAGTGTGTGTACGTATATATGTATATATATATATATATATATATATATATATATATTAGACTGAGTGGGCATGTCTACTCATGTTAGCCCATGTGAATTAATGTGAGATGTCCACACGGTGGTTCAGGACAAATACTAAATAAAAGCTGTGAGAAACAATAGACCTAAATAGGAGCAGTGATGCTGTTTGCCTTTTAAGATTACACTAAGCTGTCATCACTGGCACAAAAACAATCTTAAAAATATGATGCAGCACTATTCTTCACTTTGTGGACTACATTATGAGTCAGAAAGAGGGATACCATATGAGCACAGCATGCAGCTCTGGAAATGTTTGCTTTTAGTATTCAACTCAGTCTCATTAAATCCCCACTACAGTAAGAAAAATCTTATCAGTCTAATGCCATTGCTTTTATTGCTATAAAAACAATTTCATTTTATACCACAGCCTGCTGATGTCTTGTTTATAAAGGAAACCATTAAGTTTGACCTTGAGACATGTGTGTGCCTAATTTCAATTGCTGCTCAACAAAAAGCACTAACCGCTGTGGGAAAAAAAAAAAAACATTGAGTAGGGACTGGCAAGTGGCAAACAGCTTTGTGCGCACAGAGAAAATGGCATGCACACTTGTAGGTGGATGATCTGGAAAAAACACTGGACATGAATTAATGTGGAGAGGAGAATGAACAGAAACCTAGCTCATAAAGGCAGTCTCCTAACTTTTACTCAGACTTAAATATCCCAATATTAGAATAGATTGCCTTTCAATTTTGTGCAGACATTTGTGGATCCCAGGGGATTTTAATAATTCTTATTTTATCTCAAGAACTAACATGAAAAAGTGTTGGATACAGTGGTGTAAAGCACACTGCCACAGGACTCTTAGAGCAGTGGAGACGTGCTCTCCGGAGTGACGAATCATGCTTTTTCGACTGGCAATCTGATAAGTCTGAGTTTGCCGTTGCCTGAAGAATGGTTCTTGTCTGACTGTATTGTGCAAGTGTAAAGTTTGGTGGAGGGGGGATTGTGTGTGGGGTTGTTTTTCAGGAGTTGGACTTGGCCCCTTAGTTCCAGTGAAAGGAACGCTTAATGCTTCAGCATACCAAGACATTTTGGACAATTTCATGCTTCCAACTTTGTGGGAACAGTTTTACTCAATACTTCCTGTTCCAACATCACTATGCACCAGTGCACAAAGCAAAGTCCATAACGAGATGGTTGAGCAAGTTTTGTGTGGAAGAATTTGACTGGCCTAAACAGAGTCCAACATCAGTACCTGGCCTCACAAATATGTTTCTGATAGAATGGTCAAAATCTCCCATAAACAGACTTCTACACCTTGTGGAAAACCCTCACAGAAGAGCTGAAGCTGTTATAGCTGCAAGGGGTGGGCTGGCATATTAAACCCTACGGGTTAAGAATGAGATGCCAGTCAAGTTCATATGCTTGTGAAGGCAGACAAGCAAATATACAGTAGTGAATATTCATTGATGTGTGTGGGCAACACACATCAACATTGCTCTCATCGTTCAGGAGTGATATTGTACTACAAATTACTCATAAGCTAATAGTAGCTAGAATGAAAATGTGTCAGAACAAAGTGCATCCTTGCTTATTATGAATATAGAGCTTTGTGTTGGCCCCTTCACCATAGAAGGCACTTACAATTGGTGAGCGTAGCAACTGGGCCATGGAGCAATGTCAGAAGACAAAGGAGATTTGCCTGTAGATTGATCATAGGAGGAAGTCAGTGAGAGAATATTGTGGTCCTAGCATTGTGTTTGGGATCATTGTCACGCTGAAAAATGATGTTGCCAATCAGAGGCTTTCCAGGTGGAATTACGTGGTGGATCAAAATATGATGTTCTGTGTTCATAAATCGATTGATTTTGGATAAGATCTCAAACACTGCTTGCTGAAATACAGCCCCAAACTATGGCAGAGCCTCCACCATGTTTTACAGATGACCGTACTGTTGTACCGCTCTCCTGGCCTCGTCCGTACAAATTGGCAACCATTTGAACTAAAAAATTTAAATTTTGATGGATCACTATTGTTTCAATTCCTTAAGAATGGCTTCTTGAAACCACCCTTCCACTGAGACCATTTCTGATGAGGTTTTATGTTTATGTTTTTTTTTTGTTTCTTAAAGACATGACTTCCAGATACTGTTAATTTGCTGTAGATAATGTTTTAAACCTGCCACTTATTTTTTTTTTTTGGCCTTCATTTATCCAGTTTACTCACAATCTTTAAGGACACAGCACACCATGTAGAGATATGCCAAGTTTTCAGCTAAAAGCTCTTTGGGAATCACCTTGTAGGCGTAAAAATACTATTTTTGCCTGCCAATCTGTGCTGTCTTTGGCATTTTTCACAGATTCAAGAAATGGGAGCAAATTGTATGTCATTCCAACAGGCTGATTGTAACAAAGTGTTTAAAGATACAAGTTAGCATTGGTTCTTTGCTAATTTGTCTGTTATGTGTAGACACAACAGCGGTTTATCTGAGTTAGGTGATTTTTTTAAGTTTGAAGGATTCATAGGTCAGTGTTAAGTGGCTTAATAAACAATCAAAAAAATTTCTCTGAAAATGGTCAGGCAAGGATTGGATTGAAAATGAGTGAAAAAGCAGCCAATGCCTAAAGAAAAACTTTAAAAAGACCTTCAGAAAGTCGGGACGAGTATTGATCAAAAGCACTTCAAAAAAATTATAAGAAATTCTGGCTCCCTGGAAGCAAAATATAAAGAAATTAGGGGTAGCTGAAGACTTTTGCACAATATTGTATCTGTATTAACGTCTTAGTACCTGATACTAGAGAAAACCTTTAGAGGTTTGGCAGAGTCAGTGCCTCGATAGGTAAAATCTGTTTTGTCAGACACAATATTAGGAAAGTGGTTTTACTGATTTGGCTCATCAGGGTGGATTCACTAGAGAAATAACCCTCTCAGCCAGTGGAAATTCCATTTATCCCAGATCAATTATCAAGTCAGTTCTTGCCTTTTGATTATGGTCAGCCATTTTGAAGTTCATACAACTGAACCTTGTTTATCATAAATGTCTGACATTCTTTTGATCTTGTGGGTCATTTTGGAAGATGATCTCAAAGCCTGGGGGGTTGTCTTTGTACTTCACAGCCATTTGTATCCAAAGCATAGCACAGACCGAGCTCACTGGTCTGATTAAAGCTTGACAGAACAATCGCTATTTCAGGAGCAAATCAGAATGTTGAAAAAGAAAGTTGATGAAAAATGTTGAGTATGATATTTCTTGAATAATATCCTTTCCTCTTGAAGTCCCCGCTGGAAAAAGGGGGACAAACAAATTAGAAGTAACCTCACTGGGAGAGGGTCAGGGATCTGCTACATTCTCCTCTCTGTCAGTTTGAGAAAAGAGGCAGCTTTGCATTCTGAGGCATACATCTCCCCTGAGCAAAACATAAAGTCAAATAACCACAGAATGATTGCACTACGATGACCTTACTAAGATGATCCCTATATACGACACAATTACTGTGTTATTGAATTGCAAAACAATGTTCACGCCGTATCTATCTGGGACTGCGCAAGTCATTAGTAAGACATATGGGATTAGGTGTGGAGGGCAATGATTTGTTTTTCTATTGTTTTTGTCCCCTTTTTTTCACATTCGTGGATAAATGACGGTACATAATGTCATGTGAATTCCCAGTCAAAGCCATTGTTTATTCCTGATTTTTGCAAAATATTCATAAAACTACTTTAAAAATCCCTTTATAGAGTATTAGTAATTAGTAGCAGTTGGTTCTTATTTCAAATATGCCTCCTATACAGATATTTGAGGGTGCCCCCAACCCAAGATGATCCCCTTTAAGTAAGCACTAGGTGATAGTAGGGAGGAAAAACTCCCCTTTAATAGGAAGACATCTCCGGAAGAACATATTTAGCATGTGGGAAAATGTCTGTGACAGTCTGACTGACTAAGTGTCACTATTTTCTGAGGAGTTTAAGTTTTTTATTTAACCTAAACCCAACCAAAACTTGTCAATTCATCCAGCCCAGTTCATCTTCATTTATAAAGCACATTTGAAACAGCAAAGCTGACCAAAATGCTGTACATAAAAAAAAGAGGGTTACATAATAAAATGCAAGATACACCACACTCACACACACGCACACATGCCCACATACATCAATAAATATATCTAAAAGGATCACAGAAATACAAAAGAAAACTGCCTAAACTGCCTATAACTCTCACTCTGGGTTGAAAGCCAAATAATAAAAATGATTTTTAAGGCATATTTTAAGATTTTTTTTTTATCAGCTGCCATTTAATCAACTATTAGTGGCAGCCCTACAGATATCATAAACAAACAAAAAAAAACCAAAACATTTTTCATCAAAGCATGAACAGAATATACCACAAGTGTACGATCTGTGCTGCATTGCCTCTCATGGCTTCACAAAGTGTCAGTGAGACAAGACTGAGCCATTTACTCCCAGATAGGAAAAGAAAATACATACAAAATAATAAGGCAGACACTGTATGGGTTTGGTCTGGACAATTTTAGCCTATGCTAAATGACATGTTTACAGTCCAATGGTATTTTTTTTTAATTCACTGAAACGTGAAACTTCATACAGTTTCTCATTTAAAAATCTTTACCCTCATTTTATGTGTCCCACTTTACACAAAGATGCTAAGTGTAGATTAGAAGGGGCAGTTTGATTAGGTAAGGATTTTTCTGTCAGGAGGAAGGAAAGGTAAAGGTCTGGGCCAATGCTGGCACATCCCTCCTTTCTCTTATCCCTACACTGATTAATGGCAGAGTCTCACAGTCGTCTGACAGATCACTGAAGCCCAGGGAAACCTCCAGAGATGAGGCTCCCTGCCAATTACCTTCCTCAATAATGTCTGTTCAGTGCCTGAATGACAGGGACCAGCCCTCAAGGATCTTAGTGGGCTGCTATTAAAATGAAAAGGTGCAGTCTTCATAATTGGTGTGGCTTCATATGAAAACATCTTTAGGTGGAGGAAAAATGAACAGTGTTATTATTATTATTATTAGACTTTGGCCATCTGAAGTCAGATTCTGCTCTGCGATTATATACAGTAGGAGTTTGAGTGCGGAGAGGCCACTGGTCAGTGATCCTGAAATGTTTTTACACACACACACACACACACGCAATCACACATCATATATATATATATTGTTTGCATAGCAAATTTACGATACAACCCTAGAAAATATGTGCCTTAAAAATAGCACGCAGCTTACCATGAACAACAAAAAAAAGAGAGAGAAATGACGTGAGCAGAAGAGATAGGAAGAAACTTTTTGATTACATGTCTGGGGAAAAGGGTGAGAGTCTTCAAGGGCAGGGCACAAGGACTTCAAACTGTGCCACCTTTGGAGAACTTCCCTCCGAGATAGTGCAGATAAGTGGGGCTGAAAGGAAAGATTAGGAGCTTGCAGCAGAATCTGCTTCTCCCTGCTGATTTGGGCATTCATTTTAATGTGACACTTAACCCTTATTCAGAAGCTAGACCTAAAGATGCAGAGTTCTTCATATGGCAGCCACACAAGTCCCAAGGCCAGGAAACGGTAGCCATTGTGGGCATCAAAAATGCATTACCCTATGCTCTCTGTTTGTTCAGCAGTCTCACCAGTGGCATGGCTTACTGACAGGAGAGTAGTTTGTAGTCTAAAGAGAAACAGGTCTGTGAAAAACTGAGCTACATCCAGCAAATTAAAGAACAATTACATACTTTACACTTGAGTTACTGAAGCACAGAATGACCTCCCAATTTAAAAATACCTTGCATTTCTTATTTATTTATTTATTATTCATGGTGTAAGCAATATATTGCCATAGAGACATACTGTATGACAATGGTTTCATTATGCACAGCAGGAATTCACATAGACTTATTTTCAGAATGACCCCTGCATTTGTCTTCATACCTCTGTTAAGATTTAAAAAGACCAATATATAAGGTGTTTAAAGAAAATCTACAATTCTATATCAGAGAAGAAACCTTTTGTTACATCCAAGGACTTGATGCTTAACTCCGTTCTTCTTTTGCCAGCATACAGATCGATGCTGATCCAAAATCTCATTAATTGCTTCACTATAAAGCTACTTACATCCTGCCTTGCTGAGAGTGGGACCATCCAATCCAATAGGGTCAACGGACACTCTAAAAATCAATTCTAAAGACACTAAAGGTATAAAGTCAACCATTCTGATAAGGAACATCAGCAAAAAGGTGTAATTGAAATTTATAGAGATTTGCCTTCCACTGCAAAAGTTTTGTCTCTACCTGTAAATTGCTTTATTGTCTTGCCTTTTCAGCACTGGCAGACTGGAGCAGAATGCACAACGGGGTAAATTTGTGCCAAATACTTTAAGCTATTAAAGTAGTAGTCAAATAAATACACGGGGAAGACAAAATTTCAAAAAAAAAAATCTGAAATTCACTCAACAGACAGTTTTTTAGGTACATATGTCCAACTGCTTGTTAATGTATATACTTAATCAGCCAAACATAAGGCAGCAACTCAATGTATTTATATATATAGGCATAGAAGAAGTACATAATGAGTTACTATAAGGGTCTTTGAATGTGGCATGGTTGTTGGTGCCAGACAGGCTGGTCTGAGTATTTCAGAAACTGCTGATCACACAGCCATCTCTATGGTTTACAGAGAATGGTCCAAAAAAGAGAAAATATTCAGTGAGCAGCAGCTCTCTGAGTGAAAATGCCTTGTTGATGCCAGAGGTCAGAGGAGAATGGCCAGACTGCTTCAAGCTAATAAGAAGTAACTCAAATAACCGCTCATTAGAACCAAGGTATACAGAAGAGCATCTCTGAATGTGCAACACATCAAACCTTGACGCAGATGGGCTATAGGAGCAGAAGACCACACTGGGTGCCACTCCTGTCAGCTAAGAACAGGACATTGAGGCTACAATTCACACAGCCTCACCAAAATGGGACAACAGAAGATTGGAAAAGCATTGGTATGATAGTATGATTTCTGCTGCAACATTCAGATGGTGGGGTCAGAATTTGATGGAAACAATATGAAAGCCTGGATCCAATCTACCTTGTATCAACAGTTTGGGTCCCTCAGTACCAACTGAGCATCATTTAAATGCCGCAGCCTACCTGAGTATTTTGGTTGACCCTGTCAATCCCTATGTGACCACGGTGTACTTATCTTATCTTATAATGGCTGCTTGTAGCAGGATAGCGCGCCACATCACAAAGCTCAAATCATCTGAAATGGGTTTCTTGAACATGACAATGAGTTCAAAGTGTACTCACAGAATGCTTTAACTCTATGACACAAATTTGTCATCTTTAGAGCACTCGTGGGCTGAAATTCCAGTTTCAGTCATCAAACTAAATAGCTGTATTTATATGAGACCCCTTTGTTTTGGTCCACTTCCATGCTGAAAAAAATGTCCAGAATATGTGGCTTGACATCATAAAGTAGTTTTATAAGATGCTTTTGCCTGACAGTATAATCACAAATGCATCCCAAATTCTCTGGAGGAAACTCATTTCAAGCAATTGCAAGCACAAAAACGTAGCCAATTAGAATGAGTGTACCGCAACAATGGGTCACTATCAAATTATTTTTCTCATTTCCTCTTCTTGTCCTCTACAAAAACAGTGAACGCCGCGAACATCCATGTCTTTTTCCTGGGCAGAAAAATTATTGTCTTCTTTTCACACTGGCAAGACAGATGGCTAATGGACAAAAAGTTTTAGGGGTAGAGTGGCACTGGATTTTGATTTTGGTAGACAGGAGACCACCCTGGTATTTCCCCCTACAACTATTTAAAACAAAAAAAACCCAATTTGTTCTCTTGTATTAGCTCTGACATTGACATGCAGGTCTGTTCTTGCACCCTAGCGCCTAGAATATATCTACTAGAAGAGATTTTTCATTTCAAGCAATTGTTGCCTGTCTTTACCTAGTTAAATCAGACTACATAAAAGGAGTGTAGTCCATATTCAGTGGAAAACACTACAAAGAACACTTTGTGGGCAGAATATTAATGTTTTTTTCAGAGTAATGTGACAAGCATACATCTTGGCCTATGGGCTCAACTGAGCAGGAAGAGAAGAATGGGAAGAGTGAAAGTATTTAACAGTGTTTTGGTTCCAAAGGCTGGAAGGTACACAGAAAATTAGAATTATCTGTAATGTGGTAACAAGAAAAAATTGATAGCTTCAATGGTTCACTGCCAGATTAAAAAAATGCATACTAGAAAACATACTGGCCACACTGGAAAAATATTTCCTCTGTATGACGGGTGACAATCCATAATAAAATGTCAAACATCTCCAGTCAGTTACCAGAATTAAAATGGCCTATTTGAATTAATTGCATCACTGAAATTTAAGACTACTTAAAATGTCAAATATTAATTCAATACATGCCAGCCTGTAAGTGGTCCAAGCCTTACAGATGTGGAAATTAGGAAGTGCATATAACTCTTTGTACTGAATCATAGTCCATGTATAAATTATTGCTTTGCTGACGGTACCTCTCCTGTGTTTAACAACTCATTGCAAATCCACAAAGGGAGCATTTCGTGGCACCAGCAGTGCCACAAGCAAGATGCACACTACACAGGGTATCAATTTATAATCGCTCTTTTCATCTTTCGGAAGCCACCCTCAAACCTCCCCCAACTCTCAAACACACGGACACACACTTCAACAAAACTTTACCGAAGAAATATGATTACAATTAAAGGGAAGAGAAGAAAGACAGGATCCGCTTCTTTGTTTGACTTGCCAACCAAATGAAGTGTCTGCTTCATCTCAGCTCAATCCATTGACCTTCTGTCTTCTGCCTACAAGAAAAAAGCAAAGGTGGCATTTGAGCACGCCCACCTCTACAGCTGGCTGATGAAGCTGAGGAAGTCATCAATACCTTTGTGCTTATGCTCAATCAAATCAGTAAATTACAGTTAGGTGTGAAGCATAATTACGCTGTGCACATAAACATCCATCCATCCATTTTCTTCCACCTATCTAGGGCCGGGTGGGGGCAGAAGCCTAAGCAGAGAAGCCCAGACCTCTCTCTCTCTAACCACCTCCTCCAGCACATCCAGGGGGGTGCCAAGACATTCCCAGGCCAGCCGAGAGATATAATCTCTCCAGCATGTCCTGCCCCAGGTCTCCTCCCAGTAAGACATGCCCAGAACACCTCACCCAAGTGGTGCCTAGGAGGTATCATGATCAGATGCCCAAATCACCTCAACTGGCTCCTTTTGATGTGGAGGAATAGCAGTTCTAATCTGTCACCCTCTCGAATGACTTCACTCTTCAGCCTATCTCTAAGGAAAAGGCCAGTCATCCTTCGGAGGAAGCTCATTTCCACCGCTTGTATCTGCAATCTTGTTCTTTCGGTCACTACACAAAGCTCATGACCAGCTCTCTCTGCTCAGTTCTCTCTTCACCACGACGGACCAGTGCAGCGTCCACATCACTGCAGCCTAATCCATCTGTCAAAATCCCCCTCCCCTCTCCCCTCACTCATGAACAAGACCCCGAGATACTTAAAAACGTCTTCACTTGGGCAGAAACCCATCCCTGACCTGGAGTGAGCATGCTGCCCTTTTCCTGCTGAGGAACATGGCCTTAGACTTAGAGCTGCTCATTCTCATACCTGCCACTTTACATTCAGCTACAAACCACTTCAGCGTGGGGAGACCACCTGATGAAGCCAACAGGACCACATCATCCGCAAAAAGCAGAGATCAGATTCTGAGGACACAAAGGTGAAAGCCTCCTGCCATTTGGCTATGCTTAGAAATTCTGTTCATAAAAATTATGAACAGAATTGGTGACAATGGACAGATCTACCAGAAACGAGCCCGACTTATTGCCGACAATGTGGACCAAGCTCTTGTAGCTGTACAAGGACTGAATGGCCCGTAACAATATAAAGAGATAAAGAGCTGTTCAACGGCTGGAATGAAAACCGCATGGCTCCTATTGAATCCAAGGTTTGACTAACAGAAGAAGTCTCCTTTCCCCTGGTATAGACCTGGCATGGACCAATGAGTCACTGGCCTATTCCAATAAACCCTATGAGAGAAAAATCAAGGGTACAGTTTACCCTGCCGGGATAGGGTTACCAGGGCCCCAGTCTGGAGCCAGGCCTGAGGAGGATGCTTGATGGAGAACACCTGGCGGCCGGGCCTTAGCCCATTGGGCCCGGCCTGGCACAGCCCAAGGAGGAGACATGGATCTACCTTCCTGAAGGCCCACCACCAGGAGGCATCATAGGGGCCCGGTGCAATGAGTGTCAGGCAGCGGCAGCCAAGGGCGGAGGCCCTGGCAGGCCTATCGAGGCTGGCTAATGAGACACATAAACATCCAAAAAGTATAAACAGAAATAATAATTCTTATCATCACTCCAAATGATGCTGACATCCATGCAGCTATTTTAAATGTGTGAAGTCAGAGGCAAAGAAGTGTACAGTGGTAGGCCTGCTGTAATCCCTGCAGGTGTGAGCTGATCTCTCTGCCTTTGCTGATTTTACCCATGTCACTCAGGATTCTGAGCTATTCTGAGCAACTACTCCCTTCCCAGATAACGGAGCATTTTTACTGTATGCTGAGCCCTACAGTGTGCCTTTTTAGTGCAAAAGCCTTTCGCAGATGTAGAAAGCATACACTAAATCAAGATTTATTCTAAAATACAACGGATGTAATGATTACATGTTATGTGAAAGGGATTTGCAGTAATGAGCATCCCAGAGAAAAAAAACCCACTCAACTCCATGCAGCCCTTTAAGCTATTTTGCATCTTTGTTTTTGGTTTTAATACCCACAGTACTCTTCCTTATATACTAAACTGTAGCTTCCACGGAAATCATACCGCTTTTACTATCAGATACATGATATAAAATATAATTAGAACTGAAGAGACTAAGAATGTAGAAAGGTAAAGAATAAAAAAAACTGGAATAACTCCAATAAAGAGAGCAAGATGGAGTAATTTTAGGGACAATTAATGTCAAACTATTTAGCTATTGAAAAGAAGGCAAAGTGCAAGGTAGATGCTGAACACTGACCCCTAGAGTCACAGGTAGAGATCTGTGATAGGCTTAATAGGAAACTGTACTAATCGCATTAAGTGACAAACATCATCGACTGGTCTGAGTAATAGGGGCCAGCTGGTGTTAAATAGTTCAGGGAGGTTAACAGGCTCTGAGTTTTTTTATTGATTGATTGCAAGTCTGTGGGGAGTGGTGAACAAAAACATTTCCCAACAGGCCTGTGTTCTAAAGTTGTGTATGTGTGTGTACGGACAGTGCGCTTTGCTCAGTGTGGCAAAGAGAGGAAGCAATGTTCTGTGATCTATTGCAGCCGGGTAAAGTCTTTCTAAATACACTGTAGCCGAGCAAATATATTACAAATAAATTGCACCGTTTTTTGTCATCTCTTCATTCCTACATGTTTTTAATCACAGTGAAAAAGCTACGCAAACCGGTGGAAATTGTTATTTCACTTTGATATTGACACAGTCCTCATTCCCCTCCCGAGCATACATTCCAGGTTAAAATTACCCTGAATGTTTGTTTTCAGTCCCTCTTCAGACCAAGATAAATATTGCGAATCTGGCTTCTGCTGGCTCCTGCTCAGCTCCTTCTCTGTAGCCAAAAAGAAAAATGGTCTGCTTTCCCAAAGGGGCAGAGGCAATAGAGCTATGTGCAAGGCTATCAGGGATGAGCAACTTAGGGACGCTGTAGAAATTAGATTGCACTTTCTCTCCTAAAGAACGTCATTTATCTCCTCAACCTGAGTCACCTGACTGGTGGGGATCGCTTTCTTTGTGCAGAAGTCAGGGGTGACATTTTGAGACATCTAGCCAAAATGGAATATTTGGAGTAAATCAGCGCAATAGCTCAAAAGTTGACAGCAGGGGGTATGCCAAGCCCTACGAGACTACATCCCTCAAGTGAAACATTTTTAGAGATTGTATCCACCATATGCCAGATGGAACAAGATTATGATGCACTGTCTATTCTGACAGCATCTGGCCTTGTGCGGGCTGACAGAGAATACTAATTTTTTTTTTTACACATTAATATCTACCTGTCTACATACTCTTATCAACAAAAGAACTTCATCATTTGATGGCTAAGAAAGTGTATCATTCAGTGCTGAAAATCATACAAATAAATGTTCAGAATAAATCACTTTGATGGGATAAAATAGAAAAATATCAAGTTGACAGTTTTGATGATAGCGAGTATTCAACACTGAGCAAATGAAAACTGTGATACATCAGTTACATGGCGTTTGAGTGCGGACGCTTTCCTTTATAGGGGATCAAGACTTGAACATAGTGGTGAGATCCTGGCATCAATTGACAGCCTCACACTTCCACTATTGTAATTAGCCCCTTGGAGACATAAACAACACACTGTAGAAGAAGATATCACTACTTTTTTATGCTCCAGTTAGGAGTTACACATCTAGTCCCAGTTGAAATCACTAAACCAAAGCCAACAGCTATATTAACTTTTAAATGTAAAACATGGCATTAAACCATCCAAATGTTGCTCTGTTTACTCTGTATTTTCTATCAGTGTCTTCAGATCAAAAGCGGAAAAAAATGCACATTTTAACATGGATAGGTGGCTGTGTTGCATTTACAAAGGAAAAGGGCACACACTATATTCAAAGCATTGCACAGTATATTCATCATAAGAATAAACAGGCTACATTTAGTAATTTCTAGGATTTTTTTTTCTTTTTTCATTTCCATTATATCAGCTCCTGGCATGTAATTCTGCCAGTGCCTCAAACCAACCTTGATTAAATAACAAAGTAAAGCCAGAAATAATTAGATAAAAGCAATAAATTAACACAGCAAGAATCTATTTCCAGGGAAAACAATGGTCTTTGATTCGACCATTATAAAGGTCGAATCAAAGACAAGAGTAATTATTGTGTTAACAAACCCAACAGAAAAAAAAACTGAAGGTAATATTTAGTATTTTAATCTATTTTAACCACAAATAGCTGATTGCATCACAGACAGAGTGGAGAAGTTGTTGTGTTAAAGTAGGTTAAGGCTAATTAATTTAAACATGGCTGCCTGTCACCTGGCAAATCAAGTTGTTTTGTGCACTGATTGTCTTTTTTGAATTTGAAGACAAACACCATGCAGCACAAGGACACAAAGTGTCACTCCGCTATCGTTTTTGATTATAATTACAGTTGCAGCCAGCACAAGATTTTTCTTTCTTCTACCTTGTTCTGTTGTGCGTGATTGAAAAGGATGAGCTGCAACGAGCTTGCCCTTCAAATGGGAAGGAAGAAAGAAGTAGAACTAACACAACTGTGACAGTGCCTTTCAGCACAGGCAGTATTTTTCAGACTTGAAACATAACTATTAACTTAATACAGGAAATATACCAGTAATAGTTTCCCCCCAAAACCTGCAGATTTTGCAAATACTGAGCATATGGGCCACATAAAACACGTATACTATTGCACAGTCAGAGAAATGGCCAATCTGTTCTTACCTTTAAGTCCGCATTATTTGTCTCCTCTATATCTGATTGATTTTCTATAGTGTACCACTCCAAATATATGGCTGCTGCCTGCTCTGTCAGCTCTTATGGTGAACCCTGACTCCATTTGAGCTTGGTTAGCAAAAACATAAAAAAAAAAAAAGATTTGAAATACAGCAAGTTTTAAAAGCATAAACATATTGATAGCAAGAACTGGTTCTCAGTTTGTACCACAGAGAAATATTACCAGTACAGGATGGGCAGAGTTTTACTTTAGACATCCGTTCAGGTGAGTGCAACAACTTTTACTAACATCTACACAGTTCACAGAAAAATTGTGGCTCTTTTTCTATGTTGTTTCCTACACCTGTTATATTGCCCCCCCCCCCCCAAACACACACACCTTGTGAGGCAATGTGAGGACTGATGACTAACCCTGTAAACATAATATATCATTGGGTGCTGAATGAATAAGCCCGATTCAGCAACAGGAAAGCCATATGCTCTTCCACCTAACTCCTTTTTAGCCATTTAGATGCATTTGTGTGAATGACAGTTGCTACTGACTCATCAGAAATGCTGTTGATTAAAATCGGTAATAATAGTGCCTTCAAATATTAATACATCGTAATGCAGTGTGTAAATGTATTCAGCTAAGCTGGCTGATAAAAACAAATGACCTGCCCTGTGTTGAGCAACAAACAATATATTAACATATTCCCCTCAGAGTATGCATTTTGCTCATTTTTACTAAATTGCAAATTGCAATTATCACAGTTGACAGAACCAATAAATTCTGAATCCCCCGAAACGCTGTGCAGACAATGAATTCAACAGAGTCCTTGCATGGCGGTAGAAGGATTAATAAAAAAGCCAGAAAGCTATTGCCCATGATGACATGTTTAAGGTACTTCTGGAAGCCCCTTGCACTGGCAAAAAGACAGTAGGGTTAAAAGATTGATTGCAATAATGTAACAAATCTACAGAACTAATATTTAGTACCCATGTTATTTTATGAGAGCAAATGGCACACACCAAGTTTATGTTAGTCATCAAATGTAGTATAGGATAGTATATTTCACCAGAAGACAGCCTTGAAGGGAAGGCAGTGTTTGCTTTTTATGAGAAGAGACACTGAACTTTTTGAAGGCACCTCATAAAAACCTTATAATTTAAATAATAAAAAAAATCACAAAATGGTTGTGCTCATCTATCATAATACATGTCACTAAATATAACTCCCCCCTTGCTTGTGATCCCTGAATCCAATCTGACAAGTACATAAGCAGCTACTTAAAACCGAGCCTCCTTTTTTTTTTTCTTTTTTTTTTTGGTTTTCTTAATGCAGTGCAGTTATCTAAAATGTCTTGGGGCAATGTTGTCTATGTGGACAATAAATCATGCTGTAAAATTATGTGTGCCTGCCTTGAAACAAATGTAAGCCTCTGAATGTCTCCATCAGAAAGCCTGCTTCAGCCTGCAGGTTACATTTTTTAAGGGTTTAACTGAATTTACAGGAAAAGACTGGTTTCACAGTCAGCTACATGAAAAAGTGTGAAGCAAAGATGATATCAAAATATTACAGTGAATGGTAAAACAGATGGAGCGTTTTCTATCAATATGTCAGTTTGATTTACTAGTTGAGAAGGCAAAGTGCGTTCTCTCATATGCATTCATTCTACTCTGATATACCCGCTTTTTCTCATATATTCCTCACATATTTACATGTTTTTATGCAAATTCGTACTTTAATGCTTATCATTTTTCATCTAGCAGGCCAATCTCCTTAAATAGTCCACACACATCACTAGTAATGGAGGGGAACATATAAACAGATACCCTGATTAGCTACCTAGTTCTTGTGTGTTGAACTAAGAAGGATCGCAGTGGCATTACTACCTCAGACCGATCTTATTAAATTACATAATTTCATCTTCCCAAATGAAACTGCTCTAAAAGGTGGTGTGAGGAAATTGCTACTCCCAGCACTTCATATCATCTATAGCTTTTTGTGCACAATTTAGCAAGAGAATCTAGCTTCTCTGTTATTTTTCTTTTCTATTTCTACTACCCCTCCATCTTCAGCTACGTCTCTGCCTACTTGTACATCTTTTGCATTACAAATTACACTTATGCAGAGTTGTGTTGTCATAGCCCCTAAGTCTAGGATTCAGAGTTTTGTAATATCTTATTATTGTAGTTCTTGGTTTTTTTCCTATGGTTTTGGGTTCTTGTTTAGTTCTGTTCATGGTTGCTGTTTATGTTATAATTCTTGAGTCACTGTGTGTCTCTGCCTCCCTTGTGTTTCTGTGTCTTGTCTCCATCTATTTTGTCTCTCAGTGTCCTCTTCCCATGGTTGTCTGGTTTCTTTATTTAGTTGGGTCAAGTTTCTTACCTCCCATCCACTTACGTCTCTTTGTTTTCTGTGCCTTTAGTTACCTGCCTGCTTTTGTTGTTTGGTTGTTTATTCCCTTTTGTATTTCAATGCTAGTCTCTTCTGTACGTTTTTTCCTTAGTGTCTCTAATGTTTAATCAGTCTTTTTTCTGTTTATCTTTTGTCCCTGTATTAAGTTCATAAACTTTTGTCCTGGTCTCAGTGTTAGTTACTTCCTGTCTTATTTTGATAATCTCTTGTCGCTTGTGTTTTGTATTTAGTTTTACTTCCCTTGTCTCATCTTTAGTGATTAGTTTCAGCTGTGCTCCCTGCATCTTATCTCCCTGATTAGCTCATGTGTATATATTGTCTGAGTCTTCCTTGGTCTTCGTTGTGTCCTCCTCTATGGCTCTGCTCCTGCTGTGTGCAAATGCTTGTTTCTAGTTTTGTCCTAGTATTTCTCCCTGTGAATAAAAGCTGAGTTTAAACCTACTCCTCATCCTCCAAGTCATGCATTTGGGTCCTGCTGTACTCTCCGCAGAGCTGAACCTTGACATGTGTAGCAGTGGCAGTAAACTAAAAAGGGAATTCCAGATCACCATTTTCCCAGCTACATTTTTATTCAGTTTATTTATAAAATGAATATAGCATCAAGTCACAACCACAGTCATCCCAAAACACCCACCGCTAAAAGTAAGGGAATTTGTGTTTGGTTGATTATTTCTTTGTTTTAACAATGCTTCTTGGTCATAAATCTTATACTGTTGGAAAACCTGTTTATTTCTCCTTAAATGGTGCCACATTTGTAAGGAAAATGTATTTGTGAGTTGAGCAGCAGAGCTGAGTATGTGGGTTGTGCCCATGAAAAACTTGCCAAATATTCTCTGCCAATCTCAAACAGCTTGTTCTGATATTGTTTCTTGTTTGCATGTTTGAAGTGTAAAGAAATGAGACATTTTAATAATTTCTTCATGTAACAAACAGGGGCCTCAGAAGCATGTGGAAGAACTATAGGAGCCATATACAGGTTAATAGTATTATGGTGATCACATGGTGTTGCACGTTTACTTGTGGGATTACGGTAGG
>JAVDPK010002890.1:511191-548011 GCA_034780415.1 Cichlasoma orientale | reverse complement strand
CACCCTTTTTAAGCTTTGTATGTGTATGTCAATTGCCGTGCCTTGTATGGAATGCTTTGGAGTAGCTTGATTGTGCTTGGGCTTGACTGCCATGTGGAGTGGAAACTAAGCAAATAAACGACGAAAAGAGCAAAGTTTAAAACTGGATTTTCTGTTGGATCAATAAGAGCGAGTCAACACTGCAATACTCCCTGCTCAATAGTGTAGCAGCTAATGGTTGTGGAGTCTCAACAAACAAGAACCATAACAGCCACAACAGGTGCCTCCTCCTCATGCTGGCTACCAGCTTGGTCACACACTGCTGTGGGATGGCATCCCGTTCTTCAACCAGCAAGTCAGTCGATGTGGTTGTGTTGGTCACTCTGGCACAAGCAGCACACCCAAGTTGATCCCACAAGTGTTCAGTGGGGTTGAGGTCAGGACTGCAGGCAGACCATTCCACCCTATCTACTTCAAAATACTGGAGGTGGTCTCTGATAAACCCCACTCTGTGGGGGCGAGTGTTGTCATCTTGGAGGATAGAATTCAGTCCCAGACTGTGGAGATATGGGATTGCCACTGATTGCAGAATCTCATCTTGATATCTTGCTGCATTGAGATTGCCTCGAATGATGACAAGCCTGATTGTCAGCATCTGGGGTACCAGAAGTTCAAAACAACATTCAAAAGCAGAATAAGCTGTTTGGCATTGGCAGAGAAGATTTGGCAAGTTGGTAGCACTTTATAATATGGCCCGCGACTAAGGCCATAAGTATATGACTTAACCTAACTTACAGGTATCTTACAGGGATGTACCCTATAAACAAATTTAAGTTCTGCGTAATTTCCGGGAATACGTATACTTATGGCCTTAGTCATGGGCCATATTATTAAGTGTTACTGGCAAGTTTTTCATGGGCACAACCCACATACTCAACTCATACTTGCTACTCAATCTCTTACAAATGTGGCACCATTTAAGGGGAAATAAACAGGCTTTCCAAAGGTGTGAGATTTATTGCCAAGAAACATTGTTACAACAAAGAAATAATCAACCAAACACAAATATACACATTTGGTAGATTACTTTTTGTGCTAAGTCTTAGTAAGTTAAAGACCTTACAATATTAGAGAGCAAACTCAACAAACAGACAATTCCCCTATGAGCAATCACTTGGCAACGGTGGGAAGGACAAACTCACTTTTAACAGGAAGAGACCTCTAGCAAAGCTATGCTCAGGGTTGGGAAGCCATGTGCTGCAACTGCCTGTTGGGAGGGTGCTCAGTACATCATGGGAAGTCCCCCAGAAGCCTGAGCCTTTGCAGCATAACTGGCTCAGGGTCAACTGATTCTGTCTCAACTGCAAGCATTATGAAAAAGGAAAGTTTTCAGCCTAATTTTATAAGTACACCTGAATCCAAACAGGAGCCAGTTCACACAGGAGAGGAACCTGACGGAAGCTGAAGGCTCAGCCTCTGATTTTATTTTTTGGAAGCTTTAGGAACTACAAGTAAGTCTGCGGGCTGAGAAGTCACTAACTTGAGATCAATGAGGAAAATGTGTATTCCTGATGGTTGGAGTGGTTGTTGACTATTGCCAAGTAAAACTGGTTGCCAACAGGGTGCTGCACATTGCCATGATCGCCTGAAGTTTGCATATAAAATGCTGACTTATGAACATTCACCAACTACTGGCCAAAGGGGAGTGAAATTTTAAAAAGTATGATGCAAACCGGAACTTTCAAAGTAAAAGTTGCTCCTTTTGAAATGTTTTTGTTGAAGTGTTAAGCACAACTTTTACTTTGAAGGCGGAGGTCTCCATTTCTGGTTCACTTTAGCTACTGCTTGGCAAGGTTTTAGCAAGTGCTTGCAGACAAGTATGCCTCTTCCATGCAAACTATGGGCAACTGTAGGAACTTGCTAGCAGCCAAAGTAATCACAAGGAGGTTTCCGTGCAACACCATTTGGCGCTTCACAACCAATTCCATTTAGCATCTACTTTAAACCTCTAGCAACCACTTGCCAACCAGTCGGGGAATGCATATTTTTCCATAGCTACTGGTGGCTGGCAGGGCCACTTGGGCTGTGTGACTGGGGCTTAACTGGCTCCTTTTGTTACTTCACTTGGGACAGTAACTAACTCCCATATGGCCACGTCTCTATTCTATCTTTGCTGCAGCCACTCCTGCCTGAACCAGTCAGTCACTCTTTGTACCTGCGAAGACAAGCATTTACCTGTACTCCACTTGCATGCCCACTCTCCACAGCTACTCACCCATCTGCTTTGGATTTCCACCTGCCAGCTGTTTATCCCTCTAGAACATCTGTTCAAGAAGCAAGACAGTTGTAACAAATCACACATATTACAAGATCCTGCTGAACTGACCTCAGCTGCTCCTAACTCCACAATTCTTCTCTGGCAGTGCTCTTGGTCGGATTCCTGTTGAAAGACCATTTTCTCAAGCTGCTTACCTGCTCACAATTAACCTGCTTTTGGTTTGAGTCTAATTCCTGAGTCCAATTTAAACCCAAATATGACAAAATTAGTAGTTCTCCTTCCATGCTGAACATAGCCCAAGCCTTTGCCTTTCTGATGGCTTGTCAAAACTGTAAGTCCTTTTCCATAGCCTCCCCAAATTCCACCCATATCTAGGCTTTGTCCACAATCACTGCTATCAAATGTATTGTAAAATAAAATAAAATAAATAGCAGAATACAACAATTCACCACATACTGTAGCACAGCTATCTCTAACTTTAGCTCATTTGTAAATATATTACACAAACCGTGTTGCCTTCAATTTCTAAATGAAATGTGAAACAAGAGGTAATTTCTTTCATTTAACTGACAACTGTAATTTGAGGCACTTGGCTGTGATCGCTTGAAGACTGTCCACAATCTCCTTGTGCTACTGTGAGCTCCCTCCTACTCTTTATGACAAAACGAAGTGCTGCTCCTTGTTCACACTTCATTACCCACAGTAATGCCTCAGCAAAATGATGTATGGAACTCTTCTCACTTCCAGACTTGCTTCTGGCAGGGATGGCTCAACAAACTTGTAAAGGGGATCTAACAAAAGTGTTTCAAACTGTATGCTGCAACTTTTATTTCCTTTTCTGAGTTAAAAAGCAACAACTCTTCATTGTGAAAAAACTATTTTGGATTTACGGATAAAGGGATTCACATTAAAGTGCATGTCAAAGGGACTGCTAGATAGAAACCAACAGCACATTTCTCAAGGTTAAAATGTCCAGTTATAATATGTTGATGAAAATTATATTTATCAATCCCACACCTGAATATGCATGGGTCCTTATATTTTCTTGGATTAAAAAAAAGAGCTCACACCAACAGCTAGGGGCAGGTGAGCAGGATAAAAAGAACAGACTCACATCTATGATCTCAATCACAAATCTCCCTCAAGGTTAGCAATTTATATGGTTGCAAAAATCAAGCTTGATCCAAAAAAATAAATGCCACAAATTTGTCCTGCAAAACTGGCTGCATTAAGTATAGGTGAGTCTGAAAAATATTTTGAATGCATGAAATATTTGCACAAATTTTATACATCTGCTGTGTAAAGGCCTTTATTGGCATCTTTCAGTACTGCGCAAAAGACTAGATGCAGCAATTTATTGAAATGGGCAAACATACAAATACAGTAAATATAAATACAGTAAAAAAAAAAAGAGTTCGTCAAGCTCATTAGAATTGTACAGTTAATATTTGGTATGACAACTTTTATTATACAACACAGCCTGAACTGTCTTACATTCAGGCTAAGCTTTCTTGTAATTTCTTTAAGTAGTCTTCAGGAATAGTTCTCCAGGCTTCTTGAAGGAGTTTCTAAAGCTCTTCTTTGGATTTTGGCTGCTTTTTGCTCTATTATGTCAACATGATCCCACACTGCTTCAGTAATGGTGGGGTCTGGAAATGCAGCCCCAAACAATGACAGTGTGTTTTACAGACACTCACTGTTTTACCTCTCTCTTGACGACCTTCATATTGATGACGATTTGAACTAAAAATTTCAAATTTGGATTCATCACGCCATAAGACCTGATTTTAAGGCATAAGCCACAGATTTTCAGTCCAGTTCTTGTATAATTTGGCATACCTCAGCTTTTTCTCTGTTTTCCTTCCCTGAGAAACGCTTCTTGACAGCCACTCTTCTACTGAGACCATTTCCAATGAGGCTTCAGTGAACAGTAGATAAATCAACTGATGGGCCTCGTGTCAAGTCTTTGCTGGATTTTCTCCAGCAAAAACCTGACAAAAACATTATCTTGAAAATGGTGAGGTACAAAGACTAGACTGAAAATGCTAAAAAAATAAATAATAATAATAATAATAAATTTAAAAAAAAAACAGTGTCCAAAGAAAAAAATGTAAAAGACCTTCAGAAAGCCTCAAGAACTTTCAATCAAGAGCACTTTAGAAAAACAACAAAAACGTCTGGTTTCTTGGAAACCAAATCTAAAAAGAAATGTAAAGTACAGTAGTTGGTTTTTGAAACATTATCTAAACTGTGTCTGAGTTCACTGTCTCTACCATTGCTTCTTTGCTTCTTTGTAATAGTTGTGCATCAAACTAAGAGGAGAGACCACAGCCAAAACACGGTAGACAATATTCAGCATATTTTTTTAATTATTAGTATTTATTTTATTTGGCCCACGCAGTGTAGAAGAAAGTGTTTGTCCACCTAATAATACTATACTATGATAGTTTGGACAAACTGATATTTTGTTGTGGTTCACAATCTTCAAAATTTCATGTCTACTTTATAACATTCCTGTGGTAGCAATTTACCACAGTTAGACATATTTATATCAACAAATTACGCGTTATGCATGTAAGTTGAAAATCTAAAATTTTAAATTACTTGAATGCAATTTCTATTTTTTGCTGGAATTCAATAAAATACATAATAAATGGTATTCTGAGAGCTTGTTAAAACATCTAGACACTGAATAGACATGAAAATGACTGTACTCAGGAGGCATGCAATTTTATATAATAAAGTGCTGTATGTATTTTCAACACCAGTTAATAATTACAGTCATCATAACCCAGAGCCCTGCTTCATTTCATTCTATTAGTTGAATGGAATCTGATTTAAAGCTAGAATGCTGCATGAATATAAATTAGCGGATGGGCTAAAATAAGGGGAGCTTAGATAATCAGGTGCTGCTGTTCAGGAATTAAGAGAACTAAATGACAACATTAAAATTAAAAAAATAAAGAAAAAGTTGAATTACTGCTCAGGTAAAAGAAAACAAAGGGGGGGGGGGTAATTATTGTCTGGATTTGGTAGGTTTTCTTTAATGGTAGTGTTTCTCCGGAGACATTTGAGCATCGAAACCATGTCTCTTCCTATTTTACCAAAAGCAAAAACTGAGGCTTCGCTAGACTAACAGAATAAAGACGAATAAAAAAATAGAATAATAAAGTTGAATGAGACATTGTAAAAACCTCATTAAAATGTGTTGCAATGTTTCCATGAGCGCATGGAAAATGGAGATGGTGTTCTGCATGCAAATTTACTCAAGTAGAAAGACAATGGTGTCCAACAGTGACAAGAATTTTTCTTTTTAAGACAAACGATGGGCAGTTATGTGGAATGTTTTTTTTTTTTTTCAATTATGGATGAGGAAGCTGACATCCTATCCCTGCACCTTTGGTGCTGCTTCATGTAATAAAGGATTTACAAACATGTAAGTGTAAAAATAAATAAATAAGAATAACATATTTATTTTTCATTGCAATTGCACAGAGACCCTTTCTTTTTTGTTGTTGTTTTTGTTGTTTTACAAGCTGTGCACATCCAGCTCATGACAACAGTGAGAGAAAAGTAACATTTCACAGTGGCAGTTGCAACCTTTAGCTATATTCTTAGCTCATCTTCAGCATCTACGAAAATCATTTCACAGAATCACACATGATCAGTGGTATGAAAATGCTAAACAGATAAACCATATGGCTTTCTGTTGTGTCAGGTAAAGAAATGCATCTTATAGTCTAGCCTTACATATAGAAAGAGCATAGGTAAATGTCAGAGGTTAAGGATTTTGGTGGGCATCAATCTGTAACGTTTAAAACATGACAGATCTTATTTGTAGTTGTTTGAAGTTGGCCAGATGTACAAGACAGAAAATGTTATATTAACCTTAAAATTTTCTTTACTGTAATTTAATTCAATATTTTTCATTTTAGATCACTGAGAATAAACCTTTTGCAAGATTAATTTAAAAAATAAATAAACAAATAAATCTACTACATCATCACATCATCTACACTTACACTCGCTGATGATTGGTGGAGGCCATTTGAATGCAGTGAACTCATTGTCATGTCCAAGAAACCATTTTGAGATTATTTGAACTTTGTGACATGGCCCGGGATGGACATGGTAAGCTACAATATTCAGGTAGGCTGTGACATTTAAATGATGCTCAACTGGTACTGAAGGGCCCAAAGTGTGCCAAGAAGATATCCCCCACACCATTACACCACTACCGCTGATACAAGGCGGGATGGATCCATGCTTTCATGTTGTTTACGCCAAATTCTGAACCCTACCATCGGAATGTCGCAGCAAAAGTTGACCAGGCAACATTTTTCCAAACTTCCATTGTTCAGTTTTGGTAAGCCTCAGTTTCAACCATCAGTGTGCATTCAGAGATATGTGCATTGGTTTTAATGAATGTTTATTTGGGTTATTCTTGTCCTCCTATCAGCTCGAAGCAGTCTGTCCACTGGCTTGTTGATTACTTTCACCCCTCTTCTGATGCTTGGTTTGAACATCAGCAGGTTTTCTTGAGCACGTCTACATTCCTACTGTAAATGCAGTGAGTTGCTGCCATGTGATTGGCTGATCAGATATTTGTTTAAACAAGCAAGTGTACCTAATGAAATGTCCGCTGACTGTATTTCATAGCAATATAGTTCCATCTGTCCATCCATCCATCCATTTACTTTCACTTATCCTTTTGGGGGTCACGAGGGAGCTGGAGCCTATCCCAGCTGCCATAGGGTGAGAGGCAAGGTACAGGTTGCCAGCCTGTCACAGGGCTACAGTAGCAATATAGTTATATGGTAAATATTGTAATAAAGCATTGTGTGGGGATAGTATTTGTAAAGGATTTTCATAATCTATAGTGTCAGGATGAAATGCAAATTCGCACACATTGACCCCCCAGAACAGAGACTTAAATAGGACTTAAACAGCCATTAATCCGAAGTGAAAAACATACGAGATCACTGCAGAGCAAATCATGTCTATCACAGACTAATACCAGCTACTCCACTGAGATGAAATACTCCTGATTATCCTCCCATTAACCTACAAAAACCTCCAAACAACGGTCACATGACAGCATCAAAGTAAGTCTTATAATAGCTCTTTGTTGGCTGAAATCTGGAGCAGGCTGATAATAATAATTATTCTTAACAGTGGATGGAGCTAGACGACAACCTAATTAGAGGGTCAGAATGTGAGTGGCCACTTAATTGCACAATGACACTAATCTCGTTTGAGTTATTGCAATTTTTTTTTTCTTAAAATATTTTTTCTGCTTTTGGAAAATAATTTATGTTCATGCTTGCCAAAAGGGATTTGCCCAAATCTCCAAAATCAGGAGAAAATCCTAGTGAAAGGCTTGTAATGAATAACTGGCAATGATTATTGATGGTATATCAAGTGATTACTAGCATATGTTCCCACTATGATATCTGCAAACCAAAAGCAAAAACAAAAATCCTGTAATGTGAGGCTTCTTTTCAATAGCAGAGACCATGCAGAGTATCAGAAAAGTGGCAGAGCCAAAGATTTTCATCAACAGCCAAATGTGATGCAACACAGCACAATAGTATATTGCTGTATCACTGCTGGGTGCCCCACAACAGAAATGGAGTTTTGAACTCACAGGCAGTGGTGTAGTTTATTGTGGTGGGAATATTGTTATGATTCCCTCCCAGCCTCATGCACACACATCACACAGCGACACCCCAGAGGGACTAACACACTTCCTAACACACACGGTACACGCATCCACAGGCATCACTAGGATATTCAAACACTGGAAGTCCAGAAATCTTTATATTTTCAAACAATAATTGCACCATTTTCAAAGTATTTCAAAGTTATTTCAAAGTAAAATTGATATCATAGCGCGCTGCCAAAAAGTTTCTGGTCAGATGGGAAAGATGGTTTTCGCAACATGGATTCAGAATATGTAACGATCAGAGATGCGTGCAGCTACGGTATTATTTTTCTTTCTTGGCAGAAGGATTATAAGCCTAAAAAAAGAAAGAAAAATGCCACCTTCAAATACAAAAAGGGGCCAAGCCTGATCTCATAGGCTCTGCTTCCATTATGTGACGAGGGCTCCATTTAAACTTTGACCGACTTGGTGTTAACTCGCCTCTTCTTCACCTCCCCAGTAACTCTTTTGGTGTCTCATCTGTCTGTCACAGCTCTCATATCCTCTGCTCTCTCCTCCAGTTTCCTGTCATGCTCATAATAAGGGATATAATTAGCATTTTCCACCCATTCTCATTCTTCGGTGTGATGAGTAAACATGTTTTACTAATCAGTGTATTTTATACATACATCCAGCCAAATATTTGATCCTTAGAAACAGCTCATTAATGCACTATTCCATGCAAAGAGGACAAAAATACATTTGCCGGACTTACACTCTTCCTCCACCTCTGTTAGCTTCGACTGTGCTATTTCACCTTCATCCTCCCTTTCCTTTTCTTCTGGATTGCATGTGTGTCATCCAAGTCTTACCATAGTGAATTACCCAGCCATTAAATGCTAACAATCACATATCTGTGCCCATGCCAAGACATGTAAAGAAAATGTGCCACTTGGGTACATTCAGAAACCACAACATACTTGCGCATTTGAAGGTAAACCTTTTGTCACAGAACTTTTACCTTGTGCATTTTGAAGTGGGAATACATATTGTGCTGGGTTTTAATGGTTATTATCTATACCTGCATAGACAGCGCCTCTGCAGAGAGGTGAAAAAATTCGATACCCATGTAATGTTTCTTGCTGCAGGGATTATTTGGTTCAAAGTTTGCATGAATTTGTTCAGTCAATTGTTGATGCTCATATTGTAATTCTGACCCAAGAAAAATGAAGAAACAGGAGATACAGTATGTGAATCCAGTGCAAAGAACAGACTGGAAGTCCTGGAAAACAGAAGTGAATCTGTGATGGTTAAAACTGAAAAACGGCAAACCAGGAAACTAAGGGTTATTTAACTATTTAATTCCACACCTAGATAGAAAATCTTGTTGTAATGGTTTGGGGCCAGAAGATGAGCAGATGGTGTTTCTTTAGGAAATTTACAGGGCTATACTGAAGCCACTCAGATAAAGAAATAAGCTCAGCATTCTGGTTAAGTGTGAAGTTCTCGTTTACTAGTCAAGTCACAGCAGTAAAGTGACACCGGTAGCAAACAGCCTAAAGGCAACATCTGTAGTAGGAAAAGAGCAGTGCTTCTGGGAAACTATTCAGCTAGTCTAGGCTTCGGCAAACAGAGCATGGCTAACAAATTATGATTACTAGGATAAAGATTGCCAATAAAGCTAGATTTAAGGAGATCCCGAATCAGGTGATCAAACAGTCGGTTTGCTCACATATCCAACAGCAAACAAACTATAAATCCAGAATAGTGCCTGAGAATAAAACAGCAAAATGAAGACGCCGGTATTGTTGCATGTGAGTTATAGAAAGTCTGCCCCAAAACAGTCAGGCACTCTAACCACTTGTATTTATCAAGGTATCTCTTTAATAGATTTTTTTTTTTTTTTTTTGCAGTCAGAATTACTGGAGTGTCTCTGTGCGGCTGGCTCCCATCCTTTAGGTTTTACTCAGAGACATTTTTCCTTCCACTGAAGGCTCTACAGTCAGCTGACTGAAGGATCAAAGGACCTGCTACCTGAACTAAAAGCACTGGTCAGTCACATTTGATCTGGCAGTTAAAATTAAAGGATGAGGACGCAGCTGAAATTTTTTTTTTTTTTTTTTGCATTTCTGTCAAGCTCTATGACTGCCTTACCCATCAGATTAGGCTCTTGACTGAAAATCTACATTTAATCTACATTGTAAATGGGTACAAGAGTATCACGATCTGCTGTGTTATGCATTATATTGAGCACTGAAATGTGTCGCTGCTAAACTTAACAAGCAGCTTTTTTTTTTTTGAAATGATGTGCCTCTTTGCTGCGTTATAGTGATGTGGCAAATGATGTGATGTTGTTTTGTTATGCTCCGTGTGATGAAAAGATGATGGAGGCTGACAGCAGAATCTTTTGATATTTGCATGTATCCAAATTTTTTTGTTTGGTTCATTAGCAATGCTCCTCATGTATGTCAAGATTTCTCTCTGGGTTGGCAATGAATCTGTGTGTTTACCAAATGAAAAGAAAAAAAAAAACAAATTTCATTGGCACTGCTTGCTTCCTTGTTGACTTGATGATATTTTCCCCAGTGGTACATTGCAGTTCAGTAAAATCATTCAGAGTTCTCAAACATCACCGTGTTTCAAGGAACTGCCATGCCTCTCAGATATGAATGGATGCCCTACAACAACTTTGTGTGACTAGATCTTACATTTATATTCAGCATCCAGCTCCTATCCAGAGCGGTTAATCTCTATTGTTAGCACTTCACACATTAGCATCTGACTTATTATCATACCCAAAGGTGGTACCTTGGATCAAACGCAAGGATGTACTGTTTAATATTTCTGCCTCATTAGAGTATAAGGGCTTTTGATTACTAGCCTTTGTGTGCCTCTGTCAATTTGAGGCAGTGATGTCCTTTGCTGTTCAGGAGGAAGTGCAATATTAATAGCAGCAGATATTCACTGCCGAGCTTCAACACACCAAGTTTCAGGCAGTACGGGTTCTATAATTGGTCTTCATGTGTCACCTGCTTGACTTCATGTCACATGTTATTCCTTTGGGAAAGCTACACTACCTATTAAACATATTTCCGTGCCTATATTAATCTAACCTTTCTAATACATGATCTGGTATTTCACATTTGACACTTGGGCATTGATTGCAAGGGCCATGTCGTCTACATGACCTGGCTCAGCAAATGGACCGTGTGACCAATGAGTGTGAGATTTTAGGTTTATTTTGACTAGTCTGAAATGGGGTTGCACATAGTTGCGTGTCAGCCCCTTTCTATCTAAAGCCAAGCTACAATATAGGTTATTTTACAAGGTCTAGGAAAAGTGGTAATAACATTTAAAATCCAGTTCTCAAAAGGCAATCTTCAGCTTGCCCCGTGACCTTTAAGCAAGACGCACTGACTAATTTCACCTGAATCCAGGCTGCTGCTTAATGGATCACAACACGGTGTCACTGAGAAGGAAGAGTACAATCTAACCCCTTGTCATTATTATGCATATGAGCCTATTATCTGCTCATTCACAAGTCTGTGAGGATACATTTATAGTACCTGCTCCGGAGCATCCCTCTGCTCTTCTGTGTGAGCCAGAGCAAACTGACGCTCCTCAGGTGCCTATATCTCACCCTATATGCTTGAGTAATTATAGGAAGAGGCTCAGGCTAGCATGAAGGTTGTTATTGTTTACCATGGATGAATACACGCTGTGATGAGATGGGCTGGCTGACTGACGATGCGAGAACTAACCTGGTGTCAATGTATCGATTCATCCACACACTCGGGCCAGTGAAGCTCACAGCCTTACGATCAACCCTGCTCCCCAGCCCTCAGCTATCTTTTTATTTTTTAGCTACAGCAAGGCTACCAATACCGTCTGCTGTGTTATTTCTACCACATGGTATGGTTATAGGGTGTTGATATACACATTCCATTTGTGCTGCAGTAAGATTGCATCCACGTGTCTGGGTGCCGCTGTCGCTATTACCAGACAGCATGAGGTTCCGGACTTCTGTTAAAGCCTGGAGCAATTATATGAAGAAGTGCTTCGTGGAAACTTTGGCTTTAGAAAAACAATTGTCAATGATTTATGGAACACCTTTGCCCTACAAGATACCAAGGAGATTATTTCTTCTCATACTTCTCCACCTACTTATCAAGGCCCGAGCGCCTCTCTTCTCACACCAGAGAAATCAACTTGACAGTTTACAGCAAAGTTTGGTGATTAGTTTGTCTGCGTCTTTGCACAGTTGTTTTTTAAATACAGCAACAGTTCTGCTCTGCAAAATTGAACTGACTGTGAAACATTGTGACATTCTCATAAACACATGCAGGAAAGAAAAAATAATTCCTTCTTAGGAATTCATTATACTCTAATTTCAGCACCAGCTGTCAGAAAAAAAAATACCTCTGTTTAACCTGACAGATTAAACACCGAAGCTACTTTATTAACCCACATAAGCAAATACTAAATATATCTCGAATGGAATAACCTTATCTGAAGCAAAGCATAATAGAGCTACTTAAAGTATAACCTCAGCATGGAAGATGTGCCGTATATAAAAGATCCACAAGCTTTCATTAGCTGGAGATATGAAATTACAAGTGTTGAAGTATTGAACATAATGAAGGGAATGGCAAGAGTTAATGCAGAAGGATGGTATCAGATGCCAGTTAGAATAATTAAGGTGGAAAAGGCAATTAGAGTAAAATTCATATTTGTAAAATAATAAGCCGGCTGCTGTGCACATTAGGCTGGTATCTTGGGGAAAAAGTTACACTTCCACAAACAGCAAGACCTGTTCATCAGCCAAATTCAGGTCAGTCAGTGCTTCTGCTCTCTCTCTCCTCACATTAATGTGCACTGGCACGACCCGTCAAATGTGTAACCATGCGACCTTGGTGGTTAATTCATGTGCAACCTTAAAAAGGCAAATATTTCAGTCACTTAACAAGTAAAACAGCTCTGTGCATATGAGGCTCAGAATTTATTGCACCAACCTACTGCTAATGAAACTGTGCTCTCTCACCATGCATTGAGTAAAAACCCAATCCACCAGTGTGAATATAAATAATGTGTTTCTAGCAGTGGCCCCATCTACGCTGGGAAAAAAAAAAAAATTATTGACACAATTTGATAAAGCCGTCTACCAGATGTTAAAATTATTAAGCATGAATTATGTTAATTTGAGGAATGTTAATGAAAAACTTTTCTGAAACAAAGTTAGGAATGTTTAAAGGATAACTGATGCATGAATGCATATATAAAATAATTCTGATTTTCTGGTTACTTACTGTACAGCTGTGGTCTGAAGTTTACACACACTCGTCGTGGGGATGAATGTCATGGTAATTATGGTCTTTTAATGGTTTCTTTGAGCTGTTCTTTTTCCAGGGTGGAATGATTGTACAGCATAAATATTGGCACATCTTTGAAAAATAAGAATTGGGTGCAAAAGTTTCAATATATTTTGGATTTTCTCTAATCCGCACAGGGTCAAAAGTACATGTACAGGCTTAAATATGTACATACACTCACCTAAATTTTTAACTTTTTAAGGCCAAAGCCTGTTAACTTCTCGTTAGTAACCATGACCGACTACAACTGGTAGTTGCTCTTTTCCAGCAAAAAAGGATTTGTTTAACAGCACTCATTGGATCCACCAACTCAGAACTTTGGGAAGTTTTAAGAAGGAAAATTGTAGATTTACTCAAGTTGGGAAAGTCTATTGGAGCTTTTTCTAAACAAATGCAGATTCCAGGATCATCAGCTCAAACAATTGTACCCAAGCACACATTATTTAGGTATGTCACCACTTTGACGAGGTCTGGAAGAAGACCCAAAATGTTACACCGAGATGAGAGGAAATTGGTTGGGAGGTTCAGGAACAACCTCGGAACCACCAAGGCTCACGCCTGCCATGAACTGGAAACCGCTGGAACAACAGCATCACTGTCCACAGTTCAATTCAATTCAGTTTTATTTATATAGTGCCAAATCACAACAAACAGTTGCCTCAAGCCGAGGCACAGTGAAGTCAGTTTTACATTGTCATGGACTGCGATGGTGTCGGCCAAGAAGAAGCTCCTGCTCCAAAATTGACACCTTCAAGCTTGACTAAAATTTGCAGCTGCCCACGTGGACAAGCTAAATGCCTTCTGGAGAAAGGTTTTATGGTAAGATGAGACAAAGCTTGAGCTATTTGGCCACAATGACAAGAGGTATGTTGGGAGAAGTAAAGGTGAGGCTTTGAAACCTGAGAACACTGCACCAACTGTCAAGCATGGTGGTGGTAGCATCATGCTCTGGGGCTGTTTTGCTGCCAGTGGTACATTGCACTATCTGGATGGAATCATGAAGAAGGAGGACTTCCTCCAAAGTCTTCAACCTCACCTCAAATCAAGAACTATATGACTGAAATGTGGACACAATTGTGTGTTCCAGCGGGACAATGATCCAAAAATGTAAATCAAAAATGGTTTTGGAATGTGTAAAGCAGGCTGACATTAGGTTTTCCGGAATGATCTTCCAAAAGGACCCCACCTCAACGCTACTGAAAATGTGTGGACTACTCTTAAAAGCTGGATCCGTGCCAGAAAACCAAATAAACAAAATATCTAGTCAGAATTATGCCAGAAGCTTGTTGATGACTACCAAAACTGTGGTCAAAGTGCAACTTGCTAAGGGACATTTAATCCAATATTATTTGGGTTTATGTATATATTGGGGTGGCTTTTTATTCATCAACTCCTCATACTACTACTGTCTATTTCTTCATGCAGTCTTTTTATTTTATTTTACTCACTGTTTCACAATTACTAGTTGCTTATATGATAATGATAATGACTTGTTTGATGTCGGGGCTGGGATATTATTAAAAGGCTTGCGGAGCATTTTCTTTAGTTCATTTATTTTAATACAGTGGTGTGCTAGACCTGTTTTAGAAAATCAAACTCAGTTTCACGTCATGCCTAATGCCACTTGAAATACTTATTTAAATGTAAATTATATGCTGTCATGGCTTATTATTTCATCATGATTGTGCTAAAAGACTCTGAAAGTTTTAGTTTTTCAATTACTAAAATACTTCAGTCAATTTTGGCTTTTATTTCATGTTACAATCACTAGACATAATGGATAATGCATTATTTTCCTCAAAATCTGTTAAGAGCAGCCTTTAATGGCGTAGCCTGTTTTGCCCTGAGATAATGTCCCGAAAGTAAACAGTATTTCACGCACACCCTGTTGCTGTGCTGTTGAAATGCAGGTGACAAATAGCACAAAATAGGATTAAACCAACAGAAACTCATACACACACACCATAATTCTCATTCACACGTACATAAAAACAAAGCGCCGCGCACCTCTTGTTTACGAGGAGGCTAACTTTCAGCGGTGTGTAGCATTAAATGAGGCAGATTCCCTGTGATGTTCTTATCACCTCATCCCGCTCCTCTCCAGGGTCCACTAATGCCTTCCCCTCCTCGTTGATGCTTGACAAAGCCAATGCTGTCTGGAATGAGATGAGCTGCTGGCCCAGATATGACAGAGAAACAGACAACATTGAGGTCCTCTGCCCAGTAGGGAGGGGAGTAATTACCAACAATATTATCTCCAGCTGTGGGCTGCTGTACTTTTTCGGAGTCTGCTGGGAATTCCTTCCGTTGTTCTTCTGTTATCTTTTTCAATTTATTGCGCAGTTGCTCTCGTACAGTTCTATGCAAATTCCGCGTGATTTATCATACATGTTTAGGCTTAAATATAGCACACGGGAATATGCACGTCGCACTCTTTTCAGTCCCTCACCTCTCTGCTTTAATAAATGCACGTTGCTGGGCTGAAAATGATTTTGAGGTCTGCAAATTAAATGAACGAATCCTGCTCATCATCGTCTGGTACTGTTAACCTCAGGGAAATTAAGCCTCACCCACATGAAAATTAGTGAGTTTTGTTTTTACTGTTAGAGGAATGCGAAGTTGCTCATCAATTATTGGGACTGGATTTAATAAATGCTCTGCTCCTTGTTAAAAACTTGGCACAGGATGGAGAATCAAAACTGAAAACCAACTCCAGCATCTTTATTTTATGGTAAGTTTGAGGGCGCTAATGGTCCGAAGATGACAAATGTATTTTTGTCCTGGCTTTTCCACTTTTAGTGAGCTGGTTATCGTGATGAGAAACACCCTGCAGAGATGATGTCAGTCACACGGGTAAATGTAAAAGTATGATCTGATCATTATGGCAAGCCAGAGACTGCACTGGACAGCAATGCTAGCACATGCTCCTTCCTTCCGCTCATATGCTTGTGCCATACCACCTTGTTGGCATAGATCCACGAGCCTAAAACAGATAAAGGAGTCTACGGGGAAGTGCAATGTTCTGCTGAATTCACATGTCCTCTTTAAAGTGAGAGTACAGCTGCAGGTCAAACCAGAGGGAGCTGTGTACAGATTAGCTTTTGTGAAGTACAAAATGAAGTAAATGGTTTATTGATTTTGCCCCTCCCTAAGACAGAACATAATAGTATGAAACGAGATGTTAATAAAGACTGAAGCTTTAATGAGATGGCACCTACACTGCCTAGCACCTGCTGGGTGATGCATTCTGTTTCGGTTTCCTCAGACTGATTCAGCACAGCTCTCCAAGAAGTACAGTGTTTTCAAATGAACACTTTTTCTTTTTAAAATCCAGCAATAAAACTAAGATACTTTTTCTGATGCTTTTCTAAGACTTAAACATAGTCTAAGTGGGCTTAGACAAGTATTATTAATGACTTGTATCAGCCTAAATTGATCAGGGCCTTAGAGAAGATTATCAAAAGCATTTGAGAGAAAAAGAGAGAGAAACTATTGATTCTTTGGGTTGGTTGCTTAACTATTCCACTGAAATCTCATTAAGGATGAAGAGCCCTGCCACAGTTGGCTTTGAGCAGTGTTTACCATCTTCCACATAGAATTTTTTAATTACAGGAGCTGCCGAGCTGCCAGAATCGATAGTTACGAATCTCATTCCGCTGGATGGGTAGAGGAATCCCACTTCAGTTTGGAACTGGACAAAAATGAAACAGATGGAGTTGAGCTCTTTGCAAGGGGGCCTCGAGTTCACAGCCTAGTCTTTCAAAGCTTTGCTTTTACCTCTCATGTCCTTGAAAAAGAGACACACACACACACACAAAAAAAAGCAGACTGGCTGACTGGCAAAACAGACGGAAATGTCTATGATGTGGGAGGCTGGTCAGTTATGCATGTTATTTTTCCCCCCCAAACCGATAAAAGCATCATTAGCTCAAGGTCAGTCCAGTTCCACTCTTCTTGCATTTTCATTTCCTTCACATGAATTCTGCTTTTTACAAAGGTGCTTCAGATTGAAAGGAGAGAAGCTTTGCTCTTGCCACAGACCTTGCAAACATGATTAGATGATTTCCCTCTCTGTGAAACCTACATCAGCACTCTCTTTTAATGGAGCACTCAAAAAGATTCTCATCAAGACAAACTGTGGATATTAAAGATTCACATTTGTGTGCCCTGTGCACCAACATGTAAATGTAAGTAATTTGGTGACTTTCTGTGACAGAACAGAAGATTTCCGGTCATGTTGATATTCTGTACTAAAACCTGACCAATTTATCAGTGGGCCAAGATTATCAAGCAATATTAGCCATTTGCCAATCTATCAGCATTTATAATGGTTATTAAAATGTAAATTAAACGTAAACAAGGAATATTTAACTTCCCCGTTGACAGCACGTTTGTAACACAACAAACCCACCAACAGTTGATCTGATCAGAGTGCAAACAAGTTAATAAATAAGTACACATAATAAATGTTCGAGAAATCTCTTTATGTTCCATGTGAGAAAAAAAATGGACGATATATCAGAATAGTGAATTTTTAAATCATCGACCTTAAAAATCCTGTATCGGTCAGGCTCTATGTTGAAATTCTGAAATCAAGTAGATATTTTTTTTTTATAAAAAACAGTTGCAGTTTTTATTATTAATAAAAAATGTTCCTGTGTGGTCCTCGACCATTGTTCTTAGTGTGTAAAAAAAATTATTTTGAAATGGGAGCACTCCCTATATTCAGGCAAATCCAGTTTAACCAAAATTAAAACCACGATTAATGATTAATTAAAAAGTAAAACGTATCCCTGATAATTAACATCTCCCTTCTGTTTGAGGACTGCAAACACACTGCGAAAATGATGTGGCTTGGGAACATTAAGGTTTAATGAGAGCAACGCTGTTGAGGAAGACAGCGCATGAAACCAGGTGATAAATTTTACATTTAATAGACTGAAGGGTAATACAGCCTCTGAATTTTACTCCAGGCAAGAAGGCAGTGAAACAATTTGGAGACCTATCAAAATATTTGACAGTGCTTGAAATATCTTAGGCCGATCAAATCAAAAGCACATTAATGTTAGAGATTATTTCACTGTATGCTTGGGTGTGTTCATGATGGAGCTGGTCTCCAGAGCTGAGAAAATGTCAACATTGATCAATGCTATTTTACAGGCAGAGCTTTAGTGGCTCATTACATATATATTGATAAATCTAAGTACATAAGAGATAAATTCAATTATCCAATTCCTGGAAATAATGAAGAGCTCTGGTCCTTTACGGCACTTAGATCCATCATTCAAGCTGATACCAGTAAATAACCTACTTAAATTAGCATGAGTAACAGTGGCTATCCCTTTGCATATCTAGAAACCCTCGTGTCAACTTAAATGAGGATGGATACTTAAAGTCGGTCTCCACTTGCTGTTACTGACAGAACTTTCACATTCTTCAGGAGCGCAGTGGGCACCAAAAGATATATCCATGAAATATTTTAGTGTGTTGCTTTTAGTTGCTTTTAGTTTAATCAGATAAGGTGAAGCGTCCAACCTTGACGCTAACGTAGTATTCATTCATTGTCCACTTTGTCTGTTTTATTGGTAATGAAAACCATCCAATATTGCTGAGCATGGTTTGCCAGTGCAAGAGAGAGCAACATAAACTGTATCGACACACAGCGTACACGCTTTCTTGATGTCCTCGTCAAACTGTCGGGCTTAAAAGCCAGCTGCTCTAATTAGCTATGGATTCTCTTGTACAGTGGCTCTTCCTCATTATTTGACATGATGTCATTTGTATAGTCACCAACAGTAAGTGTCGGAGCAGCTGCTGCACCCTCAAGTGAAGCTCTGAAAGATGTTTCATAGGAGCATCAGCAAACGTAGCCAAAACTGTTTAGTCAGGGATTTTCCTTTTGGCGTGACATCAGTGCACACTTCTTGTTATTACCTTCGCTGACAGAAAGTCTGAAGGAACACCAGTTTGTAATCCTGGAAGTGTAATTGTAACCAAGTTATTAGTTTTAATCTTTCCTGTGTTTGTAACACTTTAAATAGAGACTGAAAAACTGTAATTTTGGACTGTAAACAAAATAAATATTACAGAAACCAGATCAGCAAGTTTGTGGTTTGTGGTATCAGTCTATACCAAAGTAGTTGACTGACCAAAAACTGAGTCACATTTCCATCCGTTAAGCCTGCTGCTACTCTAGCTAAACCCCTAAACTGTACTACGGCAGTTATATGATATAGTACCGCACATGACAATGACATAAGCTCACACATGTCTGAGTGTGAGAGCAGCGCGTCAGCCTCCGATCATAAGTTAGCACCTAAAAAGGGAGCTTCTTCGACAACCTCCAAAAAAGCACAACATTTTGTAAAAAATGATCGAAACCTGCTAAAGCTGGAAACAACAAACTTGTTTCACCACTTGAGGCAAAAACAGACTCTCTACTACAATAAGGCAGTAAACAGATGCTGGAGCACTCCCTAGTTGCACTCGGTATGACAAGAAGCTGTAAATGCAGATGGAAATTACTGACGTAGTTATGTGGTGGGAAATCAGGGCTTTAAACAGCTGGTTAAAAAGTGAGACCCAAGATGCAACATTCCAGGTAGACAATATTTTTCAGTTTAATTTCTATTATGTGACAATATTATGCATCCTTCCAAAGAGTTACAAGGTTACGTTATTAAATTGTTAAGCAGTTATGTCATACTTTGACTTCGGCTACTTTTGTGCTAATATTTGACTTGTGTTTTGTCACTGTATATAATTGTGTGTCACTACTGTTGCATTACCATGCTGCTGCTGGCACCTTGATAGATTCACACTTTGAATTAGGTAGCCTGTAATCAATTGCAGAAGCTCACTCGAAAAGAAAGATGGAAAATATCCTTCATGTCCTTCGCACTAATGCTGCCGCCTGCAAGCTGCAATCACAGATAAAACATTGTTCAGTACTTCGTTTTCCTATATCGTCATAATTATTATTGCAAATTTCATAAAATATCATGATACACTTTTGATGCTATATAAAACAAACAGGCTACTTATGCATGCAATAATAAGGCTGTAAAATCCTCTTGAAATTTAATGTCCCACTAGTCCCAAAATCTATACTTTTCTTATGACATTATACATTATAATAGGAACACTCCCCTAAAAGTCAAGGCTTTCATTTATTTTCATTTATTTTAGCCAAAATGCCCTAGGTAATGCCCAGCAATATTAGAGAGAAAACCCCAGCAATCAGACGACCCCCTGTGAGCAAGCCCTTGGCAACAGTGGGAAGGAAAAACTCCTTTTTAACAGGAAGAAACCTCCAGCAGAACCAGGCTCAAGGGAGGGGCAGCCATCTGCTGTAACCGGCTGGGGGTGAGGGGAGGGAGAAAAGGGCAGAGAGAGGCAGAACACAAGGCACACTCTGGGACAGAGAGCCAGAGTTTGTCATTTGCCAGAATAATTCAGGTTGTTAAAGGAGAAAGGTCATTTAAACTGAAACTGGAATTGTGTCTGATTTGAATATCATAAAATAGTACAGCAACATTAAATGAACTACAATACTGAATAGTAGCTAGCTAGCTAATGTTCTGCTCCTCTCAAACTGCAGAATGTTTGACCCATCTGGATGAAAAACATATACAGTATAACACTTTTTCACCCTGACAGCTGTGCATGGGGAGATACATGCAAGGTATATGCAAACCACTGGCAAAGTGGAGCTCTGACAGGGACTTTGTTGTTTTTGGTGACTGAAATACTGAGGTGGGTGCTGTATGTTGATCACAAGTGCCCAAAACTTGCAGTTTGTTCACATATCTGTTTTTCATCTTTTGAGAGGTGATCTTAATATTCATGCTTGGAAACTCAGTGGAAACGGGTACGTCGGACCGGTGTTTTGCTCTCCCGAGCTCTACTTTGGTCACATGATAAAAACTATGAATAAATGGATATTTCTGATGTCTGCTTCTTTTGATCATGTTTGTTGTTTTGTTTGTGCTTTCCACTGCCAGCACAGAGCCCCAATGGATGCAACTCACTGAATCAGAGCTTCTGATTTTGAAGCATATAGTGACAGGGATTATATACAAATGTAAGAAAATCATTAAAGTCAATTAGATGTCTTTGTATTAATAGAGCTGCTATTGCTGGGAACATATAGGCTTTGATGTCAATGCTATTTATTCCCTTTGTGTTGTGTTTGGCTTTATGTTACAGTTATTTGTCTTTTAGCACAACTGAAAAATAAAGAGCAGCCCAGAAACAATGATTTTTTTTCCCCCCTCTCACTTACGATGACAAAAATAATAGGTCAGCAATGTTTTATAAGGCTGTTTCTGGTTAGTATGCAGTTCAGTGTCAGATTGTTCCGAGACTCGGTACAAGGAAGCATTGGTCCAGTGGATTCAAAAGCACCTGCACAGACACCTGCAAAAGATCCCTTGTGCATTTCTAGGAAACGCTTCCCTCAACACAAACCAAATCAGCACACTTTGTGCTTGTTTCAGTAATAAGATTTTCATGGTGTGCATTTTGAGCTGCAACCTACATGGCCTGTGTCACCTACTGTTTCACACTCAAAGCCCAAGCCTCAGAACCATTCAGCTCTTCCCTCTGAAGAATTCTAATCAATCAGGAAGCCCGCCGGCCACCTCTACAAGAGCTCTCTCATTCCCAGCCAGGACAAAAAAAGACCTCAGTCAGTTGGGAATATAGATAGAGGAAATACTGAAGCCTGTGGATAAAATGAGTGCCTGAAGTCTAATTTTGGTAGATGAAAGCCAGGGAACATTGGGGCAGAATACAGCCCTTTCCCAAAGAACCTTTTCACAGTCAGAACTTAAAGTAAGCTCTTTGTTGCACATAATTCTCAACTAACTGGCAGAAGAGGAAGAGTTAGGTATGTTTGATTAGCTGAATACATCACGGAGTAAACAAACTGCTGGTTCAGTTTGACGCTTTATGTGAATCCAGTACATAATGAGACATTTAGTATCACCTTGGTATTTAGAACAGTTAGTAGGCTATTGCATGTAAAATAGACAGTAAGGAAATTAGAAGGCTCTTAGTGGTGATCCCAAAGTTGGAAGTTAAACTCATTTATGAATCCAGTTTACAAAAGAGATGGCGTAACCATTCAGTATTTAATAGTTGAAAAATATAAAATAATTTAAAATTTTAAATGCAGAAACTTTGTGTGGCAAGAACAGGACTCCAGTCATAAAATACACAGCTGGGAAAAGTGAGAAACAACCGTTTCTGATTGGCCCGTTACGCCACTTATATCTAAGATCTCATCCCTTCAGTCACTACTCAGAGCTCATGGCCAAAGGTGATCCCAGTATCAAACTTATGTATTTTCCCTCTGCCCTGTAGTGTTTTTTATCCATCTGGATTATTTTATTTATTTATTTTTATTTTGGTTTGACTTGTCCAGTTGAAGATATCTGCTGCATATAGATGCCTACCTTCTCTTAAACATACTGGAATGAAATGGCCTTGTGTTGCTCACAGCGCCTGAAAGTAAATTTGAAAATTTCGCAGAAGCGTCTTCTTTCAAAAATCACGACCCTGTTACTTTAAAAAAACATCCCCCAGAACCATGTTGTGAGAGGGTTTATGTAGGATCAATTTTCTTTGTACCGAATACCATCTGCCAACCTAAAGAAGCGTGCAGCTACTTAACATTGCAGGTCAGCCAAGTGGGATGCCATCAACGTTTATCTCATCACAGGCAGATGTACAGTTTCTTCTGCACAGTGATGCAGTTGGCAGGTATAAGGCAACTTGCACAAAAGCATTTTAGATGGGTAATGATTCTGGGATGAACTGTCCCTTTAACTATTCCCCATACCAGCTGGGTTTCCCTGGTTTTTCGGCTCTATGATAAATTATTGAATCTCTGGTGATGCTAGCTTCCTCTGAGATGGTGATAGGAAGAGACACATGGGACAAAACTCAGGTGGGATTTACCCACAGGCCAATAGGCAAGCTTATCACTCACAAATGCTATCACATGTTGAAGGCACTTTTCTACCAAATTACCTTAATGTTACGGCTTTCAAATGACAAGAAGATCAGTCTGAAGCAGGTTCACTGTTGAAGCAGGAGGAATAAATGCATGCCATTCAGTCACAGGCATTCAGAAGATGTTTTCCATCATGACAGAATAAACTCTGAAACATGATATTCAGACTGATAATACGCTGGCATCACAAAGTCTCCACTGAGTTTCAAGATGAAGCGAATTGAATTGGTGTCACTTATTTTACATAATTTTACAGAAGCCCTGTTAATGCTCTAATATGGTCCTTGTTTAATGCTTTGGGCAGATTCCTACAGTAAATTTCCCAATTAATTCTTTAGTACCAGACAAGGGATGTAAATTGGGGAATCATGTGATATCTCTGCAAGCAGATGTGGCACTGTCTGTTGTCCTATTACCTCGACGCAGCGAGTCGGATTACTGCTACCTTTTAACTTGTCGGATTTGAATGTAGATTTCATTTGCTGCATATGAAGTAAATGGCCCATGACGTTGCTTATCGTGGCCCTGAGTGCGTTTAGGGTTCAGCTGTGCATGTTAACTGTGTTCTTAGTCAAGCTAACTCACTCAGTCACACAGCATACCAATAACAGCACATTGCTGTGCATGAACAAACACACCCGCTCCTGCTATTTCTTCTGTGACTGTGCGGCCTCTCTTTTTTTCTGCTGCTGCGTAATCAAACATAACCAATAAGCAATATCAACAGTTGCTCTCAGGGTGATTATGAATACAACTTAGATTTTATTTTTGTAGCGTTTGCCATCAGTCCTACTGCAGATGATGAGGTAAAATGCATTTTCATTGTTGAAAGAAAGCCGGAAGGGATGAGAAATGATGGATTACACAAATCCATGGTAGAAAAATCTTATATGTGCAAGAAAATAAAAGCAAATGGTTTGGTAATTACCCAAGCTGTGGATACGACACTCAAAATTTCAATATTGCTTTTATTTATTTATTTATTTTTTCAGTTTTACTACCACATAAAGTAAACTCAGATATTGAGTACATGTTTTTTTTTTCTTTTTCGTTTTTTTTTTTGGAGGGTTTTAGGTGCTTTAGATGCTATGATGGGGAATATCCACAGTGGCAATATGTTACAAGTCCCTGATTCTAGCTGCTGCGAAACAGATAGATCCACGGTGAACAAAACGTTCCTCCAAGCATTATCTTTCATGTCAGTACTGTGGTAGCTTGGGGAAGTCATTTGGTACAGACATGGAGAATTTGAGAGCAGCAGTATTAACTTCTCCTCCATTGTTGTTTAGCAGTTGTGCGAATAGGATGTGACAGACTGTTGGTGCAGCGTTTGTCCTGTCCCTCGTACAATGTGATTGGACAGCTGAATAAAAAGTGACAGTGATGAGCACAATGTTTTATTGAAGTTGAACATTTTTTTCAACTCTTGGTGACTAGGAAAAACAAGCCAAGGAGTCTGTCAGCACTGTTTTTCAGTGTAAAGTTCTATTGCAAAGAAATGTCAAGATTCATGCTGACTTCAGGGAAAACATTTAGGTCGATATGATGCCTAAGGCCTCTATCATACAGGCTTAGAGACCGGTCTGTGACCCCCTGGCGACCTGTAGTTGCTAGGAATATGTCTATCACCGACTAGTTGGCAAGTGGTTGCTGGAAGTTGCTGGATGCTGCTTGGTAAAATTGGTGACAAAGAATCACCTCCTTGTGATTGCTTTGGCTGATATCTGATTGCTATGGTCATCTATATTTTGCATGGAAGACACCGACTTGTCTTCAAAAAGGTAGTAAAACTTGAAAAATCTAGACTGCTCACCTTTGAAAATGTTGATATCAATGGAAATGATTTAACAGTGAGCAAATGAAGAGAAGCCAGTATGAGAAAAATATGCTCTCTCTTCGTAGCCCCTGTCAGTACTCTCACTGCAGCATTTTGGAGCAACTGAAGGCTTTTTGGGGAGTTTTTAGGACAGGCGTGAACGGGGGTTTAGGCTCCCTCCCCAGGTGCCTCAACCCCCATTCGCACCTTTGTTCAGGTGACTCCAATAGGTCACTTGATAGAAGGGGGCAGAGTCCCAAATTGGTTTCACCCAAAACTACTGATAGTAATGACCCATGTCTCCTTTCACACCTTGGCGCATGTGATTATGCACATGAACAACAGTGGGTCACAACCACATCGAGGGGACTACGCCCACTGGGGTTTAAATACTTGGGTCTCCCCACCTTTTGGTTTGAGAACTGAAGAAGCCTTTCGGATGAGAGGTGAAACGTCTTCAAGACACAAAAAGAAATCCAGTCACCCTTTTTTCAAGTTCCAGAGACTACAATGACCTGGATGACTGAGAACCTACACAGACCTTTCAGGGAATACTGTTAAATGTTCATTTTCTATGCCATATGTTGGAACAAGATCCAGAGTGTAATTAAAGTGGTGGGTGGGCTCATTTACATTTTGAGAGAAGCCATTTGAGTCTAATAATAGATTCAATACAGTGTTGTCAATACAGGCTGCCATTTTCAGCATCTACATGGATTTTAAAATCACCCACTATAACTTTTTTATCTGAACTGAGGACTAGATTAGATGAAGTGTCTGAAAAATCAGATAGAAACTCTAAATAAGGTCCAGGTGGATGATAGATAACAACAAATAAAAACTGATTTTTCAATTTTCCAGCGAAAGTGTACAAGGTAAGTATCAGGCTTTCAAATGAAATAAAACTCTAAGTTATTGGTTGATTAATAAACTGGACTGGAAGATTGCTGCTACTCCTTCTCCTTGGCCTGTGCTTGGAGGATTCAGCCAGCAATTTAAGGAGAACATGCGGCTAAACATGTCACTCCTGGTGCGACTCAGAAGGGGCCTGTAGACAACTACAGTCCATTATAGTTTTGGCAAAACTACACACGATTTAATATAATTTGAGTGACGCCCAGTTGATATAACCATTACCATTACTGGTGTCATTACTGCCAGTGTGAATTATTATTTTACAAAATCTACATTTATCCTTAGCTTCATACAAAATGCCACAAGCCCACTGTTGAAAGTCATATTGTTTTTTTGTTCCTCTACAAAGAACAATATGACTTTGTTTAAGTGCTCTATGCATTCTATGCAACAGCTTACTGTGGCTTTCTATTATGAACATATAGATGAGTGTAGGTCTTATATTCTGTTACTGTAATAAATCTGTTGTGTTCCTTTGTATTTTCCTCCACAGAATATAAATCTCAAATGTTATTTTTTGTTCAAACGTGACTGTGATATATTCTTTTCTCTTCACTTGCAAGTGGAACCAAGAGTAAAGGTATACAGAGATGCCAACTTAACTGCTTGCCATATTAAAGGGAGCAATTAGATATAATAAGATTAATAATGTTGCTCAAAGTAGCTTTAACTTAGAAAACTTGCCAGTGCTTCTTTGGCTGGAATAAGGCAAAAATTCAAGTGAACTGAAAGGGAAGAAGTGGAGAGCAGTTTAGGGCATCGGCAGACAGTTGTGTGGTAATTAAGTCAGCTTGGCATCTCTATCTCGGCACTAGAAGAAGTGGCACCGAGTGCCAGGCCTCCACTGGGCATGCTGAGTGAAAGCTAATAGAGATGCCAGCAGGCTTTGTGATATACTTGTTGAAAATCAGAGTTTTGCACAATCACATCTTGGTTTTGAAAACTAATTAAAATGTGTGCTGTGATTTATTTTACGCATTAATGATACCACATGGAATTTATACAATCTTGCTGTTGAAATTTCGTTTGGGCATCCAGCAACAGTCCATAATGGCAAGCTTTATTATGTCAATGATTGTAATTTCTATAGTTTCTAGGAAAAATTGTTAATGTGAAAAAAATATAATTCTTGAGAATATGACTTGAAAACTGCCAAGGAACAGATCAGTATCAAGAGGTTCACTAATTAAAATTCATCATGAGTTCTAAGGTTTTAGAACAGTTTAACCCCGTCCAGCCTTTTAAAAGATTGATGTAGTTTAAACTTCAAACTTGAATCTTTCATGGAAATACACCCCAACAGGAAGACTTCATAAAAAAGAATCTAAATTTTCAGTTCATGAATTTCTATAAGCTTTAATTTAATGGCACTGCAGATTAATGCTGCCACCAAGTTGCTTAAATTATTAGCTGGATGAGGTAAGACGCACAGGAATGATTAGTATGTCTGGAGATGTATGAAGGTAATCACCATAATAACACTATGAAACACCTTCTCACAACATTGACCTAAAGAAAAGAATTTCACTTCTAAATAATGTGCATGCACATTGTAGTCAGCAATAATCAGTCATTCTCAAAGGGGGGAGAGCGCTGCATGTGAAACATCAATATCAATGTCTGAGAGAGAAATTGGTTATAGTCATTTCACCATCCACAGCAATGCCCTGCAAATCAAAGCCTGTTTACACTCCTGAGCACTGCACTGAAGTTTATCCATGTAGCAATGACTGCTGAAGTGCTGAAGTCAGTATTGCACATCAATAAATTCACAACGCTGCATCATTTGTCATCCCTAGTCCCCAACCCATACGTAGTCAGCAGCTCCACAAACACACTCTTTATATAAATGGCTCTTTGGTATTATCCACCGCAGAGAAACACAATTAGTTTAAGTACAGCGTTTGCATCAAAGATTCATGACAAGCCTATTTGTTATAGGTACACTTTATGCTTTTAATGGTGCATAAAAGAATTTACATTATCGCAGAACACTAATCAAAATATGCGCAGTCTCCACTTAAACCTGTGTAAAAGCGAATGGAGATCCTGGTGCCGGCTTACATTTTGTCAGTAGACAATATTTTGGAGAATGCTGGATGTTCCTCTGCTGCAGTAAGGCTACTTGCAGGACAGCATGGCTCAAATTATCTTCGAGTATTAGTGAGTTCTGACACCCGATTGACACAGGACAGCTGTTGTGTCCACACTGGTTGTGAGAAGTGATAAGAATTAATTTTCTTTCCCGCATACATCCTCCCTGCCCAATGTTCTAGCTCCTCAGTTTGTCATCTTTGCTCTGTCATTTTCCTTTGATCACAATGTCAATATCTGTACTGAGCCAATTTCCCTGGGTGACTGGCTGCCATTTACACTAAGAAATTCATTCAGAAAGTTATTAATGCTCAATCATGAGGGACTTGTGCCTCCGATTTCTATGTATGTATGGTTCCTGAATATCCCTTTTTAGATTTACTGGCTTATTGTAGATGAGTGTGAGAGTGCAGGCCAGGACGCAATGCAAATTAAAACTCTCAGTCTTTGCTCAGGGTGAGAAACTGAACAGACATGAAGATATTCAACACGGTGACTGAAATGACACATGCTGGGAGGGAGCCACCCACCATGTAATTGCTTTCGCATTGTTATTCCCTATTTGTTCTCCAGGAAAATATGTTAAATGCATATTAAACACTGATACAAATGTCGCACAATTATAGTGTGCAGGATCCGACTCTGTAGCACTCGTACCCTACTATAAAAAGCATTCACATAATTGCCAAGCAACATACAGTCCATCCATCCACCCATTTTCTTCTGCTTATCCAGTTCGGCAAGTTGGGGGGTGAGGGGCTATCTCAGCTGCCATAGGATGAGAGCAACATACAGTATACATAGAAATTTAACTTGGCGCTATATGAACAAAAGTACTGGGTCACATCTTTTAACCTTTGAATCAAGAGGTGTTTTCAGTCCCATTGCCACAGGTGTATAAAATCTAGCAGCTAGCCATGCAGTCTGCCTTTGCAAACATTTGTGAAAGAATAGATTGTTCTAAAGAATTCACTGAATTTCAGCATGGTACTGTAATAGAATGTTGCAACAAGTCAGCCCATGAAATTACTTCCCTCCTAGATATTCCACGATCAGATGTAAGCGGTGTTATTGCAAAGCAGAAGCATTTAGGAACCACAGCAACTCAGTCACGAGGTGGCAGACCATGTAAAGTTGCAGAATGGGGGGGTTTAAGGCAAATAGTGCGTAAAAGTCATCAACGCTCTGCTGACTCAATAGCTGCAGAGTTCCAAACTTCCTCTGGCATTAACATCAGTACAATAAATTGTGCACTGGGAGTTTCATGATTTCCATGGCTGAGCAGCTCCTGTAAGTGTAATGTGTAGGCATCCCCATGATTTTGTCCATGTAGTGGATGCGTCAGTTTATATGGAAATAATTTCTCCCAAAATGTTTAATATACACAGTATGCACCAATTGCAATTTTCTTAGTCAATTCCATTTTTTAAGTATGATTTCACACCATACACAATAAATTATGCAACTTGACCTCAATGGGTACTTTAATTTCTAATAATAATAAAAATTTGACCTTTTGATAACTTTTACATTTTCTGCAAAATTGTAGCAGCTTAAAGGACCTCTGGTCTCTCCAATATCAAACGACTGTGCTTCAGGAAACTAAGCTTTTTAGTACAAATAGGATATAGGGAATATAGAGTATATCTGAAACATTAATGAATGATAGCTCTTTAAGTACACCTCCAAACTGTGAATTGACAATGGGCTTACTGTCCTGTGTCGAGCTTATTCATGCACTTCAAACAGCGAGCTGCGCAGATCACATTAGAACTGGAGGTAATAGATGCTGAACAACAGTTACTTTGACTGATATTACTCCAATACAAAAGAGAGAAGACTTCCATACTGATTGAGTTGGAACAGATTGGCAGACCTCTGAATGTAGATGCTAATCTGGCAGATTAGTGGCTATAATACTAGCATTATGAGGCAGCCAGACACAATTAAGAAGCTACTTTCAGCTGCTCCCTTATTCACAAGAGGTTGCCGTGGTGGATAGCCACGCATGTTTGATTTGGCAGAGTTTGATTTGCCCTTCCTGACGCAAACCCCGAGGGAATACGACTTATTACTATATATTGCATTTTATTGCATTTTGCATTACAGAAGAAATATCTTTGTGCACGTCAACATGCTGTATATATTTTTGGAATATAAGAAGAATCAAAACTAGCAGTCTGAGGGGAGGGGCCACATGTGCAAAAACTGATAGGACTATTTTTTTGCCTGCTGTCTGAGGGTGGAGTTAAATGTGGCTAGCAATAAGCTACTGTGGCTGAGAGGGCGAAGGCAATTATGCCTTCTGGTAACGGTGTGTATGTGCTAATGCTAATAAAGCTGCATTTCTAGGGTTGGGTGGTGTACAGTACAGAGCACAGGAATTGCAAAGACAGGTTGACGTCTTTGTCTTGTGCTCGTTTCTTCTATCTGAGCTTGCCATATATTGTTTTATATAAGTGTGTTTTGCTCCATTTTATAGTAGTGAATGTCTACTGTATCAGACATTCTAAGTGCCATCCTGAAAGTTCCATTGTTCTTCTTTTCTGGTGTTTGAAAATCCTGATAAAAGAGCGAGAATAAGAAGTACTTCTGAATGGTAAAACGTGCTTTCACTTTGCTAAAGTTTTGGTCAGTCTAATGATATTATAAAAATGCACATATGTAATTATTTATTTAGGCTTCGTATGAGTTATGGCCTTGACAACTAATAGGAACTCATAGGCAAGTTTACCCAATCCTTACTAACTTTGGCAACTTCAGAAATAAACCATTTTCAATCTTTTCTTTCTGCTTCAAGTAATGTCCATTTATCCACTATTTGCTGATCTATCATATAGTTGGAGAATGAGAGAGAGAAGGATTGCAGGCGTGGGGGAAATGGTCTATATTTCTCCTCCTGACACTCTCCTTTAAAGCGTGTTTTAAAGCGACTTCACTGAATCTCTTAATCAAAGCTTCAGTGCAGGAGAGGATATTTAGGATGGATGTTTTGCACTTAAACTAAATGAATCGCATCTTTTGTCATTAGCAAGTCCTCCTTTGTTCCCCTCTCCCCCCCCCTTTGACGTCGTTGATAGAGAACCCTGTACGGATGCAAGAGGAATGTCCTCTGTCATGTAAAGCCATTCAACTGGGGAGGAAGTACCATAGGCCTTCACTGAACGGCATATTCTGTTGTCTCGTAGACAATGTCAGCTAATAATGAACAATCCTGTAACTGTCAAACTGTGCTAGTGTCTCGTGCTCTTTTCCAATTGCATTCTGGTTGAGTGTTATTGTTGGCAATGAAAATACCCAGCCATAATGGTAGCTAATGGGGCTTTAATGGAGAGTGTCATAGAATAATCAATCTAAGAAGGAGAGCAGATGAACAGAAACCCAACGCTAATGAATTTCTGGAACAATAAGACAAAGTATTGTTCTTACAGCAACTTGTGAGATTCATTGGCAATTTAAGCCAACCCGGATCATAATGGAAGGCCACGGGGTTTCAAATGTAATCAATAAAAAACTGTCGGCTTTTGTAATAAAATAAAGACGAAGCAAACTCTGTTTTTTGTTTTACATGCAGCAGTAAAATAGAGTACAGAGCTAATATGGTCAGACTGGAGTTTTCACGAGTGTCCCAGTTTTGTTTCATCCTGGGTCACAGAGCATTCAAGTCTAATGATCAGATTTGTGAAGTGAGCACAGAAAAGGACAAAAGACGACGATGGAAACTTTCTATCCGTGTTTGTGCCTGCATGTTTTTTTTTTGTTTTGTTTTGTTTTTTGTTATTTTCCCCTTCCCATAACCCAACTTCCTGTGTTCCCGCAATAGCTCTGAGTCACTCACGTTGACCTAGATGGCAGCCCTTCTTCCCCACTTACCAAACATTCAGCACGACCAGTGGGCCAAGAAGACGAAAGAGGAGGCGGGTGGTGTGGGGTTATGTGCATCTGAATTGAGAGCCAAAGTCATGCTTGATGTAAAAAGACATCTTTTTTTATTTCTAAAAACATTTTAGACTGGGCTGAAAAATACAAAGTGACATCGCTGCCGCACCTCGGCTAACTCCAAATGCTGTTCTTTCCAAAGCTATGATTCACACAGGAAGTGTTCCACTTTTGCAGCATGGTGCCAACAGCTTGCAGACTTCAATTCCAAGTTTTTTACTGATTTGGTTGAGCTCCCTCCCTCCCCCAACAATGAGTGTTTCCTTTAAAGCTATCTTCCCCCTAGATATTACATTACTTCATTGTATTCCACTGCACCAGAAATAACTCTCTGACCTCTATTGGCAGATAATAAGCAGACCTCCACATCGCTGGATTGATTCTGGGCTCCCCAAAGGAGCCTGCTGTGCCCAGCCATGATGAAGACAGCAAAATTATTTAGAGTAGCTCAGATGAGCTTCTAAAAAAAAATGTTCTGTTTGTTGCAGGTTTGACTCCCCCGAGCACGCCGATCAGTACTGCGTCTTGTTGCAGATGCTGTCTAGCCAGATCTGCACTCAAGCTGTTGCAACTGCTCTGATATCAGACTTTGGAGATTTCTACCTTCTTCAGCGAAGGCGATAAACAATGTTTTGGTAAATGTTGAGGGAGGATTCATTTGCATCCGTTGTCTCTTGTAAAGATAATACTTCAAACGTGTGACGCAAAAGACATTAAACTGCGTGCGCGCGACGCCGTGGACAAGATATGCAATTTTACAAAGAGCCCTTCAGGATTTGTATTCATCTGTGCTTTTGTTGAACAAGATGTATTACCCCGGTGCATTGACGGATGGCGTAGATGTTTCGGAATCAGCTCATTTCACATTTTCCTGATGAGAATGATAAAAATAGCTTGTGATTTTGTACCACAAAGAATGGTTAAACAGAAGGAGGCACGGGAATATTTGCAGTCATGTTCTGTTGTGCTTCAGCATTTATTTGTTTGCGTTTCTGTTTTCATTCGGATTACTTTCTATTCATGTGTGATCAGCTTGCAAGCGGTAGCATTTACCCCCAACAAATGGAAGCTAGCGAGTTGACCTGGATTATATTTCACTGACAAGGGTCTGATCAGCTGATGATGCAGCTATGAGTACAATGAAACCCGATTCGTGAACAGCTTTTAAATTACTAATGAGAGTTTGAGGGTTTCATAAAACTGACTGGTATTTTAATGAAATTTACTGCCGTCATTAGAACCTTCTTGTTTAATAATGACTTGTAACTTTTACTAGCACGCTATAAAGCCCCTGTGCATATAGAGGTGAGGATGACTTTCAATCAGCTGCTGTGTTTATACTCGTGTGGGAATGGCCTTCTGAGGTTTAAAGGAGAGGTGAAGAGATACACTGTGAACGGAAACATTTTTGATGTGCACTTAATTTCTATATACTGCAGTGAAGCATTGAGTCGAGTTTCTTCCTCCATTTCCTGCAAAATAGCTTGATTCAGTATTTCTCTCAGCGATGCTCTGGATGAACAGCTATGAGCAGGTGCCAAACCCTAATATAATTTGCTAAATGTGTGTCACAGGGAATATTTTTAATCAATATTCACTTGTCCAACCCTCTTCTGCCTGCCCTCTCGGTTTTCAAACTATGGATCCCCCTCACTGTTGTACAGTATGTATTACATTCTTCATCGAATTCTTCCTCCAACAACCACACCCTCCATCACTACCACCGAGCACTTCTGCAGAGCACAGATCAATTATGAGCCGGCCTGCCAAGCGATCAAGTCTATAATAACACAGTCTCTCCATCTTGTTCCGCTGCAGTAAATTAACTGTGCTGCAGGACAAGCCTCATCTTTCCCTTCGTCAAACCCTTGAGGGATCTTTATTAATGCCGGAGCTTTACTTCAAATACAGTCAGGTACCCTGGTAATGAGATCACAGCCAAGCCTGGCCTGATTTAAATGCTAAATACAGGTCAAAGCCAACCAGTGACCTAAACATACTCCACTGGCTGGGCGTAATGATAGACCAGAACCTGATGACACTGGAGAAGAGCGGAGACAGGATGTGTGCTTGCATGTTTGTATAAGTGATATACAATGCATTATGGGTAAGATGAGAAAGGGAGGAAATGAGAGAGACGAATTAAAAGCGAGAATATAAATATCTGTTGAGCTGTTTCGATAACGTTTTCATGGGAGATGTTTGTGTGAAAAGCATTGATGTTACAAAACTACTGGCTGCCCCCAAAGTACCTTTGCACGTCTTCTGTTTGTCAGACAGACGCCAGGCAGGCTCCCCCCCCCCCCCTTGTTTTCCCTCACCCCTCCCAACCACACCAATTACTCAGGCCCTCGGCTAAATGTGAGCTGTCTAAAAGTTAAAAAAGAAAAAGTAGCAGATGAATAAGAAAACAACAAACTTGTGGTAATTAAACATCAAGGCTGTGGAAAAAGGAAGTGCTAATCCGCCCAACTCAGCTGATTCTACCATTCCAAAAGCATTTACACTTTCATTAAAGTGTGCAGCCAAGTAGAACAAAATCATTTAGAAGGCCCTGCATAAACACCAGAAGTGAACCTGTGGCTGTCTGTGTTGCACAGTTCAGAATACAATAATTAGGACGAGCTAAGGCCTCAACAAGATATTCACAGAGAGAGGGGAAAAAAAATGGTTCAGATAAAATGTTCAAGGATACATACAGATGCCTGACAATGAAAACGAAATGTGTTCATTCCCCCTGGTTCCTTCACAAAATTAAAATAAATGCTGCAGCAAGAATAAATTGATTTTTTTTATTTCTATTTCTTATCTATTTCCAGCACAAACAAAGTCATTAAAGCTGAGGGTTCCTAGAGAGGGGTTAACAATGAGTTTACTCCTTACTAGACTGAGCCCATTAAGTAAGTCTCCAAATGAGGTGTTTATTTCAAAGAATGCCAATAAACTCTCTTTTTATGCATTAATAATGAGTCATCTGTGATTTTAATGATTTTTCAAATGAGCCTAGTGCTTAACACGTGTAATGATCATGTTTTTCTGCTGCTCCCCACATCACTCAGTCAAATAAGGACACATTTGGCTGATTCATGTGTCGAGTGAGAAAAATTCTCCTTTCAAATTAGCAGGACCTGCAGCGTTGTCTTCTTTTTTCCTTCCTACTCATATGTCAATTTAACAGCGAATGCAACAAAATGAAATATAACGCCAAACAGATACTTTTTTTTCTTTGACTTTCAGAGTTCATTCTTGGCATTGTAAACAGATGAGAAAAGATTTTGTGGTTCATATGCACTCATGGTAAGGAGAAAGTACAGCTTCTTTCAATTATAAGCTTTCATGTACAAGGACATAAGAATTATAAAAAATAATCTTGTCATTTGCAGGTCTTAAAATTAGGTAAATACAACCTCACATAAACTTCAAAAATTAAGCCAAAATGCAGAAGCAGTGTGTGAAAACTAAGTTCACCCTTACTGCTTCTATAGAAATTAAGTAGCAGCCAGGTGCTGCTAATCAAATGCACTCTGCAATAATTGATCATTAGCAAGTGTGACTACGTCCATAGAAGCAGAAGTTTTGGCAGTTCGCTGGTCTGGAGCATTCAGATGCACATTAACACAAAGCCAAGGAGGAAAGACATCTGTGATGGTCTTAAAGGAGCAATTGTTGCTTCCCATCAATCTAGGAAGTGTTATAAGACCATTTCTAAACAAGTCCATCATTTTACAGAGAGAAAGATTATTCAGAAGTGGGAAGCAGTCTTCCCAGGAGTGGATGTCCCAGCAAATTCACTCCAAGGTCAGACTGTGCAATGCTGAGAGAAAGTGCAAAAACCCAAGACTTACATCTCAGACTCCACAGGCCTCGGTTAGCGTGTTAAAATGCTCATGACAGTACAATTAGAAAAAGACTTGTTTGGAAGGGTTGCCAGGAAAAAGCCTCTTCTCTGTAAAAAAGAAAAAGAAAAACATGGCAGCACAGCTTTGGTTTGCAAAGTTGCAACCAAGCAAACCACAAGATTTATGAAGGGTGTCCTTTGGACAGATGAGACCAAAGTGGAGATGTTAATGCACAGCTCTATGTTTGGTGAAAACCAAATGGTGGTTCTTTATAGCACTTTTCTACTCTACTTGAGCACTTAAAGTGCTTTATACAGTTTATCAAATACAACATATCAGAACAAACACCTCATACCAACTGTCAAGCACGGTGGTGGAGGAGTGATGATTTGCGCTTAGTTTTGCAGCCACAGGAACTGGCCACCTTGCAGTCACTGAGTCGACCATGAACCCCTCTGTGTGTCAAAGTGCTCTATGGTCAAATGCAAAGCCATTTGCAAGACAGCAAAAGCTTGGCACAAACTGGGTCATGCAACAGCGCAATGATCCCAAGTATAGCAGCAAATCTACAACTACTATGGCTGAAAAAGGGAAGAATCAAGTTGTTGCAATGACTCAGTCAAAGTTCAGACCTCAACATTATTAAAATGCTGTGGCAGGACCTTTAGAGAGCTGTGCACAAACAAAGGCCTGCAAACCTCAATTAACTGAAGCAATGTTGTAAAGAAGAGTGGGTCAAAATTACTCCACAAAGCTATGAGACACTGATTAAAATGATTGCAGAAAATGACTACTTTAAGTTATTGACTACTTTACTTCAAGTTATTGCTGCTAAAGATGGGTTTTCAAGCTATTGAATTGTGTGTGTGTGTGTGTGTGTGTGTGTGTGTGTGTGTGTGTGTGTGTGTGTGTGTGTGTGTGTGTGTGTG
>JAVDPK010002890.1:471861-511091 GCA_034780415.1 Cichlasoma orientale | reverse complement strand
TGTGTGTGTGTGTGTGTGTGTGTGTGTGTGTGTGTGTGTGTGTGTGTGTGTGTGTGTGTGTGTGTGTGTGAATGGAGGAGCCATAGGGAGGCCCACATTGAATCTTAACTTTTTGAGCCAGTCGTGCTAAAAATTAATTCTTCTCCATTTCATAACCGCAAATATGTACCCATCTGCTAGAAGAGCTACTAAATGAACCTTCAGGTTGGACTGTTTAGCCAAGTTTTTTAAGGTTGCACTGTATTTTATTAAGCATCTCAGACAGCAACACAAGGAAATTCATAAATAAGATATGTTTGTATTTCAGAGGAACCATAGAGAGACCCCGTATAAGGTAACCAAGGCAAAGTTTGAACTGTGAATAATGAAAAGTTATTCTATAGGAAAAGTTGGATATTAGCGTGATATGTTGCTCCCTTTAAATTCTTCCTCTTTTATGAATAATTTAAGCATTAAAATGAAACAATCTTTAAAATCAATAATCAACTCTGAATCTGAGCTATTGAGCCCGTCATGCTAAAACAGCGAAAATAGTATTTTTGTTTCTACATCTCATAACAACTGAGATCTAAATGAAGTTTTTTAAGCTGTACTGTAGTTTATTAACTAAGCTGAGAGAGCAATACAAGGGAAGTCATGAATAAAATATATTTGTATTTCAGTGATCATAGCATATGAGCAAAAAGACATGACCGGAAATAAAACTGTTCTTTAGTTTTGGCATTTCAAGCAAATACGTAGTACAAAAGAGCGCGATTATGATGCTGATTACACACGTAAGGGGTTATATGTGTGTTTGGGAAGTCTCATAAAATAGTTATAGATTACTGTTTGTGCCTTCACTGTATATCATGATTGCCTTCTGTAAAGCCACACTATCAAGTAATGAAATCATAAAACCTTCAATTATGCATGACAAACTAACATATTAATGTCAGCCACAAAAGGCAAGGCAGTCCACTAGATGAGGAGAATTTCTTTATTTTTTTTCCCCACAGTTCATTAAGTTTTAAAATAAGAAAATCAATGTCTGAGATCCATAAAGTCAGCGGTGGTTTTGAGTAAATGCATTCAGTCAGTGGGTAGAATATGAGTCAGTGTGAGTCAGTCTAAAGGCTCACATAGCTACCACTCCCACCTGCTTCACTGCCATCGGCATCATGTATTTATTTTTTAATGACTGTGTTTTGAAGGGCTCAGGGTAGGAGCGTGTTCCCGTGATGTGTGCAGCGAGTGTATTGACAGGAGGTGGTAAAGGGGAAGGAGAAAGCAAAACTGAAGGCACCAACCACAGAGTTCATAGGCGAAGGTTCATAGGATGGGTCTCTGTGCTGCTACGATTGGTGGCATCAAAGACAGCACAGTGTTTGTCGACTGACGTGAGCTGTGTCTTCAAATTGCTAATGCAAACTGACTTTCCTTAAGCGTCTGCCTTATGTAATATTACTTTGAGTATTGCATCAAAATGCTAGAAAATAACAGTCATTTGTTGTTCTGACAGTAGTCATGCATTGGTCACAGTGAATTCACTTTTGGCAGCTAACATTTTGCATACAGGTGCACATTACAGTGATTATCTAAATCAACCATGGCTTCAGCATAGCCACTTCTTACCACTCAGGAAGCAAGTGATTGGTGATGTCTGCTAGCAACAGCAAAGGAATATATGAATAAATAATTCATCATCATCATCATCATCATCATCATCATCATCATCTTAATCATAATAATAAATCAAGTGCAAAACAATAACAGAACAAAATTTAAACAAACAGTGTGATCGGTTTAATCTTGTTTTCTTGTCGAGGTGTGCTCACAATGAGACTGTCAAAGACCACAAACAGCACTTATTAGTGTGCTGACAGCCACAATGCAGGTAATTCACACAGCCTTTCACACCAACTAAAGCCCAAGCGTGTATCCAGACTTCAGTCAAATTAGTCTGACTGCAAAGCTGATTAACTGAAGACAGAATGCAATTCAATCTACACTCACTGGCCACTTTATTGGGTGCGCTTGTTCGGTCCCTTGTTAATGCACATATCTTATCAGCCAGTCACATGGCAGCTTTGCAGAAGAGCATCTCTGAAGGCAAGTCATGATTTTCAAGCACAGTAGCAGATAACCAAACCAGTGCTACTCCTGGTGTGATCAGCTAAGAACTGTGGGCTCACCAAAATGAGACAATTAAAGAAATGTTGCCCGGTCTGATGAGTTTCAATTTTTGCTGCAACATTTGGATCAGACTTTGGCATAAACAACGTGAAAGCGTGGATCGATCCCACTTTGTATCAACAGTTAGTGGTGGTGGTGTGGAGGATATATTCTTGGCATACTTTGGACCTCTCTGTATCAGCTGAGCAACATTTAAACACCACAGCCTACCTGAGTATTGTTGCTGACCGTGGCCATCCCTTTATAGTGAACTCATCATCTGATGGCTGCTTCCAGCAGGATAATGAGCCATGTCACAAAGCTCAAATCATCTCAAACTGCTTTTTGAGCATGCCAGTGAGTTCACTGCACTCAAATGGTCTCCACAGTCACCAGATCTCAATCCAAGAGCACCTTTGGGATTTGGTGGAACAGGAGGCACACACCTGAAAAATCTGAAGTAACTGTGTGATGCTATCATGCCAGCATGGACCAAAATCTCTGAAGAATGTTTCCAGCACCTTGTTGAATCTATTCTATGAAGAATTAAAGCAGTTCTAGAGGCAAAAAGGCATTCAATCTAGTACTAGAACATTGAGTATGCCACCAGAGCCTTTTGCCTGACCTATATCTGACCTATATCTGTGTTTGACCACATCACTGTCTTTCTAACAAAATCTTTTACAAGCACTCTGAAAGTTAGCCTTTTCTTATTTAAAAAATTAAACATGGAACTTTTTTTTAAAGAAAGGTCCATCATGGATATTAAAAGTGAAAGCAGTATAACACTGACAGATTGGACATGAATTATTTTACATATTTTCTGTAGATTTAAAATGCTTAAAATGTCAATCAAATTGGACAGAAAAAATATTGTGAGCATTACACAATGTGCTGACAAACTATGAGAAATAAAACTTTAATGGATGAAGTTAGGCTGGTCTACCCAGAGTAAAGGGTATTGATACTTTAAACACAGTAACTTCACTCAAGTGTAAGTTACTAAGTTTAGACAAAGTTGTCTCTGTCCAGTCCAAAACAAACTGCAGCAGTTCATTTGTGATGGAACTGGAGTTGTAGTCTCTGAGTTGACTGGTTGATCATTTGGTCGATATGCCCTCATTCAACCATATCGCCAGTGCTTCTTTCATAATGAGAAATGTAGAACATCAATAGCCTTTAGGATCAATCCATTATTTGGGAGGTGCAGACTACCTGTGAAAAACCAAACAGAAACTGCTGGGTCTAGCTTGTTTTATGTTTACATATATGCACTATAACACAAAGTTAACCAAACTATATTAATTAACACCATGTCAAAAAAAGATTCATTTTGGCTGCATTTAGTTATAGAATACTAATAATAATAATTCAAAGAAGTCACACATCAACTTTACAGCTGGTGGCACATCACAGCCCAACAACCAACATAACTTCCATTGTAAAACAGTGAGTTAACTGTGCAGCTTTTGTGCTCGGGGCTTTGTTTGATCTTATTATGGCACAGGCACCCTGTTACAGCTTCACTGGCTCCACTGGCTCTGGCAGCAGGTGCACCCAAGCCAGGCTAGTTATGATGACTCCTCTCTCATCAAAACAGGAAAATTATACTATAGCAAAACTTGTGGAATTCAATGTCTGGCTGATTGGAGCTATTATTCAATAATCCATCAGGTCACCAGTTGGTACAGATCTATTTAAAAAATATATACATATATATATATTAATATGGGCAGGTGCGTGCTGATCAACTCTGACACTGTCGTAATCATTTCAGTATAAAATAGGCTAAGGCTAAAATGGTTGCATATACTGCAAACCAACAGTTTTGTTAAATTACTACAACCCTAAGACTAAAAGCTTCCTGAGAACATAAACTGTACCAGTTAAAGTGCTGTGAAAAAGTATGTCCCCCCTTTCTGATTTCTTAGTCTTTTTCACATTTGCCACACTTACATGTTTCAAATCATCAAAGGAAAAATAACATTAGACAACAATAACCTGAGTAAATATAAAATGCAGTTTTTCAAATTATGATTTCATTTATTAAGAGAAAAAAACTATCTAAACCTACCGGGCACTGTGTGATAAAATAATTGCCACCTAAACGTAATAACCGGCTGTGCCACCCTTGGCAGCGTTTGCGATAACTAGCATTGAGTCTTTTACATCACTGTGGAGGAATTTCTTCTTTGCAGAATTGTTTTAATTCTGCCACATTGAAGGGTTTTTGAGCATGGCCTGTTTAAGGTCATGTCAAAGCATCTCAATAGAATTTGCGTTCAGACTTTAAATGGGCCACTCCAAAACCTTCATTTTGTTTTGTTTTGTTTAAACTTTCAGAGGTGGACTTCCTGGTGTGTTTCAGATCAGTGTGCTTGAGCTTCTTGTGGATTGATGGAACTCATGGTTCCATCAATTACATCAAGTCGTCCAGGTCCTGAAGCAGCAAAGCAGCGCCAAACCATCACACTACCCGCACCATGTTGGACTGTTGGTATAATGTCTTTTTATAAAATGCTGTGTTAGTTTTCTGCCAGGTGTACTCAAACCTTCCAAAAAGTTCTTTTATCTCGTCAGTCCACTGAATATTTTTCCCAAAAGTCTCGGGGATCATCAAGATGTGTTTTGACAAATATGGGATGAGCCTTTGTGTTCTTTTTGGTCAGCAGTGGTTTTTACCTTGAAACTCTCCCATTGATGCCATTTTTGCCCAGTCTCTTTCTTATTATTGAATCATGAACTCTGATTTTAACTGAGACAAGTGAGGCCTGCAGTTCTTTAGATGTTGTTCTGGGTTCTTTTGTGACCTCCTGGATGAGTCGTCAATGGAGTAATTTTGGTAGGCCGGCCACTCCTGGATAGGTTCACCACTTCTCTCCATTTGTGGATAATGGCTCTCACTGTGGTTCGCTGGAGTTCCAAAGCCTTAGAAATGCCTTTGTAACCTTTCCAGACTGATAGATATCAGCGACTTTGTTTCTTTCTATTATGATGTGTTGCTTTTTGAGATCCTATTTGATGATCTGAAACATGGAAGTGTGACAGATATGCAGAAAACTAAGAAGTCAGGATGGGGCGAATTTGTTTTCACAGCACTGCGTGTGCAGTAGTTTCAGCTATCTGGGGAATGTCACAAATGCATACACTACTCCCAAACAGAGGCCCTCACCCTAGATACATTTAACCAATATGCTGGATGAACACTGTGTTTTGGTTTGTTTGGATTTTTGTTTCTGTTGAAAAAGAAGTCAAACAAGGGAAAAACACTAACTTTACAAAGTCATCAGCTGATTTAAATAAGGAGGCATTCAGTGCATGCACTGAATGTCTGAATATCAAGGCTTTGTGTTATTATTTATTTATTTATTGTCCAGATTGAGGCATTTATATCAACCAAGTTTATGAATACCAATTATTATGACTGTGGTGTTATTTTTTTTTAAAGGATTAAACTCAGTGGATGTTCAAAACCTTTAAGCTCAATAACTCTGAACTATCCTGAAGGCAGATAGAATCATTTAATTCTAAGCTCATGAATAAACCCAGCGTGACACCTCCATTAGTCCTCACACGCCTGACAGCTGGTGCAAACTGACCCAGTAAACATGAAAATTGGAAGTGACTTAACTTGATAATTTTGGAACCTAATAAAAGAGCTTCAGTTTAGCTGATGTGTAGTGATGCATGTATCGGATGCGCTTTCCTTTAAACATGCAGTTTTTTTAATGCCCAGTATCAGCAGACATCCGGGTGTTTGCCTGACCTGTTAACGTAAGTGCAGAAGAATAAATGACAATAGATGGGAATTCATTTTCTCCATGTTTAAATGTAGCCTTTGCTTCGAGCCACTAATTAATACCAAGAATCCTTGGAGCTGGATGGTCTTGTCCTTATCCTCAATGTGCAGGTACACAAACAATCAATGCTTGCCAAGTGCCTGTTCGCTTTTTAATTAGGCCAGCTTTCAAACGTATTACATCTGAAATACACTCTGTCCCTCTCCGTGTCTGACAACCGGTATGTGGCTAGATTACACCCAATGCTTACAGTGCAGCACATCCATCTACAACACAAAGGAGGGGCTCTGAAACCGATATCATCAGTGGGAGCGCGCCTCCTCAAACTGCACAGTGTCCACTCCTGTCCAAACGGAGACAAATGACAGGTAAATACACCAAACAGCCTGTCATTGTACTGATCTGCTGCCCATTTTTCATTTCATAATAACAATGCAGGGGGAGAGCCTTCTTTGTTGGGGCTGCTGGTGCGTGAATGACTTGGGGAGGAAATAGGCCCAGTAATTATTCTTTCCTCCACTTGTCCCTCCTGTGGCGTCCCACCATCGCTCACACACAGACTGCTGAATCCTGATGAAATCCTAACACAACAGCGGCTAGCATACTAGTCGTGGAGCCATCGCTGTGTTCAGGCGATTGTTTCTGGTTGATCTGACACTGAGGGATTGGTATTTATTGGCATTTCAATCATGTGGTCAATATATAATGCAGCAAGATGCATGAAGTGACCAATATGCTAGAACAAGGTGATTAAGTGCTGCTTTCATATGGGTTTCGAGCTAATGGAAGTGATATCAGCCAGTCGGGTGTGTAAAGTATTAGGCATCAAAACTGTTTCTGGGCACGGTGTCACTTTATTAGGTGGATATGCAAATAGAGACCACTAAATCGAATGTCAAAACACGTCAAAGACAGGGGGGGCTCACCTTGGACTCAATGCAGATGCCCTCCAGTACAAATGCATGACCAAATCTACTTAACACAAGTGAATCACAGCACAGAGATGAGGGAATTATGAAAAGCAGCCACTCTGACCTTTACTATGCTAATATGAACCTGTAGCAATGTCCTACATGAGACAGGAGGATGGCTGTGTTTTATTTACATCTAGCTGAATTTTCTTGGCGCAGCTGAAACAAAAATAAATGTCCATTGACCTGTAAAAGGCCGTTGTCCTCCCGGCCAGCTACAAAAATTATTCCCATGTCCGATTGTCTCTTCGAGCACCCGAAAAGAATAGCAAACAGAATGAATATTCATTATTAATATGTACTGTCCTGTGCACTGACTTTATACTATCACACGTGGGGCTTTCATCTCCCGATGAAAACAAATGGGCCTGCCTTCCAGTTGTTTGGGTGTGCATCAGTGGAAACCTGCTGTCCGCTGTGGTTTACACCAAATATTCACTGCATTGTGTGCGACCTTGTGCACACACGCATGTGTTTGCACGTAAGAAAGAGACAGCATCTCTGTGAACACACTGGAGAATACAATAAAGCGAGTAGGAGGGAGAATGCTCCAGATGGCAATGCTGCCGTGTATGGGGATGTTGACAGTAGGCCATAGAAAAGCAAGCCAGCTGAGGGAGGTCAGGATTTCTTTCCTCATGGACTCTACAGCCTAACGGGGAGCCAAGAAGATACAGGCAGGCCAGCAAACAGGCAGACAGACAGACAGAGCACTGGTGCATAATAGTTTAAAGGGTCAAGGCCAAGAATACAGCTGCTACACATCTCTGCAGTGCTGCTTCAAATTTCTCCCAGTTTACAATGAATCAACATCTCTACGGCAGTCCCATGATTTCTAAGCACCGCCTCTTGAACGTTTTCTGCATTGCTATCCAGCTAAACTCTCCCATATGTTGAATTCTTCAGTTTTTGCTCTAAGCTTTACGTATGAAATATGTTTTCCAGTCTTGTCATGCTTCATGTCTTCCATCACTTTCAATAATTCCTTCTACTGCTGCCCTGGCTATGTGGCCTCAGTTCCACATGGTGGTATGAGAGGGTAATAGGGCCACCTCTGGGCAAGCGAAAGAGCCAAGGGAAAGCCTGTCATGATCAGTGACTTGGAAGGACTTTCAATGCACTGGTCGAGGCATGCAGCCAGTCAGAAGCAACAAAATGAGCAAGTGCATCACAAAAAGCCCAAAAACATGATTCTGTCTGTGACCTGCCTTCCTTCCAGGTCATCTGAGGGCTATGTGAGGAGCTGGCTTCTTTAATCCGTCTCTAAATAACATTAAGAGAGCAGGACAGGAATGTGAAACAAGGGGATGCAGTTGCTGGTAGGGTAATTCAGCAACCTTCAAACACCTCCCCTGCTCAAGTGGTGCCTTTGGTCAGGTATGCAATCCAATGTCAGAGTGTATTAGTGGGTTTTCTACCTTTGGTTATAGTCTGCAGGTGCAGCTCACGATTTCACTGGAAATAAATTCACAACACAACAGCAGCAGCCTTGGCCACACACGGCAGCTTTGGTTTTCTCATTCTGCTGCAACTTCACACTTGTTTCAGTCAAGGTCCATTGACTTTGTATGCCCTTAGTCCTTGTCCAGACAACGTGTAACCTTGCATGTATTACATGGTCAGACAGACTCTAGCTGAAAGTGAGAAAAAAAAAAAAAGGAGGCAGAGGGAGAAAAAAAAGAGCTGTCAAAAGTTACTAAGGTGCTAAAACGCAGACTACTATTAAATCATAATGTCACCATCTCCATTCCTTTCTTGCTGAATTCAAAAGATAAGAAAGCAGTCTGAAGAAATCAGGGATACCTGATGTATGCCACATTCTCTCAATTTGGCTATAAAAGAAGGTGAGGTCTCTATACAGTCGCAATCTAAAATTAAAGGTCAGGGTTTTCTTTCAGATGAAAGAGTACAAGGTCCTAATTCATTATTTTGTGTCAACTGGCTTTATATATTTTTTATACTATCATTTCTGGTTTGTGTGTTACAGCTGCATTATTCATAGCTCTAGTCAATGCATGAAATGTCTGGATATGCCAGGAATGCAGTGCTGTAAGCATCAAGCCACTGTGGGTCTCTTGGTTTCATGAATCTGCAATGAGCAGTACCTTACATGTAGAAGCGCTGGAAATCAGCGTGAAAATTAAGTCATTCATAAACATCTGTAGTACAGGCACAGACTGATTAGTCATGACTGTAATTTTTTCTGGTACGCACTCGTTTTGGATTACTTTATCAGCATTAATTTCTGACCTATCACGCGGCCACAAAGGAGAGAAGCAGTTTCCAATTACGCTTCATTACAACTACCCATCCCTGAAAATGATCGGTGTGGATCATAAACCTCAGTCAATGTGGGTTTAAGTCTCGCCCAGTGAAGAACCTAACAAACATGACCTTTGCGAGTATGCAAATCCTTAAATCATTCAGTGCAGCCGTTAAATTGTTAACAAGCACAGTCCTTCCATTTGCTCTCTATGCTGCCAAAGTCTGGTTGTAAACAGGCTATTAAAGGGTCTGCCTGTGTCTCAAGCGGCCTCTGGCCTTGGTCTCACAGCACCTGCACTGGAGCTCTTAATGAAGCGGAAAATTAAAAGGTTTGGTCAGACACTGGAAGCTTGTTTCCTTCTATGAAAGGTTTGTTTTCTATTTATCTCTCTTCAGTCTCTTCTTTGTCGCCGTAGCCCTCCACCCTCGTGCTGTACTCACATTCAAATAATCAAAGGTCATAATTAAGCAGATTCACAAAGTGCTTCACATGCAAAGGAAATGTGGTCAAGTGGCTGGGCCCAGCATCGCCACAAAAACAAACCAGCCACAAACACTTAGAAAGAATAAAGAATATTTCAAAAAAAAAAAAAAAAAAAAAGAGAAAGCAGTGGAATGAAAAACAAATAACAGATTTAGAAATGTGGGCCTTGATAATTCTTCATTTGCATACTTAAGTAGATTTTTAATAAAGTGTTGTAGCAATGACATGCTCTGCGTGTTTCTGAGTTCCTCTGGGTCTGTGATCATATTCCAGCCAACCAGAACACAAAGGTCTCATCAGAATATTACATCGAGAGGCTTCATAATGGGCATTTGTATAGCTGAGCAGATGTTTAATAAAGTGTTACACAGTACTGGAGAAGCGTCATGACATGTATGTGTTTCTTAAGTCCCGTTGGGTCGGTTATATTAACTCAAACCAACCAGGACTCATCGGGTTTCATAAGAATTTAATGTGGTGTGCATTGTTGCATAAGTGACTGCTTGTAGCGCATTAAATCTGTCACCGACTAACCTTACCAGAGGGCTGTAACACAAAGGAAAAACAGCATTAACACCCAGTTGACCTATTGCTATGAAATATTTACAAGCTCCCTTCTTATACAACATGCTCACATTTAGCTCTCAGACAGGAGATTGTATCTCATGCTTAAGTAGCTAACCCAATCCTGAAGGCTCTACCAGTGGCAAGACTGTATGTCATTTCTAAATGCCACTCTCCGGCTTTTTTTAATAACTGCAACCACAGATATATATCGTGACACTCCCCGGGGACCACTTAAAAACTAAGGGCCAGCTGAAAACATGCTTAGTCATTATATCTTGCCATTTTTTAAGAGGGTGTCGAGAGAATCTTAGTCTCAAAGGATTCAAATGGACCTGTAAAGCACAGGAAACAGTTTTCTGAGGGAAAATGTGACAGATGTGTCGATATCACAAGCCCACCAGCTCTAATTAAATTCTAAGGGCTCAACCATGAATGAGCCCCAAATACTTTCGAGGGAAGCAAAAGGGCTCACAAACTACTCTGATTGGTAGCCAAGGGACAAGAAATTGTTTGCCAAAGGTAAGAGGGACTTTGCTCTCAAAATGACATGCTGACCTCTTGCACTGACCTCAATCTCTCAGCCCTTGCTGTGTCCCACAATCCCTTCAACTTTTGGCTGTTTCTCTGGGTTACCACAGCGATGGCCTAATTTAGAAGAGGTTGTGGGAGTAGTGAAATGCAGTCACTTATTGTAGGAGAGGACCCGGGTTCTTCAAACCAGCGATTTGGCCCAGGCTCCCTTGCTTCCTGCTTTGTCTGTGCCGCTACAGTGAGTGAACATCTAAATTGGCTTGGCTTTTGTTTTGGCTTTGTATCCCTGGAAGCACTCAGGAAGAGGACTTTGTGTAAATGATGCTATTTATCCAGAGCCTCTGTTTGATGCTTTTATAAAGGGTAATTTTGCCAGAATTTAAAATACTTCTTCCTCCCATCTAACCTGTTTTATGTAGCAATGCCGATAGCCTCTAAAACAAAACAATAGAGCGGGAATGGAATTCTGTTTGTGATCAGAGCACTAAAATTACATCTCAACAGCACAGCAGCAACATTAGTTTGTATAAAAAAGGAAAAAGGTGATAGATGCTCTGGATAATAGCCTCTTTTTTTTTTTTATTATTATTATTATTACTGTTGTTGGAAACAGCCTTTTAAGGAAAGAACAGTCTAAGAACTGCCCGAAGCAGTTTCTGGAAGGACAAGTTGTTGATTTGGTTCCACATATCATTTTTAATACTTTTGGCAGCTTAAACAAAATTCAATTCACCCTCTTCTGTTGCGTGAAATTCTCTCAGACCTGGGCAAGAAACTGTGTACTTGGTGTAAGATGACCATTTAATTTCTCAACATCTAGCATAGCCAGACTATTAGAATGACTCTTCTTTTTTCTACATCCCTTTCATTAAAACACATTGACTCATTGAAATTTCAAAAGTCGTGTTTTAAAGCGGCCTCTCAAAAGGACAAAGGTCTAGCCAGTAGCTGCAGCGTTCACAGTCACGACAAACTGGAGGATGCACACAGAGCCTTATGTTCACACTTTTATGATGAAATATACCTCACTCTGACCCACGGGGGCCCGAGCAGAGCCTTGCAGACATGGAAAGTGTAAGGCTTTGTTTCTGGTCACCACACTGGTCAATCGTGAGGTCATCACGTCCCTGTAGCCATTTATACTGGTGGTTCATGCGGATAAGAAGAATGAAGTGAGCCCCGCATCCAGCATCAGTGCTGGCAGAAAAAGCAAAGTGAGAGGTTTTCTTCAGAGCTTCGAATCTTTTTAGGCTGCTGCAACATCTCCCTCGCTGCAAATTGGTGATCTCTGAGCTCCCGCGCTGATATACCATTGAAATGGTGGAAAAGACAAACCCACTCGCAAAGCAGTGTACAAGGCTTCAAAACGTCGTGCAAATTAGTAAGACTGTTTTAAGTACTATTAGTTGCACTGGTTAAACAGTTTTCGCTCGGTTTGGGATGATTCAGTGTCTTTAAAGTGGGTTTTTTTGAGTTCCTGACTCAAAGTCAGTGTATAGTCTGCTATAGATGGCAGTCAGGGCACCAACAAACATACAGCGACACTCATATATTAATGCAGCTGAAATTTATACTTAAGCCAGTGAAATTTGATTATATTTACTGCAGTTAAGTGCAGGCTATATTTTCATTTTCACTGCTTTACCTTCTGGCAGGCAGCCCTTTCAGATGAGAAGCTAAAAATGCTACACTTAATGCCACCAGGCTCCATTGAGTCGTTTTACCTTGCAAAACACTGGAGATGCTGGTTTACTGAATCCTTTGTTTTACTGTGTGCGTTTGGCATTTGAAAGGGGTTGTGTGGAGCCAAATGAATGTGTTAAAACATAGAAGTCACACAGCTATAGACCAGCAGCTCCTGTTTTCTTCAAGTTAAAATGACAGTTTTTGGTTTTTTTGGTCAACTCAGTCTGGCGGCTTTGAAAAGAGTTATTTAGACAAAGAAAGAAACTTTGTAAACTGCTGCCAAACATGCACTTATAACACTAAGTTAAAGTATACCTTCAAGCTTCCAGATATTATTTTCTGTTGGACTGGCAGTATGACTCCCTCCATGAGGCAACGGAGAGTGAACTTAAGGTGCAGACGGAGAGTGGAGGCGAGACAACAGAAGGCTGAGAGTGTAGTGAGAGAGGAAAGATGAAAACACAGGGAGAGCTTTAGTGCAAAGCTATGTTTTAGATACTCACCATTATAAAGAGTATTAAGCCATTCTATATTTATCTGAAAATATATTATTATATCTTAAAAACTCAAGACATTGCCCAGCCCTGGATCCTAAGTAATGGCACAGAGACACTTGAGTAAAAATTGGGTGGCAACCTCCTTGCTACTAGGAGAAATCTGGGGTTGCCCGGGGATTGCATTGAATTTTTTTGCTGTCAGAGACCGATTGCAAGTAGTTGTGGTGACCAATGGGTTGCCCAGAGGTTGAGGATGTTGCGCACACAACCTCTGGGCAACCACTTTTGATCATGAGATGATTGCACAGGTTGCCTGGTGGGAGACAGTCTGTCTCCAAAGAATTACAGTCTGACTCAGACTGACTGCAATCACTCTCAGATTGCCAAAGGTTTGCAAATAATTGCCACCTAATTTATAAACCTAGACAGACTGCCAACACTTTGTAATCAATCAGGAGCCAGTCTGCACCGACGACCGACACGTCTCGTTGCAATAGGGTATTCAATGCAACTGGTTGCCAGCTGGTTGAATTCTGGTTATATTCCTATCTAAAATCGAGGTTGTTGAGCATGTGGGTCATTTTGCAGTTAAATTGCAACTCTGCAGCAACTACATCACTATTTGTGGAAGAATTTCTGTTTCAAATCTATGACGTTGTGGCTGGAGTGTAATTTCTGTTTAGTGTGAATTTCTGTGTATGCAGACAGCCAACAGATTTGTGATTTTTACCGCTTTAACACAGTTAATCACTGTATTATTACAGATTGCATACAATTGATGGATGGATGGATGGATGGATGGATGGATGGATGGATGGATGGATGGATGGATGGATGGATGGATGGATGGATGGTTGGATGGATGGACGGATGGATGGATGAACCATGGCTTATGCCAAATACAGGCTACAGTCACTTACTAAATAAAATAATGCAAGCATAAAAACTAATTATTTGCTTGCGGTCTCAAAGGCACACAAAGTACCTTCAATCTTTCACTAATAGCACAGTTATGATTATTAGCAAGCTGCGTGGTTATTCAAACACTTTTCTTTAGTGACTCAACATATCCACTGACACTGTGGGTCATTTTGTACAGAATTAAACGGTTCGTGACCCGTGCTATCCGTCAGCATGTTTACAGTACACTCTGAATCCATTCTCTGGACACAGTAAGATGAGGTCTGACTCCTTGTTCTCTTTGCAATTTCTGCCCATTGGGGAGCAATGCCATCAATGTTCCTGGCATTGTACAAGATGTTCCTTTGCATGAAAGGTTTTCCTGCTGATGTTGGCCTGTCATTTCTTTCTTGTCCAAAATATAATGTGACTGCATGGTGTACCACTCAACATGCTCGATTTGAGAGGCTCGACAATGTCCTGTGTCTCCACCCACCCCCACAGACAAGCTGTGATATTCTTCAGCACCCAAAGCTGCTTTCACTGATGGTGTGAAGTAAAAAATAAGCCTTTTGCGATCCTCCACCAGGTGTTATTTGAATATTTTACTAGACTACAAAGACAAAAAAACAATGTATCAACATCAAAAACAAAACACCAGGCCTTGTGAAATTTTACCATTACATAATATAACATTGTTTTTTTTTTTTGAAATTTAATAACTTGACCTAGCACTACAATGGGAAAGTGTGCTCGTAAACCTTTCGCGTTTGGTGTAACACCTTCTTTGATAACTGAGTTGTTATTTTGAGGACTATTATGGTTCAAACGGCGCAAGGGCTAATTGAGAGAGAACACTAATTATCACCTGTATAGTAGCAGTCACATGAAAACTTTTCTAAGAGTTCTAAGATTAAACTCACTGACAGATCACAAGGAATTGTAATATTTGTCTAAAAAAAAATAAACTTCTATAATCTTGTTATTCTTAGGTGCAATTTTACACTTGCTGTACAGAGTTACAAACATGTCAAAACAGATGTCTGGTATGTCAAATACAGAGATCATAATGAGATGAGATGTTGATGAACCGATATTTATCACAGCTTTTTTTTTTCTTTCTTTTTTTTTTAACACTGTCACTCCTTTCACACAAGCCTTTCGCCCTCCAGGCTAAATATTTGAAATTATTAAGCTTGCATGGGATACAGTCAGTATGTTGTTTTCCAAAGTTTTAGATTTAAGTCTAATTTTGAAGCTGCCAATTCGTAAGATTACAGTACTGTGCAAAATTCTTGAGTCCATTTATTTATATTTTGCATCCAAGGAGCCAGATAGTCTTGAACAGCAGTTCTCCAGGCTTTCTGAGCTCTTCCATTGGGTCCATTTTCAGTCTAGTCCTTGTACCTGGTACAAGGACTAGACTGCATAAGGACAAGGACTTTTACCTTTTGGGTAGCCACTTAATTTAAGCATAAAAATGACACATAAAACAACCAATTTTAAATTGTTGCACTTTGTGCAACACATCACATGTTTCCATTTCCCATTCCCAGAAAAGATACCACAGTTTGACAGGCATAAAACAGTATTTTTGCACCAACAAGGTTATTCCCAAAGTGCTAATAGCCAAAAACTTGGCACACCTTAGTCATCAATGTGTCATTAAAAATTGGGGAAACTGGAAAAGTGGAGGGCAAAAATAGATGTCAGGCCTAAAAAAAAACCTCTCTACAGTAGATGAACAATATCTGAAAGTCATATACTTAAGAAATAGGGAAAAAATCCAGCAAAGACCTGATGCAGGACCTGAGAGACCAGCCAGGTATCGCGGCAAAGTGTATAATAGACACGCTGGTTCACAGTGCGGATGTCATGCTTTGCCTGTCCTGAAATTGACACACAAGCAAGTTGCATCAGTACCAGCAGGGGGCCATATTTTATTTAAAGCCAACAAGCTGCATCTGGCTTTTCAGCTGATCCATCTACTGTTCGCCAAGACCTCATCAGAAATGGCCTCAGTGGAAGAGCGGCTGTCAAGAAGCCATTCTTAAGGAAATGGGAGAAAAGGCTGAGATACGCCAAATTATGTAAGAACTAGACTGTAAATTTGTGCCAACAGGCCTTATGGAATGATGAATCCAAATTTGAAATTTTTGGTTTAAATGGTTCCCAACCTTGGCAGCACGGTGGCTTGGTGGTTAGCACTATTGCCTCACAGTTAGAATGACATCTAGGTTCAATTCCACCTTGGCCCCGGTCTCTCTCTGTGTGGAGTTTGCATGTTCTCCCCGTGTCTGCATGGGTTTCCTCCGGGTACTCCGGTTTCCTCCCACAGTCCAAATACATGCAGTTACTGGGGTTAGGTTAATTGGTCACTCTAAATTGCCCATAGGTGTGAATGTGAGTGTGAAAGGTTGTCTGTCTCTCTGTGTTGGCCCTGTGACAGGCTGGCAACCTGTACAGGGTGTACCCTGCCTCTCGCCCTATGTCAGCTGGGATAGGCTCCCATAGATTTTGATCTATGGGATAGCAATACCAGCTGGAAAGTGGCTAAATTTTTCAGCATGGCAATGATCCCGAACACACTGCCAATTCATTAAAAGTATATCTGGGGAGAAAAACACACAATCAAACACTATCAGTCATGGACTGGCCTCCCCAGAGCCTGGACCTCAACGTTTTTGAACCAGTGTGGGATCATCTTGACAGAGAACAGAGCAAAAGGTAGCCAACGTCCAAAGAAGAGCTTTGTCCTTCAAGAAACCTGGAGAACCATGTATTATTTTATGTGTTATTGTAGGATCTTTAGGTTATAATATAAAGTGCCTAGAGGAGACTGTTGTTGGGATTTGGTGTTATATAAATAAAATGGAATTGAATTGAACTGAAATATTCCTGAAGACTACTTAAAGAAATTATAACAAAGTTTGCCTAAGAAAGTTCAGGTTGCTTTAAAGAATAAAGGGAGTCATTCCAAATATTGACTTTCAAGCTTATTAGAATTGAGCAAACTCTTTTTGCCTAATATACCGTATTTCCATATTTGCACATCTTACAATAAGTTGCTGTACCTATTTCACATTTTCATTGCAAAATATAAAGAAATGAAGAATGGATCAAGACTTTTGCACAGCACTGTATTTTTTGCCTGTGTTTTCAGCGTTTTTTGTCACTGACCACAGCATACTGATTGTTTTTTTTCTTTTTACTGTCTTTCTCACTAACTCTAGACCCATCTATTCCCTTCTGTCTTTGCACATTAATCAAAATAAGTTCATGCACCAGAGGAAGGAACTAAGTATTTTATTTGTTAATTATGTGCACTGGTTTCATTGCATCCCTATGTGAGAATTTCTATTGCATTTTGATGCCATTTACAGACAAGCTAGTTTCTCTCCTCTGTTCTCTGTTTCACTATGTGTGTCTGCCTCTCCACACAGACACCATGTCTGAAAATCAGATCAAAATGCCTGTACTTAAATTTTAAAATATGCTCAACCTAAACTGTGCCAATGATGCTATATGCTTTGCTTTTCATCCAGGGAAGTGAGCAATGCTGACATTACAGCTGTATCACCAACAGGCACAGGAAGCCAGGCTTTGTGAACAAGGGGATAACAAAGTTAAATATTTAACTCACATTCTAAATATTGAAAAACAATTTTCACACTCACAAGGGCTTGTCTTGAGGAGGTGCAGGGACACTCTGGACCAGAGGTATTAGCAAAACAGAAAGTTAAATAGTCCGACAAGTGTGACTGTCCATCCAATTAATTTGTTTTGAATATTTTTTAGGCTTAATCCAATGCTGCTGTGGCAGCTGAAACACCAAGAAGGGGTCAGGAAGAAATAGATGTAGCTAATGAAGCGAGAGATGTAGCAGAGGACGAGGATCGGAGCCAACACGCCGCTGAGGGAGAGCCAGCAACAGGTGAGACTGACAGCAAACACAGAAAAGCAGATTTCTCAGTAAAAGAAATTCATTTATATTCTTCTGTGAGACTTGGTTGTACTGCTCACAGCATTGTGAATTTACTATCTGTATAATTTCTATGGTCATGAATAATTTTTTTTTCTTTCCTATTCTTCTCCTCTTTATTTTTCTTATTCTCAATGGTAGACATATTTCTACTGTGATCTTATTGTCTGCCTAACGTGTGACTTTTTAATACATTTGGTAAATTATTGTCATCCATTTTTTGACCATCCATTGATTGTTTCATTTTAAACCCACTGTGGTGGTGTACAGACAAAAACTTCTCAAAATGTGTAACTAATGGACAAATTCCTGAGTAACTGATCATATATTATAACATAACTCGAGTGCACTCAGATCATTTCTAATCATGCTGTCTCTTACAAGAATCTCTGTGATCGACGCCTTTAAGCCAACTGTCATTTGAGAGCATGGGCCAAACAATTTAATCTGAGGCAGGAGACTGAGTAGCTTGTGTCTGTACTGGGTCTAAAGAGAGGGCCGTTTAGCCATGTGCCATGAGAGAAATTTCAGACATTTTGACGTCTGAATCCACATAGTGCCAGAGATATGGAGTCAAAGACATGGAAGAAGAGCCATATAACTAGAGCATGTTGTTTATGAGCCTAGTCCCAAAGTGATGGAGTTTTAAAGGAAAGTTTCATTTTCATGAGCAGCCAGTTTCACAGCAGAAGGCTGGGCTGTATTGTACAGTTAAACTACAGGATGAAAGATTGGTTACTTTGACTTTATAATATTTAGTCAAGCAGTTAAACTTCCGGGATATTGATCTGGTCAGTTCAGTAGAAGAAGGGATTGTTAATCAGTTTCAGCTGCTTTGGTGTTAATGGAATTAACAACAGGTGCACTAGAGGGGGAACAATGAGACAACCCCCAAAATAGGAATGGTTTTGCAGGTGGACGCCACTGACATTTTTTTCCCCTCCTCATCTTTTCTGGCTGTTTTTTCACTAGTTTTGCATTTACCAAAGGTCAGTGTCACTACTGGTAGCATGACGTGACACCTGGACCCTATAGAGGTTACACAGGTAGTCCAACTCCTCAAGGATGGCACATACCATTGCTAGAAGTTTGGCTGTCTCCCAGCAGAGCCTCCAGAATATGGAGGAGATTCCAGGAGGCAGGCAGTTACTCTACAAGAGTCGGGCAGGGCTGTAGAAGCCCTACAAAATGACCTCCAGCAGACCTCTAGTGGGCCTTGTGCTCACTGCCCAGCAATGTGGAGCCAAATTGGTATTTGCCATAGAATACCAGAAATGCAGGTCCACCACTGGTACCCTGTGCTTTTCACATATGAGAGCAGTTTCATCCTGAGCACATGTGACAGACTTGAAAGCATCTGGAGAAGCCGTGGAGAACATTATTCTGCCTTTAACATCATTCACCATGCCCAGTTTAGTGATGGGTCAGTGATGGTCTGGGAAGACAAATCCACGGAGGGATGCACAGACTTCAACAGACTAGGCAGTGTCACCCTGACTGCCATTAGGTATCAGGATGAAATCCTTGGACCCACTGTCAGACCCTACGCTGGTGCAGTGGGTCCTGTGTTCCTCCTGGTGCACAACCACACCCAGGAATGGTACCATTGATTGGCCCCCACTCTTGCCTGACCTAAATCTAATAGAACACCTCAGGGACATTATGTTTTGGTCTATCCAACACCACCAGATTGCACCTGGGGCTGTCCAGAAGCTCAGCAATGCTCTGGTCCAGATCTGGGAGGAGATCCCCCCGGACACCATCTGTTGTCTCATTAGGAACATGCCCCAACATTGTCAGGCATGCATACAAGCATGTGGGGGACATAAAAACTATGGAGTACCATTTTGAGCTGTTGCAATGAAATTTTGGCAAAATGGATTAGCCTGCAACTCATTTTTTCACTACACTTTGATTTCCTAGGTGTTTTTAAATTCAACCCTCTGTAGGCTGTTAATTTTCATTTCTGTCAAATAATGTGGCATCCTTTCATTCCTAACACATTATCTAATCCAAATCAGTATAGATATCTAGCATGTTTTTTTCCATTGAAATTTGATTTCTTATATCTATAGATAGATAGATAGATAGATAGATAGATAGATAGATAGATAGATGCTTGGCACTTGCTGGCTGAGCTCCTAAGGTCCAGCTACTTCAGAAAATCAAAGGTAAAAGTCACCTAAACTTTATTTTATATTAAATACATTTTTTATATTAATAAATACAATTATTGTTGTCCATTTCTTTTTAGTTTTTGGGGGTTTTTTTGCTTTTCCAGGAAGTCAGTATTGACCAGTGGAATAATTATCAGTCTCATTGCTTCATTGATAACATGCTCGATTGAGATTTTATCAGTCATCGAGAAACCAATTTCAAAATCCAATCACCACAGGGAATTAGCATGAAAGTCAGTTAGAGAACAGATGCGTCTATGTCCAGGCAACTTGATTTCCGTGTCTGATGTGGGAACATTTAGTTTGCTTGATCTCAAAATCCAATAAATGCTCAGCTCTGATAATGAACTGTGAATACTAAATCCTTGTCTATGCTTTCTCTCAGATAACTGGATATAACTTGGGACATGTGGTTAATCAATTTTTTTGACCTGGTCCCTATTGCCAAAAAACAGACGCTGTTGTGACAGCTATTCCCGGCTGAAATCCCAACAAACAAAACTCCATTGACTCGGGACTGACGATACAGCATTTAAGACAGTTAATTATTTTATACCCATGTGAAGTGAGATCATTTTGTTTACCACTATATAGTTTTATTTAAATTCAGGGCATGTGAATGAGGTTGCAAAGCAACTTACGCACAGCTCCTCAAACTAAAGCTGGGGCTGTGCTACCCACAGATTGCCGACAAGGACTCACTGAAGGATGAGAGATATGCACGGCCACAGCCAGGGACCACCTTCAAGAACTTAATTTATATTTCAGACACAAACCCTACTGCAACACAAGGCAGCATTCACCACCTTGGGTGTCAGTGACTGAAAAATAAGCTAACAGTAAGTTGATACTATTATAGTCATCACCTGTCTATTCATAACAAACCTTTATTCCAGTAATTGTTTCTTGACAAAGAAGTGAAGGACAAACACCACCTGTCTCAGCACATTGTCATCGAGACCATACAGAGGAACCTGAGTGCGGTTCCTGGAGGAGGTGGAAAGATGTACAGGTCGAAGGGAACCTACATATTTGTTAACAGCTATATCTGGTATATGTGCAGTTTACTTCCAGGCTGATTTTTTTTCCCCCCAAAAAAAGTACATCTCAAGATTCTGCATATAAAGCAGCAGGTATGTTAGACAAGAGGAGCTGAATTTGAGTGCAACTGACCTTACATGACACCAATGTCATGGGGTAAACTAAGAACAAGAGCAAGATCCAGGAGAAGATCACAAGTTTACCAGCAGGCACGATGACGTGAGTGAGCAAACCTCTACCCCAAACCTGCTTGTGGGCACTGAAACAGCGTCCACTGTTTGCAGTGTGAATTGAAAATGACTAATTTACTGTAAAAGAGCATGACAAATACTTATCCTTAGGTGGCAACACACAACCAAAACCAGCTTAAATGAGAATATGCGTCTCCCTGCCTAATGATGACCATAAATAGACCATATACTAAAAATCTTTTCTTCAGAATGCTTCATAAAATATAATGATCAAACAAAGAGTGTAAACTTTCTAAGCAGCAGTCACTTAAAGTGTTGCACAGAGCAATCGCTGCATGTATTTTCCAGGTATTTGTGCCAAAGTGAAGCAATAATTAATAATTGTACTTTTGTTTTTTTGTTTGTTTTGGCGGGGTGGGGGGGGGGGGTTGTTGTCACAATCTAAAGCTTTTAAGCTTTGAAGTGATTTACGAAAAGCATCTGCATGCCTCCTTCTGCAAGCCATTTGCTTTACACTTGGGAAATTACAACAGTAACGACATTCACTAACGACAGTGGCCAACATTTTTCAGTTGTGTCACATCAAGTTTTTCACTGCAATGAATGCAATGAAGAGCCATCATGCAATACCAGCAGTTAAAACTTCAGTCCCGAGTCATTCCACAGCAAGTGAAGAATCATCTTTAGCAACAAAAAAAAAAAAAAAAAAGATGGTCTGGGATTACAGGAAGAGAGAGTCACACAGTTGAGAGACTCTATTCACAGAAAAAACTGTGGCAAGTGCTCCTAAATGCAAGGAACAGCCTCCCTGCCAAGTAACTTAAAAAAACAGAAAACTTCACAAATATTTTTCCTCTAAGTTTACAATACACTATTAAAAATATGGTCGCAATCACCACCATCCTGTCAATTATGTTTAAAGCCAAAAGGTAAAAGGCCTTTTTTTCAGGGGGAATTTGAAATCAAATGTGCAGTCATGTCCCAGAAATGTTGCATAAATATGTAATGAGGCCGTTATAAATGTTAAACTGTCAGAAAGTTTGATTAAAACTGTCGTGATGTTGCACAAATCCTGAACAAGGAATAAATTAGCCACAAGTCGCTGATTGACAGGCTAAAGTTATTGTACATGATTTGCTCTGGCTGATACGGTAGGACTCTGAGACTGTATATATATCTACAAGCTGGCAGCGACTACTGTTGAAAACATCACTGGCTTTCTTTTCACTCTTGATATTTGTGATGAAGCGGCGGGTGTGATCGAAAATCTCTCTCATCCTTTTCCCCCCAGTTAAAATGGAAACTAGATGGGGAAAAGGATGAGAGAGTGGCAGGCCACAGCAGCTTCCATCACTTATCCACCACTCATGCATGATTGAAAGGCTTCTGCCAGCTTGGAGGACTGCATCATTTATACCAGGCTCCTTCAAAAATCAAGAGGCAAGCAGCGGCTACAGTTAATATTGACAAAGCATTGAGTTAAAGAAAATTAAAGGCAGAGGGAAAGTCTAAATAAAGTACAAGTTGATTGCCTCTTGGGTAAAGCTTAGACTTTTGTCTTTTCTTTTTCCTCTGCTTCTGCACTAATCTTTTAGATGGATTCAGCTAAATTGTTATAGTCTCCCACAGAACATAAATGGAGAGCATCCAGGGATTTGGAGCTGCTATTAGAGAGACAAAATGATCCATCAAAGCAGCTGCTAGGGAAGGAACTAGGAAATAAGGATGATGTGAGAGAAAGAGCTATTTTTATAGGGATGCCATGTGGTGGTTTTTTTTTTCCTCCTTTCCTATTTCCTTTCATTCTTTTTACTTCTGCACCGGCAACACCACTGTGGTGATCTAATATGTGTTCTCTTGTACCATATATTTGATGGCCATCAAACATGCATTCGAAGGAATGCATTAAGCTAAGCCCTTTAGACCGCTGACACCGCCTCAGCAGCTGCAGCAGCAGCGTCGGCCTCATCAGGCCGACTCTCCGGGCTCACAGATGGACGATCACAGCTAGAGACTGTTTTTCTCTCTTCCCCTGTCCTTCTTCTCGTCTGTATCAACAGCTTTAAGTTAAGGCAGAGGATTTCTTCTCATCAGCCAGAGCTCAAGGGTGTGTTGAATCGGCATTAGATGCCTGGCCCGTGTTGAGAGAAAAAGAGTTGAGGAAGTGGTGGGAGGTGGAGAATGGGGGTCACCACGCTGATTAATGATTGAAAGCAGCAGAGCACTACTTTCTCCATTTTCTCCACCTACATTACCCTTAGAAAGAGAAGAAATGTATCCAGTGCCTAACTATTGCAGAATCCCAAGCCTCACCCAGTTATGTTGTCAATATAGAATCCCATCCCAGAACCCCAAGGAGAGAGTCAAATCACTCAAATAGGCTTTTGTTTTATAAGCCTTTTTGCCCTTCTATCCAAGTCCTAGAAATGGAAAGCTTGCACCTGTCAGTCACAGCTGCACCTGGGTTTTGATGCCTTTAAAAGTGTGACATCGTGCTGTGATATGAGACAGGAACTCAGGCTTCAGCTGTGGCTGTTAGCCTGCTGGGCTTCCAATGGGGAAATGGAAACCACTGCAGTATTTACCGCTGAGTTTTTGCAGCTTCTTCTCTCTGCTCACACGAAACAAATCCCAAACAACCGAGAAACTACTGTGGAAAAAAGGTGGAAACATCTACACGGTCTTATCTCTGGAGAACAAGAATTGTGAATCAATACTGATTTTCCTTGTTTCACGTCTTACAATGTGCAATCTGGCACAACAAAAGGTCAAAAAGACATAGGACGTGACGGTTCAAAATTCAGTTTGAAGTCCAGGAGTGCAGAATATTGATCTGACAGCAAGATAAAACACACGGTAGCTATTTAATGATTTAAAAAGTGGTCTCTGTCCCATAAGCTGCATGCAAGTCGTTACATTAATCAATATCGTTTATCAAAGGGATGAGGTCTGTGCAATTTAATGATAAGAGATCAGATGCAATATCGAATACACTACCCAAAACAAGCAAAACCATAAGTGAGCGGTATCATTCTAACACACGACGCTCCTTTGGATAGAAAAATTCGGTGCTGAAACAATTAAAGGCTTGCTCTTCTCCGTGCCCTCCCACATCTTTCCAGTATGAGGTTGGTCCCAGCACACCTCAGGATCCTCTCCTTCAGTGCCGTGCAATTCTGAGATAAGGCTGGTGATAATATCTGGCTACAAGATCAAGAATCAAAGGAAAGAATCCTGCCAGGTGGCGAGGGAAAAACATGATAAAAATCACATCGAATATTTAAGAAAAACTGCATTTGAGCTTCCCCACTGTTCTTATCAAACATGTCTGTAATACCCTGTGAATTTAATTAATGGCTCATGCAGCTATGGCTGGGACCAGCAAGCTACTTATTTGTTAAAGTTGGGTTTTTTTTAAAAATATATATTGTAAGGTTTAAGAATGTGCTCATCTTTATAGAGGTTTTTAGGCAGAGGGGAAGGGTTTAGATTAAAACTGTGGAATCTTACTTTACCACAAAAGTAAAGGGAATAGCATAAATTATACATAAAACAAGTAAGTGAGATGTGTCACTGTATAATTTACATCTTATTGTTATTCATGCAGTCGAGCCCCTTAATTACACTGTCAGACAATGGACAAAGCCTCGATGGGAGCTGGAACAGAGCTCTGACAGCCTCTGCGCCTGACCTCAGGGCCCTGCTCCATGAGTATCAGTGTAGAAGCAGCGGTTGACAGAGCTGAGAATAAACCTCTCTGAGACTCAGTTGCAAACTTTTTCTCATTTATTTTTCCTCCACACAACCAAAAACTGCTTATCATCTGGGCTTCATGTGGGAATTACCTGTGATTGATTGCTGCAGCCTAGATTTCAAGGACTCACCAGGATGCGTGAGGGGACAGGTATGCTTAGCTGACCTCCCAGACCGCTGATTAATGCTGTGTGTGCTGCTGATTTGTACCACTCTTCCAGAGAGCACTGAGAGACTCGGCTGTGGAACGCTTGGTCCTCTCTCCTTTGATAAAACCAGACCAGGAGGAAACACACCCTTCCTCTGTCCTTTCAGAAGCAATGCTGCAGTTATTTAGATGGTAGAAACACTGCAAGCAATCCACCTTGGTGCACTGACAATCTATACTCTTCCTTCCACCGCTGCTTCCAATAAGTGGCCAAGACATTGCCTGGAGGCTAGCTACCATGGCAAACGTGGATGAAACAGGGCTTGCTGACCGACATGGACCATAAAATGAGAAAAGCTGGGAAACTTTTGTGTAAACACAACTGCATGTATTTTCTAGGCACCTCCAGGGTGGGTTTAACTTCACATCTCTCCTAGGTTCCAGAGGATAAAGAGGCCCACGCTTAAAATCACAACCAGGCTTCCCTAAGTAATAAGCTACTGAAAGGAAACAGCCAGGAGACTCGCAGACGGGGCGAGGCAGGCAATCTATTTCATGTGTTTATACTCAAGGCCGAAGAGCAAGGCAGGTCTGTGCTGTCTTTCCCCAGGCAAAGCGTTTTTGTTTGACACAGATCGGCTCAACTTTGTTTACCGTTTCCTTGATTTCCTATTTAGTTTCCTCGCTGCACAGCTGCGGGGCTAAACATGTGTTTGTGTTGAAGAGCTTGGTGTGATGCTGGAGGTCCCTTGGTTCAGAGATGAGGTGTTTGACTGATGGACAGGTTCCCCTCTGGCCATGGTATCCTTCCTTTCTGCCTACTAACACTCAGAGCATCAGAGGAGAGTCTGGTAAAGCTCAACAGGAAAGGCTGAAAACTGAGGGGAATAGCTTTGATTTTGTTGGAAGTATTATTGTTTTTTTGTTTAGTTTTTTAGTGGCAGTTTTTTTAAGCTCCTTCAGTTCTTTTAGTTTTCTCCAATGCGTAGCCTGTTCTGATAATTACTGTATAACTGCAGTATTATTTTTGAAGCATGACTACCATACATTTCCTCTGAAAAGTCTTGCTGTTATTTAAGTATCTACAATATGTCACAGTCTGCAGCAATGCTGCCTAGTGACACTTTGTTTAGCATATTTGTTTTTCTCACATGATACAGCACCGTTGGACTATCCAAACAAAGTGTTACCTTATGCATATAAAGAAGAAAAATAAACATTCTACTTGCTCGTTGTATTCTTTTTTTAACCACCATAGCAGACAAAACAATTTTCACCTTATGATTTAATTTTCACCTTTTTATTCACCTCTTAATACTGCTTCTAAATCTGGTTTAAAGAGCCACACTGTTGACACAAATCGCTGCAGTAGACAGTGTTGGCGTGTGTGTGTGTGTGTGGGGGGGGGGGGGTGTTATGGGTCACAGATTGACTGAAACTCGGGTCAGGAAATCACTTGTGTGGCCATATGCAGACACGTGTGCATATGTAAAGTGCACAGCAGCTCCAGTGAAGTAACAAATGGCCTATAAGAATGACAGATTAGGAGCGTAGATAGGATGAAATGGCATAGAAGGTGCAGAAGGGGAGATGAGGCACCATTCATCCCAGTCCGCAGGTGATCCATCAGGAGGCGCTGGGGTCCAGTAAAGGGCAACCCAGGAGATGTAGCAGGAGACGAAACCCTGTCCACCAGATGCTGAACGTGGTTCCTGGGATGGATTACCTGGCGCGTGTGTGTGTGTGTGTGTGTGTGTGCGTACGTGCATGCATGTGTGCGTGCACATCACTCTGTGTAGAGCATGTGAAAGAGAGAGAGAGAGACAGATACAATGCGAATAGTCATGCGTGTGAATCAGGCTGTGGGCATGATGTGAGAGATCCAGCTGTGTGTATGTCTTTATGAGTGTTACAAAATTACTATGGGAATTTAGGAGTGCTAAAGGTAGATATGAGACATTTGGGTGTGCATACACTCTAGAGAGAAAGAGAGCAATAGCTGAATGCTTAATGTGCACTGAAAAAGTGAGGCGGGGAGATGCAGGAGCACAAGCTATGCAAGAGAGAAAGAATCTGTAATAAAGTTGTATTAGTTAAGTATTACAGATGCATTTTATATTTTATCCAAATCTGCACCAGGTCACGCAAATAAATCTCCAAATCAAAAGCTCTGTATACATAACTGGACAGAGCTTTTGTGATGCAAATAAAAATAACTTGGAATATATCCCACTTTATCTCTCCTGTTTGCATGGTGACTTAACTATGTAATTACACCTCCAAAACACACCTTGGCAATCGGGGTTTCAATGCTGTGTTGTGCTTTTTTTCACACACTTTAAATAATGCTGACCAATTCGTGTCAAAGCTGGAGGCAGTTAATGCTCAACAACACCAGTTACTTCGACTGAAATTACCAGCGCGTGGGAGGAAGCCAGGGTGCCCAGAGAGAACCCACGCAGACACGGGGAGAACATGCAAACTCTGCAAAGGAACAACCAGATAGCGGATTTGAACCCAGGACTTTCTTGCAGTGAGGCAACAGTGCTAACCACCGTGCTGCCTAGCTCCATTTGGCTGGTCAGACAAATGAAGCCAATGTGCCTTAGACCTCCACTGATCTGAAGGTCACCAGACGGCAACAGCTGTGGTTGCAAAAAGACTTCCAGTCCTGTAGAAACCTATGAGAAAATGTCTTTCTGTCTAGATGACCTCTGTAAACAACTTTCCTGTTGAGTTTATAGGCTCAGTAACTCATTTTGGGTCATATTGAATAAAAATAAATTAATCTATTTTGTGAATCTTGGTCATACCATGTTTCAAAATGAAGGATTGTCTGTGGTATGAAATTTCACACAAACTAGTCTTTAGTCGACTTCTCAATCAAAAGTCGTTAGCCAATGAGCATGCAGTTTCACAGTTAGACCTGCCCCTGCTTGTCACTGTCAAAATGCTTTTTAATGCAGTAAATTTAGGCTTTTTTTCTTGTTCTTTTTCTTTTTTTAACTCGAGAGTATTTGGGGTTTGACCCTCTTTCAGAGCTGGTCTCAAGTAGCACCCAGAGGATCTGCACATTGCACATTGTTTCACAGAAGAAACATTGTGCATGTGAATTTGCCGTGTTCTTATTGATTAAATTAATAATATATATATGCTACCAAGCAAAATAATCACAGTGTGGTCTGCATCATGGTGAAGTGCAGTTACATTTCTTGAGCGGTGCAAGTCAAGCTGTGGCACAGGCTAATTAAATCTGCACAGAATCAATATATATCTGAGGCTGACTCGATCATCAGTCCTGGTTGATCAGATGAAATGACTGATTCCAATCACCAGCACATCAATGGGTGTACCTCTATTAAATATGCATAGATCTGTAAGAATGTGTGTGCATGTGCATGTGGACGCGGCAGCAACATACTTCAAACATGCTCAAGGTTATCGCCTTTCATCCAAAGCTCCTTTACAGATGTGCCAAATAGCTTGGCACAAAGACTCCGTGTCCTCGCTCGGAACCAAATAAACAAGGGGTTAAAATAATATCCTCTCTGATAACTCAGGGCTGAATGGGAGTGAGATTTGCTCCGGTGATTATGCAGTCAGACACAGCAGCCGCTTTGATGCGTGATCATACTGTTGATGGCTTGAGAGTGCACGGATAAAATGACAGTTTTGTATTCACATATACACCACCCACCCACTGTCACCACGAACGCAACCCACGCACACACACACACACTCAGAAACGCACACTAATCCACAGACTGTTTGTCCTACACGTTAAAGTAAGATGTGTGCTGAAAATTCCAATGTGGTGTTCAGCTTTGAAACAGACCTCGATTGCTCCAGGTACCCGAGGTCATGAAATCAGAATGAGATGCCTCCTGAGAAGAAGGTTTGTCAAACATAATTTTTACATCTCTGTCTTCTCCCGCTCTCGTGTGATTGCGTGAGAAAGGAGAAACCAGAGTTGACGTACGCGAAAGAAAAAAAAAACGCACGCAGGTTTCGAGTACGCAGCATTTTGGAACATCAGAATGCACAATCACATCCAGCTTCTGGGCCTTAGCTCCGGGCTGCCAATACAATATTTCTGAGCACACAGCCTGAGCTTGCATTGCATGTGTTATCACATAGCAGAGAAGTCAACGATGACAACAATGACAGGAGCAATAAAGGCTTTGTTGCTGCATGTTCTTTGTGGCGTAGGGGAGTTTTAAACATATTTAAATAGGTAATTAAGCAACTTTAAATGCACAAAAATGCACTCATTCCCATTTAGTCGGTAACCGCGGTGGAGAAAACTCATATCTTTTTACAGCATTAGGGATATATGCACTGGTTAATGACGCCTCCAGATTGCGAAGGGCTGATTAATTGATTAGGCCCATTAGGAAAGGAGCATTAGAAGTGCTATTAATTTTGCAGCAGCAGCGCCCCTTCGTGTGCTCCCTGAGAGCAGATGGCAATGAATGATGTATTTTGTTAGAAGAGTAAATATTGACAGGTGCGCTTGGGAGCCCCCTCAAGCTCCCCATAGACCGTGCAATGGGAGAGCATTCTAATTGACTATGTGCACTGAGGAGGCCTCTGGAAATCATATACCATGACCCAGTCTAGCCCAAAAATGGCACATTAGGAAGTGAACCATGTGGCTCAGCCTTTGTTGTGTATATACACGTATATACAGTGGGGAGAAGGAGTGTGTGCGTGTGTGTGTATGTGTGCGTGTTGAGAGAGAGAAGTAGGGAAATGGAGATGGAAGCGATTCTGAATCTGAAAGGCACTGGTCTGGCCTGGGAAGCTCGAGATAATAGGTCCTTGCCCGGCTCCACTTTGCCTCCAGTCACAATGGCCCCACGTCATTTCAATCGGAAAGCCAAGAAAACTCATTTCTGAGCAGCGTTGACATCAATTGCACTCTCCCGCTCAGTGGCAATTTTAAATCGATTGCTTCACACAGATCCCCTCCTAGTTCCAGTGAAATTTAGCCGATTTCAGACACAATACAGACACTGTAAAAGCAACATGGACAGACCCATGAAAGGAACAATAAAAGTATATTAGCTGAGATTAGCTGATTTCTCTATGTTTGTGCATCACATACTTGTAAGGAGGAGGCACCATGGGAAATATTTTCTTAGGTCAATAAAAGATAAACTAAATTGCTTCTACACTGCAAAAAGTCTCCAGTCCACCTGAGTGTGATGCCTTTACACAGTGTAACAAAGTATCGATGGGTCATTTATACTTAGAGGCAAGTTGTCTAATGAGAGAAGCATCAGTCTGAAGCGAGGAAGGTGGTCCCATGATGCTTGGACACCATCGAGATGTTTAAGTTGACCGTGAGCTGTCTCCCTGCTCAGAGGTTGGCAGGGACACAGCACTGGAATTGTGCATAGCAGGAACAAAAGTAAGGAGAACAGAGACTAATTATCAATGCTTGATCAGGGCAAATGAATAGATTAAACAGACTGAAATATTAGCAATTAATCTACTATTACTATTACATCCATTTTTTTAATTGTTGGTAGTTTTCTTAATTAAATTAACCCCAATTTTTAGTCAGATATCATTACCAAAATGTCAAAAAAATAGTAAAATGTGCCCATTACAGTTTCCTAGAGCCCCAGGTAATAGACTGGGATTTATATAGCGCTCTTCTTTTCTTAATTTAATTTTAAATTTAGTAACACCACTTTTAAAGTATGACTGAAACCAGAAACCTCACGATGAGAGGCAGCAGTGCTAATCACTGTATCGCTGCCCAAATTTTGAACCCCAAACCCAGATATATCCAATTTAGAATAAATACATAAAACAAGCAGCAAAGCCTCAGATTAAAGCTGCTGGCGGCAAACGGTTGGCTATCGTGAATCAGTTACTAAATGTATATCTCATCATCAGAAGTATTTCCTGTTGAACGGCTTATCGATTGCTTTATAGCCTGTTTCAGCAGTACACAGACAGACCGAGTGCCTTTTTGATTCGAGCTGTATTATGCTGGCTTTTCCCACCTCTCAAACGACAATGCACAATACAAAGGATACGCCACTTTCCTGTTTCCCTTTGTGTCACAATACCCTGAGCACTTTAGTTACATGACAAAGATGACTGGTGTGTGATAAGATTGTGGGGTGGGGTGGCTTCTAGGCAGTGGCCTTCCGTTCCAGAGAGATGTGTTGTCATTGTTGTTAGCCAACCAGTTATAGCCCCCAGGAGAAAACCAGAGATGATGCTCAAATGAAGTGTCTTCCTGGGTACTGAAAATAATAGCTCCCCTCATTCTATCTCCACTCTCGTGTTTCCTCTATCTTTCTCTGTATTTCAGTCCCTGAAAACTAGCAGGTGATTCTACCTCCAATTCTATCCTTTCATACTTGAAGACACTGGTAATTGAATTATCTTCAGAGTGCGGTGTGCACATGTGGATGTGTGCTGTGTGTGGCTCCGGTGGTGCTGGATGGCATTAATAGGCCAAAGAATTAGAACTACACTTGGAATTTTGTCCTTAATAAGGAGGAATAAAATGCAAGAAGCAGCACATGATGAGACACCTTTTGCTTTTTCTAATTTCAGCAACATGTTCTTTTTTTTGCTTATGTGCTCTTTTAATACATTATGGTTCGCTGTGTCTTGGTTAACATTTCAGTTCTTTTTTTCAATTTCTCATTTTAGTCCAAACCTGTTCCTGCACCACTGAAGGTCTTTACAGCTGCGTGGTGCTGTGGGATTCTATGAATCTCTGGCTAAAGTTCTCTTAAAAGGTGCAAATTTGCATTATTGCCGCTAAAGATAGATTAGATGGATAATGAATGGCTTCAGTCTGTTTGACCCATTTCACATATCCAGTGGCATGCTGAAATCTATGCTGCAAAACTCTTGCACTATGACCTCAGCCAGTGTCCCACTGCCCCACAAACATATAAAACTTGTGATTTTACGTTGATTGAGAGTATCTTGCACCGTTTGACTGAGCAGGACATTCAGGATCCTGCTGAGATTTTTTTTTTTTTTTTAATTTAGTCCTCCCTGTATAACCTTGAGCAGAGGAGATGAGAGAGTTACTTTGTGCAGACTTCTTCTAAACTTACTGAATGAATTTGCAAAACCAATCTTTTGTGTAGTAATCTGCACATTTAATGATCAGGTTTTTTTGGTGTCCTGGGATCCCATCAGCTAGTCTAAATTTAAAAAAATTCCCACTGGGTATCGAGGTCAAGACTTCTTCTTCTGCCAGTCACTGGTTGCAAAAAAAAAAATGTAAAAGATATCATAAAACAGCTGATGGCTTCTTGACTGTTTCAGTAAAAGCTCTCAAATCTGTTGCATACAAACAAAGTCTGCTCAGATACCACTAATTAATTAGATTTCAGAAAACAAGTAGCTTTCTAGTAACATATGCAGATATGTATTCTAAACTTAGCACAAAAGGCAAGGAAATTTATGGTCAATAATTTATTTGTTCTAACAGTGCTTCTTGCTTCCTGTTATGTGAAAGCAGCACACACAGCCACAACAGCCTGGCACCTCCTCCTCCTCCTTATGCAGGTCACCAGCTTGGTACACACTGCTGTAGGATGGCATCCCATTCTGCAACCAGTATTTGTTGCAAGTCAGCCAGTGTGGTTGCTTTGGTCTGGCACGAACAGCACGCCCAATCTGATCTCACAAGTGTTCAGTGGGGACTGCAGGCAGGCCATTCCATCTTCTCTACTCCCAGATTCTGGATGTAGTCTCTGATCAACCCCGCTCTGTGGGGGTGAGCGTTGTCAACATGGAGGATAGTTTGATCCCAGACTGTAGAGATATGGGGATTGCCACAGGTTGCAGACTTTCATCTCGATATCTCTCTGCACTGAGATTTCCTCCAATGATGACAAGCCTGATTGTCAACACCTGGGGTACCGGAAGCTCAAAACACGAATCAATAGCAGAAGGTTTTCATGGGCAGAACTCATTTACCCAAAAATACATTTTCCTTACAAATGTGGCACAATTTAAGCAGAAACAAACAGGGTTCCCAACAGTATAAGATTTATTGCCGAGAAGCATTGTTACAAAAAAAGAAATAATCAACCAGACACAAATTTCCTGACTTTTTGTGCTAAGTTTAATATTCATATGCAGATGTCTGTTTATTAGTTAGCTCGCAGCCTCCTTTCTCGTTTATGCTATGCTGCATTATTTCTTCACACCTTACCAACTGCTGATCAGTAAAAGTGTTTCAAATGCACGCACCTGCAATGTTTTCCTTGTATATTAGAAGAACACGAGCTACAAACACGGAGCCGCTCATCATGACATTGTTAAATTCTACCGTCTGTGGTCAGAAATTCCACACATGCCTTTAAGGGTCTGCTGAGTCTAGTGCCTGACTGACAGGACGGCGCTTGGATTCTGTGTAACCAAGCATATTATGATGGCTGCTTGTATTTCGGCCCACCTGCCAAAATGCAATCTGGGCGCTTTGCTGATGTACTACACCCCACACTTTCATTATTTAGCTGCATAAATGCAAATCAAAGCACTAGCGCTCTGGGGCAGAGCTTGTGGAGGACAAGGTAAATTGAGGTGAAGAGGAAGAGGTGAGCCATTCTTCCAGTGTCCTTCTCTAAGCCTTATTACCCTGGAAGAAAATGAACACAACTGATACATTATAAAAGGGCTGAAATACCATGGCTATCTCTAATACAGTCTTTTCCCTCAAACAAAGGGAATGAAATAAGGTCTTTGTCAGCATTTAGGGCATCTGCCTTCTTTCCCTCCTGCTTGCCTTGTGATAAAAGAATCAGCAAAGTCGCATAATGATTGTTAATGAGATCTTTATTAACCAAATTATTGTCTCGCTGATAATTGCTTTCTCAATGTCATGTAACTGTGTTTTACACTGCCATTGAATTAATGTTAGGCATTAATGGAGTTGATTAGCCAAAATCAGCGTGGCTCTCCATCACCTCTTTGATTGGGATAATCATGTAGATTTTGCAGGACTGAGTTACGCCGTTCACTTCCCACGTAGAGAATTTCCGACCAAGGGCTGAGGATAATTCTACTGCATTGGGAAGCTTAGCAGAGTGCAACAGCAGCCTTTCCATGGTGCAATCGAACAAGAATTCAATTTTGTGTGGGTGTGTGTGCCAGCCCCTGTTTATGTGTGCTTTTGCATGCATCTCTGTGTGTGTGTGCGCGCGCGCTTGCACGCGTGTGTGTGCATGTGCACGTATTCGCATTAGAAAGCGCAAGCATCCATCTAAAATACCATTGTGTTGCAGAGACAGAGATGAGCTTTGCTTCTTTTTAATTAGTGGCCCAGCGGACTTAACCCCACCTCATCATTCTGCCTGAACTAAGGCCCTACGATTAATTGACTCCTCTGAGTTGTCATGGAACTTCATTTCCTCAGGACACTGAGTGTGCCTCTCAGTTCACAACACATTTTGCTTGCACAAATATTGAGTCTTTAGTAGTGACATATGGTAAAGTCCTACAGGGCTTTGATGTTCCATTTTTCCATCTTCCTCACAGCCGTGAGATGTATTCATCTGTCTTAGGCTGACTATAAGCTTAACAACTTATCATAAAATGTACCTCCTTCCTTTCCAATTTGTTACAGGTTTAATTGTTCTTTTGAACTGCCAGTACGTTCCACGCTGCCCTCAGTTGGTGACTCTATTACTGTTTCCATCCAACTGTCAAGAGAATCTGAATTGCATTTTTGAAATGTCAGAAAAATAAAATGTAAATTAGGTGCGTTTTCATTAGTTCTTGAAGGAAATAAATAGTCTTTCAGAATATGAAACACGCTTAGACAGAAAATAGACCCAGCAGAAAATCTAAACGTCTTTATGCTACATTATTATATGAAACACATAACACTTTATCGATTACTTCCATGTCGACGGCAACGTAACCTCTTTAAGTGACAAACCCTAATCACAATCTTCCATTTCAACACAGGATCTCTGAATAATAAATCATTATGTACTGTTTGAAATGCTTAAATAAAAAGCATCAAAGTGAACACCTGCATTTATTCTGATCAGAAATAAATGGCATTACTGGAATATATAAGAACATACTTTATCCATTTTATGATTAGAAATGCCAGAAATGATGTATGAGGGACACCTAATGGGAAAGTGTTATGTGATACAGAAAGTAAGCTGTGGCAAACATTTAGATGCACAAACACTGTTGACGAACTGAAGGGGAAAAAGTACACTTGTCCTGTTAAAGGAAGGGTCAATGCAAATCAATACAAAGCTGTTGTCAACTGATCCCTTTTGTTCTATGATAAAACATTTGTAATCCCTATGACTCCATCCATAGGGCAAAAGGGGGCACGTGCAGGGTTTCCTACACTCAGGCTTTATTTTAATGGCTGTACATTTTGCAAGCCAATATATACCAAGATTTTTTTTCATCAATTACGAATCCCCTCATTCTTATTTTGAAAGTTCATTCAGCTATCCCCAGCCCTTCCCATCTCGGGTTTCCTCACCAGCAGGCATCCCGGGGTGATGCTTTGAAGATCATGAATGTCATTCAGCTGATCTCCAGAGAGCTTCACATCCGGTGGTTGGACAGCAGCCAGTTCCACCATCGAGGACTGCTGGCAGTGATAGCTCAGGAAATCTGCTGTTAGCTGGAGGTTCATTCGAAGCAGAACGTGCACATGCATGTGCCACCTGCCCCCACTACATACGAATACAACACTAGGGTGAGTATAAAAATTGTGTGAATCAGCTGCTGTGGCTTTCACAGTCAAGACATCAATGCTGTTGAACACCTTTCAGCTATCTCCAACCCTTCTTGTCTCGAGCTTCCCCACAGGCAGGCATACCAGGGTGATGTTGTGGAGATCATGGATGTCATTCAGCTGATCTCCAGAGAGCTTCACGTCCTGTGGTAGGACAGCCACCAGTTCACTTATCATAGACTGCTGGCAGCAACGGGAGTTCTTCTTCTACTCGAGAAATATGCTGTGAGCTAGTGGGTCATTCAAACCACAACATGCACAAGCATGGTATGATGTGTTGGACAGCTCTCTCCTCCAAACAGTGATGAGCTGTGATAAATCTCTAATTACTTGTGTGTAAACTAATAAATAAGGCAAAGGCACGCCCAGTGCTATTGAAAACTTATTAACTCATTAAACTATCAAGGAACTAATTCTTGTCCACTTATTCACATTTCTAAGAAAAACTCTTTAACATTAAATTCCTTCATTTATTCTTTCCCTGACTATAAAGGTGGGGTGAGTGAGGGGATTATTCTGCCCCGGGCAGGTCACTCAGACGTTTGAGAGTACCATCAAGTCTTTAAGGTACTTCTGGAGATTCCTTTCTCTGGTTGGATACCTCTCTCTGTGGCTGATTGGTTGACTGCAGGCGTAGAAGGTTTGCACAGTAGAATCCTGGGCAGAGTCGGTGTCCTCTGGCAGGATTTCAGGATTTTTTGCTTTTTCAGGTTGGGTTCCAGAAAGATTAACAAGATGGTTCCTACTGTATTGTGACACAAACGTCCCCTGGGTGTCTGAACAAGGTAAGATCGTGGTGTATCTGCCCTGGCTGCAACAGTCCCTTTCTCCTGCACATCTGTGATCCAAACCTGGTCCTCTAGATACAGTCTGGCAAGATCTCGAGCTCTGTGTTGGTAGTTAAACCTCTTGAATTGTTCTTTTCTTTGCTTCTGTTCTCTCTCTCTCTGTCTCTCAGTTTTCTGACATCTGTCCAGCCTGGGTTAAGGGAAGATGGGAGCAGTGGTACAGTTTTCTTCCCATCACTCTGCTGGGCTGTGACCATTACCAAGGGGTATGGCACAATATGCCACGAGAGCTAGATAGGGATCTCGCCCTTTCTGTAGGACACTCTTTACCATTTTCACCACCTGTACCAGTTCTCTGTTGCTTTGGGAAAATCTAAGGCTTGAGGTGATGTGCTTAAAGCCTCATTCTGAAGCAAACTATCAAAAATGGTCTGCAGAGAACTGAGGTCCATTCTCCGATCAAACCTACCTACCTATTTATCTATCTATAGACGTGTATGGAGTCGTTCCAAAATATCTTTCTGTAGTGATTTTGGGATCACTACGTGTGTACCTTTCAGCAGGAGGCCGCTGTCCACCGTCAGGTCCCAGGTGTGTGGATCGTAAGGAGAGCATGGTCCCGGTATCTGGGTTTTCTGGGCTAGCCGCTCAGACAGTACTGCTTCACCTGCTTCAGCACGTCGTTGTGGTCCTAGTGTTCCCTGATTTGTTGCAGTCTTTGCTCCGTTGTTGGCATACAAATCAATCTCTCTTTTTGAAATTTTGTCTCCCGTAGCTCTTTCTGGCACTCTGGACAACACATCTGCAGTTGCTGTGTTTTTACCTGGCACATGTAATATGGAGAAGTAGTACCTCATCAGTTTCATTTTCAACCTTTGCACTCAGGATGGCAGCTCATCCAGGCTCTTTGACCCCTTTAGCAGCACTAGAGGCTTGTAATAGGTCTCCACATGAAACTCGATGCCAATAAGAAAGTCTGAAAACCTCCCACATGCCCATGTGGGAGCATGTAGCTGCCCCAGGGTGTGTTCGACAGATGGTAGCATGTGTCCCTCTCTTTTGACTGACTTGTTCAATCTAGTAAAGTCCACGCAAATGCAAACCTACTGTGTTTTGGAGGTGGAACCATCCATGCGCACCATTCTGTAGGCTGCTCTGCCCAGGTAACGACTCCGAGCTCCTTCATGTGGGCCAATTCTTTCTTAACTTTTGGTGGCAAAGGGACTGGAACACGTCAGGGGGTCAACAGAGCAAAGGGTTTGGCGTTGGCTTTAAGCTCCATTTTATACTCTCCCTTTAATAGACCTATTCCACTGAACAGTTTTGGGAACTGTTGTTTCAACTACCTCTTATGAGGCCAGCAACACTGCACTGTCTTCACTCTTGTCACTAATCCCAAAGCAACACTTGCAGGATGATTAAGCAGTCCCCGAGTTAATGTTTTTCTTGTCTGTACCCAGGTTAGCTGTAAACTTCCCTTTGATCATGAGAGGTGACATCCCTGCCCCATACAGTTTCAGCTTTGAGGGTTGCAACTGGGGTTTCTGTTTTAAGGACTATTACACACTGTCTGGAATTACGGTTACATCTGGTCCTGTATCTGTTTTAAGTACACAGTCAAGATCACCCTTCACCCTCATCATTGCTATCCTCACTTTTGACGTGGACTTCTCCTACCAGCCCAGACCTGCACACTCTAGCAAAGTGACCCTTCTTCTATAAAACATCTCTTTGGCCAGGCACTGATTTTTGCTGCGAGAGGGTATTTTACCACACTTGTTGCAATGGTGACTGTCCTTATTATATTTCCTGTTTTCCCCCAATTGACTGGTGTCTCCGTTGTTGCGTTATTTTCACAGGCTTGAATGGCCCTGCCCAACACTGCCCATGTTGCTGGTGTTTTCCAGCTTAAATTTGTTTTAAAGTTGGTCCTGCTGCTTTTTTTCTCTAGTGTTAATTTGGGATCCATCTGAAGCTGCTCCGATAGACTTTTATCTCTAAGTCCAACAACGAGCTTGTCCTGTGTCATTTCACTGTGCAGCACACCATATCCAGAGTGCTCTGCCAATGCATGTAAAGCAGTGATGAAAATGTTTGCAGGCTCACTGTCATGGTCCTGGGTCTAGGACCCAGTGTGTTTGAGTTTTTGGACTTTTGAGGTTTTGTTGCCTTATTTTCTGAGATCCTTTGGTTTGGTTTCTTGTTTCCATTTGAGTATGTTCGGTATGGTTTAGTTGTGTTTTGTTCCCCCATTATAGCTCCCTGTGTCAAGTCTGCATTCTTGTCTCTGCGTTTACCTGTTTCCTGTTTTACTTTGTTAGCTTTGGTCTCGTCTGTTTGTGTTCAGTTTTGCTTCCTTAGTCTTGTTAACCAGATTCTGTTCAGCTGTGCTCCCCGGTGTGTCCTATTTCCCTGATTACCCTGATGTGTATTTATTGTCTGCGTTGCCCTCAGTTCTCTGTTACATCCTCATCGTCCGGGGGGGGGGGGGGGGGGGGGGGGGGGGGGGGGGGGGGGGGGGGGGGGGGGGGGG
>JAVDPK010002890.1:421542-471851 GCA_034780415.1 Cichlasoma orientale | reverse complement strand
CCCCCCCCCCCCCCCCCCCCCCGCTGTGTGTTCTGTCCATGCTCTTGTTTCCATGAAAAGCTTGTATTTTGTTATGTTGGCTCCTGTCCGGTTCAGTTTTCCAGCAATAAAGGCTGATAAAATGTTATGTTCTGTTTTGAGTCCTGCATCATATCAAGATGGTGCTACATGCAAAGCATTCCCCTATCTCTAACACTAACACTACAATAAATAGGCAAAAAATCACATATCTGTTGCCATCTGTTGCAAATCTGTTGTCGACAGAAATTCATGTTCAACAAAAATTCACATCAAATGCTTTATACTGAAAGCCCAGCCAGAACCGCACAGATCTGAAACGGAAATTCTGAAATTTCTGTTCCAGAGAGTGATTGCAGTCAGTCAGTGTCAGACAGGAATTGCTTGGAGACAAGCTGCCTAGTGCAATCAACCTTGTAAATGGTAAATGGACTGGTACTTATATAGTGCTCTAACTGAGCACTCAAAGCACTTTTTACTACAAGCCTCATTCACCCAATCACACATTCATACACATGTCTGACATTCGCATACTCCGATGAATGCATTGGGGGTAACTCATGGTTCAGTATCTTACCCAAGGATACTTTGACAAGCAGGAATAGCTCGGGATTGAATGACTGACCTTCCGATTTGGTGGACTGCACGCTCTTCCTCCTGAGCCACGGCCACCCACCACTTGTGTTCAAAAGTGGTTGCCCAGAGGTTGATGATGTTGCATTCTCAACATCTGGGCACCCAGTTGGTTGCTGTAATTACTTGCAATGGGTCTCTGACAGAAAAAGAATTCAATGCAATCATCTGGCAACCACTGGCAACCATTTTTTCCTAGTTTCAAGGAAAACTTTTAGTCCTACTTTTACTCTTGTGTGACTGAGCCATTAGATATTTAAACATTGCTGCCCTCAGTAGTCAGTAACAGAAATACTAGTCAGTTAAACTAATTATTCATATTTTATTCATTTACAGCACCAGATAACTCTTGGTTCTAATGCAACAGATTGATTAGTCTTATCAAACTTTGCATAAACAGGAAAAAACATTGTTTATGATGTCATATGGATGTATTAAAGAGTAAAGAATCATTATATGAATTCTTCAAGACACCAGTATTTACCATTTTAATGCAACTATCTACAGACTATCCACAACAATCTAATAAATTACTCTGCCAACCAATCATTAGTCGGGTCTTTCAAGTCCACTAAATGGTGACCAAAATATGAGCCTGCATTTGTTTCTTCAGGTATTGGCAGGTGCACCCTTTTATCAGCAGAACTGTGGGCCAAGAACAACCAAGGAATTAGTTACCTCTATTTAAGGTCTGCTTCCTATGCTACCCCATTAAGCTTACACTCACAGATTTATAGGGAGAGGAAGTATGTTCAGCTGTTATGCTGCAATCTTGATCCTGAAACTGGAGCGGTGCCCTGTGAACTCAGCAGGACTGCAGCATTTATAGTGAACCTCATCAGTTATACCTGGCTACACACACAACAGCTGCACACCTAAAGAGCATCATCTCACTGGGATGATAATCTCTCCTTATAAAGTTAGAGGAATGACTATCGTTTTGTAGAACACAACCACAGTCTGTACATCTGCAGCACCCGGGGACTGATCTCACAAGTTTATATAACAGCTACATTTTCCGTTTTCTGCACTGACTTTTGTGTTTTTGTGTTGAGCCATCACGCATTGCGTTCGACAGGGGAATCGTAGATAGCTTTTTCAGAGTCGATACTTGTTATAAGGGGAAAACATATGGGAAATTTTACTTTTATGTATTTCATAGCATGTTTTAAACATTATCTTTGTGTCATTAGCATAAGTTAATCCAGTGAATGGGCCGTGATTTATTATCACAGCTTAAAACAAAGAAAATGTTTGCACCTGAAATGTGTTCAGGGTTAGAAAAAAGAATAGGAGGGTTCACAAAATGAATAAATTAATTAATTAATGGAAGTTTTAATTTTTTTCATCTTGTGCATGCAATGTGACAGTACACCAGAAAGGGAAGACATTGCATAGCTTTTATTAGGGGTCCTCCCCTAGTGTATTTCAAGCTTCAGGCGCTTTATAGCCTTCATTTTGGTGAATCTTTATGCACAAATTTGTACATTTTCTGCATTGATTGCAAAAATGTCTTTATTTATGTAAAGGGAAAAAAAACATTACAAACAGTAAGGCTCTCGGGTATTCTTTATTTACTCTCCAGTGGACTGACTTTTTCTCTTTTAATACTACACCCGCTGAGCAAACAAGCATGCAGGCACGAGGCACTCGTCTGTCCTCTTTTGTGCCTTTTGTGGTAACCTCGGTAAATGTGCATGTGGCACCTAATATACGTCGGTGATAAATCAGTGCAACCCCCAGACTTTAATAGTTCATTCTTTCTGCACACTCAAAGCATATCACTCATGTTTGTGTATTTTCAGATGATTTTTTTTAAATCATTGTTATGCTGAGCCCAAAGGAATGTCCAGAGTTGCAGTCCAATCACGAGTGATTTATTTTTCATTGAAGAAAAGTACCAGGGTAAGCACAGCCAAAACAACAAATAAAACAATTTGGAATTCTAATAAATAACTTGCATCTCAAAAAAGAAAACCAAAAATATAGGCCTCTTTATCTGCGTCTCTTGCATCAATAGCATAGAAATACTGCTAATAAAAAGGCTTCTCAACTCAACAGCCACCAGGACTGCCCTTTTATAATATACTACATTGAGAAGGATATTCAGGTGTTTTTCACAATGCATATATTCTTCTGCACTGCTGGCTGCAGCAACCACCAAGGATGCTTTTTTTGCTCATTTAGATAGAAGTAGACGTTGGATTGCAGCAGCGAATTGCAAACAATGGAAGCCTACAGTTTACAGTAAATTATGCATAGAGCCACATTGGAGGTAAGCATCTCACAGATTATTAGCCCATTCATAGATTGTGTACATGATTAATTATTGTATTTCAAAACAACCTCTTCGTGATTGCTTTCGGTAGCTCTCAGAGAGGAACGTTAATGCGACAGAGCAAACAAACAGGGAAATGACTGGACCTGGAGCCAGAGAGGATATCTGAGCTGGCACAGCAATCTGGCAGCAATTGAGGAGTTTCTTCAGCCTGAAGTAGTCATCAGCCCTTACTGAGCGCACACGGGCAACAGGTGAGTAGAACAGCTGACTCACCACAGGTGAGGCAATGATGGAAGGGCGGGGAAACCTAGGGAAACACCCTCACACACAAAGGTGCCCACAACAAAAAGACACACTGGCAGGAAAGGAAAGAAAGCCAGGTAGACTCAGAGACCATGACAACAAGCGTCTTAAAAAAAAATTAAAAATTAAAATAAACAGCTTCCAAACAGCAGAATAAACTCCTCTCTTGATCACACATTATTTGGGTCATTTCAACCTTCCATTCTTCATCTTTCGTCTGTCTTGACTACTTAAATGTCGTCATGGAGCTTCTGCTCTGTGAGCACACCGTTATGCTCCCTGTCTAGACAGCATTACCCAGCATTCCATCTGGCAGAGTACTTTGTAAATGTCCAATTATTAGTTTTTATTTTTCACAAATTATTTTGTACCATGACGCTTCCTTTGTTGCAGTTTTTTTTTTTCTTGTGTGGATTATTGTGATCAAAATTAATACAACAGTGGTCATATTAATTAAAACATTGAGTAAAAAGGGAAGCAATTAAGTCTAATTATGCTCCTCAGCAAAGGTTTATGCCAATACTGCAAGCCGGCAGGCTGCCTGGCCTTTGTACTAAGGAGGGTTTTTTTTTGTTTGTTTGATTTTAAACACAAAAGCTACAATTGTTAAGTTAGATAATATAACTTATTAGCCATTTTACACAGTCTGAAAAAACTATCGAGAACCAAGTAAATGTTATAACTTAATATTGTATTGCCTATTCAGCTGATATCGTCCATTTTTGCTGATATTGTCCATTTTATTGTACAGATTACAATAGCCCAGCTCATTCTTTGCTGTCTGAAAACGACTCAATGATTCGGTGCTCTCCTGCTGATATAAAGCAGAAAATAAAGTCTTCTCTCTGTGTGTGTCTTCTCTCTTTTCCTCATCACCCACTGCGTGTGCAGAGATGCACCCCGGCTAATATCTAATAATAATAAGAAAACCTAATAATACAGGGCTGTTATCAGAAGTTTACATATACTCATCATTAGTATGAATTTCATGGTAATGTTAGTCGTTTAATGATTTATTTGAACAGACCTCAGCCCTTTTGAACATGTGTGGACTATGTTTAAAAGCACAGTCTATGCCAGGAAACCAACAAATTTAAATGAACTCTACCAATTCTGCCAAAAAGACTGGTCAAATAAAGCCAGAATTATGCCAGAAGCTTGTTGATGGCGAGCAAAAACATCTGGTTGAGGTGCAACTTGCAAAGGGACATTTAACCAAATATTAGTGAGTGTATGTATATATTTGAGCCTGTATGTACACTTTTGACCCAATGTGGATTACAGAAAATCTAAAATAAACTTCAAACTTGTGCACCCAATTTTTGTTTTTAAAAGTCATTAAAGATGGATGCTCTACAGTCATTCCACCCGGGAAAAGGAACAGTTCAAAGAAATCAACCAAAGCCCAAAATTATCCCAAAATTCATGCCCATGATGAGTCTGTGTGAACATCTGACCACAACTGTACAATAAGTTCAAAAAAGCAACAGCTTTTTTGAACTCATACCATGCTAGAAATTACAACCAGTATACCACCCAGCACTACTGGAAACCTGTTTAAAAACTGTGGCATTGGTCGCCAGCCCAATCATGGCACGCAAGTCAACATATGTGGATAAACATTTAACAGAGTGAACAGTAACTCCCTCAAACAGGGAGGGATAAAAACATGGAAAACATGCAAAATATGACAAGGAGTGAAATTAAGTTATTGAACTAGACTAAAAGACAAAAAAAAACCACACACACTCTAAAAGACGAAGTTAAACACTGGTGAAACAAATGTTTTGTGTATATTTTAGGAGCAATATGAAACCGTTAATCCAGATGGATGGTGGCATTAGAAAGATCAAGAATTCAAAAAGGATCCTCGTGTTATCTCAAAAGGTAAATCTGAATGACAAAAAAATGCCTCTCTTCGGTCAGAACCCATGGACTTGTTACTTGTTTTCCAACTTCTCATGCTGGTCTCTAAATAGCTTATTGTAGAGCTCACGTGGCAGGAATTACTGAGCACTTTGCTAAGCCAGAGTGCAATAATTTTTTTGTTTGTTTGTTTAAAATTAAAAAAAAAAAAGCAGGCCCATCTTATTATTACCTAGTAATAACATATATACTCTTGCTAAGAGACAGTTGAAAAATAATCAAGAATATTTTCCACAGGCACAGAGGATAATTATCTGGACTTGTGGCAGTGCTGGAGTACCCGTGGAGTGCCATTCCATGTAGCTCTCTTCAGATACTGTTTTCTCTTATTTTACTTCATTGCTGATGTCACCCTTGATTCAATTTATTTAAACTGTCAACAGTTCCTGGAATTCGCTGAACTCCATTTTCCCAGGTTCACTCATTTACTAGTTAAAACAGCGCAGCACCCTCAAACATTTAAAATGAGTAAACCAAGGCTGTACTGCCACTGACGGACATTTACAATGGGCCTTATCACCGATTTTGCATGTTCATGCAGACGCTAATGGGTCAAGACTCCATTTCACCTCCAAACCACATGGAGTGCGTTCTCTTGCGTTGTTGTTGGTGTGCTGCAAGTTCTCCCCTGAGACATTAAAAGAAAGAAAGCCCATTCTGCTTTTCCTGGACGTTACCTACAGCTGCACCTTTAAAGGGCTTTTAGTCTAATTCATTTTCACACCTCCACAACTACTTCTTCTCAAATTAATGGGCCCCTAAACGTCTATCAGCAGGACACATTTAGCTGTGCTTGACTGTGCCTCAATCACTGCCAAAGCTTTCAAGTATTACCATTTTTCTGCTTTGCATCAGTTAGAAACATTCTCTCTGTGCATTAAATACATTACAATTTCACCCAGAGCAACGGGAGGAAAAAAAGCAAATTGGCTGAGAACAGAGGCACTTACACAAACTTTATGATTATGTCTCTATCCTATTTCATGCACTAACTTAGGAAGCTTAGATTAGCACTGAGGGATTGATGTCAATCATTACTGCTCCGTGCAGCATCACTGTTAAATGTGTCACTTCATCATCAGTTATAGCCCAAAAAAAAAAATAGAGAAATTGTAAAAGAGTATAAAGAAGTCCAGGCTTTCTGCTACTAAATAATCCTGTTTATTAAAAGTGTTGTCACAGGTTTTTTTGGATTGGCAGCGAGAGAACCAGCTTGAGGCATGAGCACATTTTTATTAACAACAACAAAATAGGCCACCGCAGCATGCAAGGATTCCTAGCTTTTAAAATGTCTTTTAAGCAGACAGCTGGGGCCGAACTTTATTTTTTTACATGTGAGTTTTACTCTACAGATCTCAACCGTGCAGCCGTCGCTAACGTTCAAACCTTCGCTATTTAGGTAGGTAAACAGCTGGGTGACAACAAAGACTCAAAGTACGAAAGCTCAAAAAAACATTCAAAGCGCAAATTATCTTACCTTCCCTATGAATGCCGATTCAACTTAGGTCAGGCAAAACATGTTTTAGAAATAACTGAAGCAGTCATGGAGCTGTAGACTGAAAATCTGATTGAGCCAGCACTTCGAAAAGGTGGGCGGCTGGCTGTCGTCGGGTCCCGCATATGTTTTGTGTATCCTTTTGTTAAGCTGTCATGTGTGGATGTCACAGATCAGTTCCTGCTTGTTTGTGCCAGCATCAAGCAAAAAGAGCCCGAATGAGCAGTGCAGTGATACGGCTGATCTGGGATTGCACGCACGCATGCAGCTACTTCTTCCTTTCAGACGCAAACACACACACACTTACTCATCAGGCATAACACACCTGCAGTGTTCTATTTCAGAGCCAGACCACAGGGATAGGGGCGATTAGATACTCATCTTTACACGTGGAAATGTGGACGGGCAAACACACACAAACTGCTTCAAAAGGTGTCCTGGAAAAGGCCCTGGAGTCTCAGTGTCGCAAAGGCCAAATTAGACCGGGGCCATTCACTAGCGTTGTCTTTGCCCTTTTTCTATCCATCTCTGGCTGGTGGTGTGGCTTTTGACTTGGAGGACAGTGAGCAGGGAACCTCTGCCAGGCTGGGAAAGGATTCAAAGCAACAGCTCTCAAACACAGAGCCCTTCATCCCCATTTTAACCAACTTCCATTTAGTCATCCATCTGCCAAGATTCAGGTCTGGAGCAGAGGGGGAAAGTAATTGACCACCAATTAGATTGATTAGACCATACTGGATATGATTGATGGAAAATACTAAAATAAGACACACAAGGCAGAATAATCCAATCATGATGCCCCGGAGTGGTGCTACCTCTTCATCGTTCCTGGGTGAAGTTAGAAATGTATCAAATAGATGAAGAAGTCAATGTTCATTTGGAGACAAGCCAGTGAAACAGTCCTCCTGGCTGAACTCATATTCAACATTTATTGCGTTTGACTTTTCACATGCACACACTTTGATATCTGCTCAAGGCTGCATCGAGAAAGCGCCCATTTGCTGCCAGAGTGAACAGGTTTATATTGATCTCGAAAAAAAATATGCACACATTCTGATGACGGCTAATGCATCCAGAGTGTAAAGTCCTCTTCAGAAATTCAAAGTTTAAGCACCCATGTTAGAGTCTTCACAGCTAAGCTCAAGCTGCAGCCAAGTGTAATTGTGCGGCTGCTTTTGTTTTCTGGTGTTAGCCATTTTATACGTAATTAGCTGTCAGGGATAGTGAAAAGAGGCTAATTCCCATTCTATTTTTTGCCTCCCTGAGTGGCTGTGCTCAAGTCTGACACTGACAATAATTAAATCTCTGGCTCAATGACTCTCATGTGCAGTGCTACATTTGTCTCCACCCTTGTAATGTGTAATATGGCCGGGCATCACCCCCTACATTTCTCTAAGTAATTTGTTCCCCTGAAGGGTTTGACCGCTCAACAATGCTGGGCCATGATACTTAGCCATCCTATCACTCAAAAACCTAGTTAAGAAGTATCTGAACTGCAGGGCTTTCAAAGTCAGCAGCAAGCTAGCGCAGAGAGTATGACTGGAATCAACTATTATTAATGATGGGTTCAACAGTCCTCCAAAATACCTCGTGTCTTTCATGTCCTGTTTGTGCAGACAAGTTAATTGGAAGGTTTTTTTTAAACCCATCTAATGCTTTGTCATTTAAAACAATTTAAAGCTCCCTATCTCTAGACTCCACTGCAATTATGGACTTACTTGCAAGGTCAATGAAATCCCTCCCCTACTCTGCCGTGTGCCTTGGTTAGGGTTAGAGCTAGAGAACAATGAAAGGTTTAAGCTCTGACACAGCCAACGGAGAACAGAAGTAAGACACTGGAAAAATACACCCAGATGCAGTAGAGACGCTCAGCACTGATATTTTATTACTTTTTTTTTTTTTTTGATACAAATATTCATCTGCGAGTGTGGCAAATAGCCTTCTGAGATTTACTCAACAAGTGGAATATCTACTGTGTCCCCATTTAGCAGGTGGTGATTTTACACACTAGTTGTGGTTCATTAGTCTATCTTTTAGCAACAAATGAATCCTAACTAATTTGATTCCATTGCTCACAAGACAGAAAAAGTAGGCTTGTTACTCTGAAACCAAGACCGAATGTGTGATACAAATGTTCCCGGCCTCCAGTTGAGTGAAAAGGCATGTGCTGGTCCTGCTTATGCTAATTAGACATGATGGACCATTGTCAGAGGTGTCTGGTCGAAAACAAGCCTGGGTGACGTGAATAGTAGAATAAATTTTTTTTCAGGGTCCAATCACAATTGAGTGGCCATGCCTGTGACAAAAGTAATTTTTCCCTGTTTTTTTTGGGGGGGTTTTTTTGTTTTTTTTAATAACCACCCAACCACCACCACACCTGGTAATAGCCCCAACCCATGAGGATCATTGTCATGCTGAAAAATAAACCCATTACCAATCAGGCAGTGTCCAGATAGTGGTGAATGGTGCATCATAATTTCATCAATTTTGACACAAATTTTCAGCACCGCTGGCTGGAATGCAGCCCCGAACCATGACAGAGCCTCCACCGTGTTTCATAGATGGCTGTAGACACTCACTGCTGTACCTCTCTCCTGCTCATCTCAGTACATATTGATGGTAATTTGAATTTTTTAAAAAAAATCATATTTGAATTCATTACTCCATAAGACCTGCTTTCACTGAATTTCAGGCCAGTTTGGAATGCCCCACTTCTCCCTGTTTCCCTTCATTAAGAATAGCTTCTTGACAGCCACCTTTCCACAGAGACACTTTCTGCTGAGGCTACAGTGAACAATAGATGGATCAACTGAAGGGGCAGATGCAGCTCTCTGCTCCTGTGTCAGGTCTTTGTCAGATTTTACCTTTTTTTGAGGACATGACTTTCAAATACCGTTTATTAGACTTGCCACTTCTTTTATCCTCCACTCAGCTAGGTTACGGAGGGTTGGGTTGGTTTGTAAAGGTTTTATTTTTTCTAGTAGGACAGTTAAAGACGTGGAACATTTTTATTTTTGGGTCATTTATTCGATCAAACACTACTTACCGATAAGAAGCTACACTGTACGCTGCATCTTGAATTCAAAATTAAGCCATTACCCTGCTGAAATCTCACATATTCAGTCGGAAGCTGCGATTAGCATTTAACTGGAGGTACCTATAAAAAATAATGAATGAGCACAACATTCAGATCTGAAATGAATTTTCTCTCCAGCCATGGCATGAATCCAATTAGAGCATGCAGAATTATGCATCAGGGAAGAGACAGCTGTTATTGTAATCATTATCTTTACCACTGTCATCAACACGTCATCATTACGCTCATCATTATCTCCATCATCGTGTGTATGGGAAGGAAAGGAATTAATATCCACACGCTCACCCCCACAGAAAGAGGCCCTTAAACCAAATGTGACACCGAATATCACATCGTAAATTTCTATCAATTAATCTGATTACCACTATCTTGCAGTCAAGGTAACCTTTACGATAAAGAACACATTTGATTGGTACATTGTTTATTTGAAAGGCAAAGGCACCGGTGTTGCAACCAGCCTAAAAATTTAACACTGCTGACGCTTTTCCCTCACTTGCAAAGCGAAAGCATATTATGTAAATGTAACCATCACTGTTTGCATATGTGAGTGCATTTGTGACGAGCATCACCGGTTTAGTAAGGTAAAGAGTGAACCAGTCAAAGTAAATGGAAAACACAACATAATTACTGTATAATTTTACTGCTACGGACTTTTAAGTGAAAAGTGTGGATGTTTTGTCCTTGCCCAAGAATAGTTTCATTTCTTGACCTTTTCAATAATGCAATCCCATCCCAGACTGATAAGAGACACGCCTGCTGCATTTAGAGAAACGCAGCGCCTGAGACTGACAATCAAGTGTGTCACAGTGTTTAGAAAAACTGTATTGGTTGGCAGCAATTCTCCAGACAGGTGCAGCAAGCATCTCTTTTTAATTTGCTACATGCTCAGTATTCAGCAGCATGGATCAAAGGGACACTTAATTTTCCTCCCCTCTCCCCATTATGTGCACTGAGGAATGAGGCAGACCCTCGTGGGAGCAGATTTGATTACGGTTTATCATTACTGTCACTCTCCATGGTGACAGAGGGGCTGATCCCAGGCCTCCAAGACGCGACCAAACAGATTAGTAAAAGGACCCTTATTTTCTGCTTTAATTTTATCCATCACCTACACTCTGAAGTCTTGTTAAATGTTAATTGTTAAGCGATTGTAGGGCCTATTTCTGAGCATCTACGGTTATATTTTCAAACCCTGTATCGTGCAAAGCTGTGGAAACCGCTTCAAACATTAGAATGGCAACTTGAAATAAATGAAAATGATGAAAAATAAATAAATAAATAAATAAATAAAACATTGGTAAAGCCAATTGAGTTCAGTTCCATTCATTTTTATTTATATAGCGCCAAATCACTGCAACAGTCGCCTCAAGGCGCAAAGCCAGTCTGTATGCTTATAATACTCAAAATACTGAAAACAGCTGCAGATGTTCATGTTGATGCCTCTGCTGTTCAATCCAGGGGTAAACTGTGGGCCTCATTAGCTCCCATTCTACTTCGCTGTTGTCTCTGCATCTCGTCTCACTCCCTCTCGTCCTTTCTGGGGCATCCCCATTTCTTATTTTCAACCCTCCTCAACTCCCGCACAATTGTAAATATTTCCTAAATACACACTAGAACAGTATTCATTTCCAATTAGAGATACTATACTTTTATCCCTCAAGTGAAACTGGTAGATTTTTATTCGATTTGCTTCCCCCTCCAAGTTTTTTTTCTTCCTCTCCTCGTGTGATATTTTCCTGTGTCTACATTAGCATAAGTGCAGCAGTGATCTGCTTCAGGTTGACGGTTTTTAATAGGGCGGCATTTCCATTTCACAGAGGACACATGTGGTGGTGGGATGTCGAGGAGGGCCCGTGAGGGGGGTCGGGAGTGGAGGGTAGGGGTGGGTGTGGGGGTAGCGAGTAAGGGGAAGCTGTACAAAGAGAATGGTTGAGACACTCTGCAACGAGTCCTGTCACGCTTAATAATGCAGCAGGGATAGGGAAGGAGCAGTCATTTTCAACCCCAAACGGCAGGCGTCGGTAGCATGCCCCTGGATGCCGTAGAGCCTAATTATAAGAGAAGGACTCCTCTCCAGTCCACGGTCATGTGAACACCAAATCTGAACCACAGAAGACTCCGAGAGCACCCTAGGGGCCTCGAAAAGACCTCCAGGGAGCACAGGTGACACATAGTCACAGAGCCTGAGGGGACAGTGGCACAGCCCTCGTGGCAGGGACTTGTCATGGATGTCAGAAGGACTTGACCCAGTTGCTGGATTGAGTGCTGGCAGCTGTCTCGTCAGCAAAGCATCTGTCAGTCTTGGCTTGCAAACTCACTGTGCAACAAAAAGCACAGGAAACGGTGTACAATTTGAGGACAAAAGGCACACATTAACCTGAGTTTTGCAGGCAGTGTGTGAGCGTTCGGTGCATGTGCCTGTGCAGATAAGAATAGCACTCCAAATGGCTTTATAAATACAGACTAATGTTGTGTCACCAGTGGACTGTGCAGTTTAAATCTCTGTGAAGAAACAATCACCACATCACAGACAAAACACCCCAGTTTTTTTTCTTTTTTTTTACTAAAATCTCCTTACACTCTAAGCTTTTCACACTTTTGTATTTTTGAAAATACTTCTGAAACAAATCGATTTTGACAACAGTCCTGCCATCTCTAAGAGTTAAACAAAGGTCAGCTTGTCAAGAGGAGACATTTCAGATGGCTGAGGCTATTTGGCACACTGTGATTAACTAATCAGGCTGGCTCTATATAGGATTATGCAATTAATAAAAAAAAAAAAAGTAAAGGTCACAGAGAAAACATATTTGATGTTATAAATCTTATTTAAGCTTATCTTAGCTTCAATTTTTCACATTAATGCCATAATCCTGGGGGGGCTTCCATAAAGAATGGGGGGGGGGACTATGCCATCTTAGTCAAAGGCAGCGTAATATGTGTTAAATACTTGTTTGAATACAATTTACATATACAAATATATGCACACAAGAAATGCATGTTCCGCTGTTGTATTTCTAAAATTGATATGCAAATACGCAATTTCAATGTTATTCATTCACATCACGATATAAACTGTGACGAATAAACAATTGTTGAAGTGTAAATAATAATTATACAAAACCAGGTATTTCATCCTTTCTGATGGTGTCAGGTGTTGAAGTAGTAGTGGTGAGGTGGTGGGGGTTATCTCTAGGGGCTGAATTTTTTTTTTTGTGGACAGGCCGTGATCAGTTAAGGATTACGGCAATATACACTCACATTGCTCAGAGATTTTGGTCCATATTGACAGGATAGCGTCACACTGTTGCTGTAGATTCATCGGCTCCACATCCATGAGGTGAATCTCTCGTTCCACTGCATCCCAAAGGTGCTCTGTTGGACTGAGATCTGGTGACTGTGGAGGCCATTTGAGTACAGTGAACTTACTGTTATGTTCAAGAGACCAGTTTAAGATGAATTGAGCTTTGTGGCACAGCGCATTATCCTGCTGGAAGCAGCCATCAAAAGGTGGGTACACTGTGGCCATAAAGGGATGGACATTATCAGCAACAACACTCAAGTAGGCTGTGGTTTTTAAAGGATGCTCAGTTGGTACTACGGGGCTCAGAGTGTGTCAAGAAAATATCCCACACACCACCAGCAGCAGCCTGAACCGCTGATACGAGGCAGGATGGATTCATGATTTCATGTTGTTTACACCAAATTCTGATCCTACTACATGAATTAAAGGATAAACGGGCTGGTTCTTATATAGCGCTTTTCTACTCTACATGAGCAGTCAAAGTTTAAAAATTTTTAAAAAGCTCAAAGCAGCATGTCTCATTCACATATTCATACAATCAGTTTTTTTCTGTGTCGAAGTACTTTCTATCTAACATTCACAGTCCAATGAACACATCGGGAGCAACTCAGGGTTCAGTATCTTACCCAAGGATACTTTGGCATGCAGACTGGAGCATCCAGGGATCAAACCCACCAGCCTTCCAATTAGTAGATAACCTGCTCTACCTCCTGAGCTACAACCACACAGCACCTGGTATTCCCAGGCAATCTCGTATCCAAGTACTAACCAGGCCTTACCCTGCCTAGCTTCTGAGATCAGACAAAACTGGGTGTGCTCAAAGTGGTACGGCTTTAAACCAAGCAGAAATCAAGACTCATCAGACCAGGAAACCCTTTTCCAATCTTCTATTGTTCAGTTTTGGTGAGCCCGTGCTTGCGCTATCGATTCACTGCCAGCAGGTACTGCTGTTTGAAAGCGAGCGGCTACTCTCAGCATGACAATGTATATTACATGAGTAATTATGCTACATACAAACAGCTTTTGTTTTGGTTTGTTCGTAACGATTCATATGAGCCTAAAAATGTAAGTGGGTTGAAGCAGTTAAAATGTTAATTACAAAAAAGAATAAGCCTGTTGAAAAGCTAATTGGATACAGAGCTCTTTGGGTTTTCACTCTCAAAGATGACTTTACTTCTAGCAACAAGCATACTGGCAACTCAATAAAAATATTATCTTTTACTTCACCTGGGTTTTAACTCTCCACGCAGCTCTGCCTCTGTGTTTGTGTGCCAGACAGAGAGGAGATTCTGCAGCTCAAGACACAAAAACATGGTAGAGAACATTCAGCAGAGTTTTTTGCCAATCCTTTGGCTCGTGTGCTGTGGAAAAAAAAAAACGGTACAATTAGGCTAATCTGATGTTGTTCTGATCAATCAAGTCATAGTCGTATCATAAGATTCTTTTACTCTTTTCATTGAAGGCATTGTTTTGCAATGAGTTTACTGCACATGATCAAATCTCCATCAAATCATTTCAACCCTTCAGAACCTGGAAAACAGCCAAATAGGTAAAGTATGACGTAGTCATGGCCATTCACGAGCAGACCCAGGAAATGCAGGAGAGATTAAGTCTCTCCGCTGATGTGGGAATGCCTCAGTGTTACACCGGAAGAGCTAAAGGAAGGAAGGTGGGGATAAGAAGGTCTGGCCAGAAAGAACATGTTATTTCATACGTTCAATATTATATGTAATATACAGTATTCTCTGTTGCATTACATGATGCTTCCATTTGCCCTATTTTAGCCCACATGACTGAAACACTTAATCGCAATCTTCAACAATCACATCATACTTTAAAAGCAAATGAAATCTGTGGCTATTTTCATAACATTGCACATCAGTGACACACTAATTTTCAGCTTGTGGCTAATTTTAGCAGTGTTAGCACCAACAGCCTTCTTTCCTCGCAGGCTAGTATCCAATGAGGTTACGCATTGCTCCGGTCGAGTGGTTATATGCCAGCTGACTCTGACACAGTCGACACACAACCGTCCATTTTCCAGCTCAAAACACTGCAGAATTGTGCAGTTAGCTCAGCCGGCATTCTTTTTTATTTTCCACTTTGCATGTTTACAAAGTTCCCATCATAGATTGTGATAGAGAAGCACTCCCATCTGTCAGGACTGCAGCCCCAGCTAGTGTCTGGTGGCATCATAACATCTCAGACGTTACATAATTAAAAATGTGAAAAATTTGTTTAGCTGAATGGCATGTTGTGCGCTGACCTGTAAGGGCTTAAATCTTTTAGCCGACTAGTTACTCACATCTCTGGGCTCTGGAAGCATTTGTGCTTGTGACCAGAATTTAAAACAAAACTTGTGTGGGTCTAAAAACACATGCCGTCACGCCGCGCATCTTAATGATGACCCCCCACCCAACCCAAGTGGGTCCTGTAGGGTTTATGAAGTTACATTTAAGGAAAGCCAGTGGTGAAAGTTCACTAGCAGAAAACACAAAATGAGCAAAGCAGATGCAAGTAGGTGCAAGCAAAGCAGCAACAGGGACACGCTGAAAAAAAGAGCTCATGTTGTCTGTGGAAATTTAGGCAGTCAGAAACAAACGTTTCCTCTTTGCTCATGAAAACCTCTCTGCCTAACTTCCACCTTGCTTTGCACATAATCTGCCATGAAATAAAAACCACAAGACAAAATAATCTTTGCAGGCCTAAGCTTTGCAGACTCTTCCATCCATCAGAATGGAAGAAAGCACATGAAACTGTGGGAGTTGGTGAAAGGCGGCAACAATGTAGAAACAGCATCCTCTGCGTGCCCTTGCAGCATCTTAAATTTCCAGTGCAGCAATGTCAAATGGTGGGAGCATCATAAGCGGACATGTGGACAGAGACTTGGCTCATACTGACCATATGGCCTGGGTTGTAGATTTGCCTTATGTGCACTTTGGCATTCTCACACCTCTCAGCACACGCGCTTCGAAAAATCCCAGCTAAGAAGTGTTATCAGAAATTTCTGCTTTTTGCACCTCTTCGACAAGACAAAATAATAATCCCTTTGGAATCAGCGAATGCTTCCAGTTTCTCTTTGTTTGGCCAAGCCTGGACACGCTGGCACCGCCAACATTGTTGAGTTGAAAATATCAGGTGGCACTGTGCCTCGTGCAGGATTCCAGGTCTTCTCATCATTTTTAGTACACTTAAGAGAGCAATGCAAAAGCAGTGTTTGCACCAGTAAAGTAAAAGGTGCTGCAGAACTATACCACATGTAGAAATTACAGTATAAGAGCAGCTTTATACCGGCATGTAATGAAGTGTAACTTGCTCTGACAGAGACGAGCCTCGCTCTAAATCTTTCACTGTTTTGTTTTTCATTTATATAACTACAAACAAAAAGGGTGAAACGGGGCTGAGAACAAAACAGCTGAAGTGAGGTGAGGTCAAGGCAGCAGCCAGACAAGATACCGGCTGTTGTGAACGCCCGATTTAAACATAATAAGCCTAGATTATGACTATGACTATATAAATAAATTTAAATATTTACTTACTAGAATGCCCTTTAGTTTGAATATCAGACTAAAGGACATTCTGTTCAACGCAAACTGAAGAAAAAGAGCAATGAAATATTTCAAAATGAAATATTATGCAACACATTTTACTCGTGTCGAGAACCCAAACTCCCAGTGAACCCTGTTGTGTTAAACAGACTTTGCGTCTATCAATCAGCCACAAAACACAATATAATGTGATTTTTAGTTGGTTTCCTCAGCTTGAAAATGCAAAATAATACACAGTCACCACCACCACAGAGGAATGGCCACACTGCTTCTAGGAAGGCGACAGTAACACAAATAACCACTCATTACACCCAAACCTGGATTTATCCTGTATGAATGGTTCGGGCTGCTCCTGGTGTAATGTCTTGGGGGGTATTTTCTTGACACACTCTGGGCCCCTGAGCACCAACTGAGCTTCCTTTAAACACCACAGTCTACCTGAGTATTGTTGCTGGCCATGTCCACACACAATGTGCGACCACAGTGTACCCCTCTTCTAATGGCTGCTTTCAGCAGGGTAGTGCACAGTGTCATGAAGCTCAAGTCATCTCAGACTGGTTTCTTGAACATGACAATAAGTCCACTGCACTAAAATGACCTCCACATTCACCAGATCTCAGTCCAATAAAGCATCTTTAATGCAGTAGAACAGGGGATTCACATCATGGGTGTGTAGCCAATAAATCTGCAGCATCTGTGCAATGCTGTCATGTCAGTATGGACCAAAATCCCTGGCAACATGTACTAGCAACATGTAACTAATAAAGTGTATCATGAACGTATTAAAGCAAATATTACATCTAGACATGAAGACTGTGATTTAGCACCAAGGAATTAAAAGCTGTAACACAGCAAAAAAAAAAGTTAGAAAACCTTGGCATAAACATACAAAAGTGCCTCAAGTCTAATTTCAAAAGAATATATCATCATTAAGTTTTTAAATATCTGCAATGAATATTAATACAATAAAACAAAGTTTCAAGGCAGTCAGTAATCTTTGGAAAAAAATATGCAGTTAATACATCTCCAAAAAAAGTGTTTTCCATCTCCTAAGCTATATTACTTAACAAAATTAATAAATAAATAAGGTAGAAATTTGCTTTTAATAATCTGATTATTGCACAATATTCAGGAAATTATAAAATTCAGTCCAAATTTCAGCCCATTCCAGTAAAATAAACAATCGTTGAGTCATAAAACATAATTGCAAGAGTCATGAAATATAATCTTTAAAAATGAGCTTTAGGATTTACTTCAAGCGCCTGTAAAATTAATAGTTTTTTCAAACAAATCCATGCCATGAGCAGGTCAGTCTGGTTGAGTTGGAATGAAATGGCTCTTTGATACTGCTCTGTTACTCCTCCATCAATCATCATGCTCAAAATATCCCTAAACCTTTGAACTAGAGTCCAGCTGATATATTGGCTGGCCAGTCTATCAGTCATCCGATGCTGGCCTACAGATGTAGAGGCACAGATGAATTGGCTGTGGCTCAAGATGTAGATACTGAACCCCCAAATTGCCCCTGATGCCTCCATCACAGTGAGTGTGTGAAAATTGGAAAGCACTTAAAGGCGTCAAAATAAAAGTGCATGAATGTGCGTGTGAATGTCGATTCTAGCAAAAAGCTCTTTGAGTGTTTGGTGAGAGTAGAAAAGTGTTATATAGGTACCACTTCATTTGCCATTTTTGTACCTATATGTTTTTGTTTTTTTGCTATTTTTTTTTTTTTTTTTTTTACATAATAATGCATAAAAAGAAGCTCGGGGTGGTTTAGAAATTACCTCGTGCTCAAAAGAACAGCTCTCGCTCCATTGTTTGCAATATAGCATGAACAGTTGATCTTTGGTTACACGGGGAAAGAACACATAGGTCGTGGACACACGTGTGCCATCCTCCAAAGAGCCAACATGGCTTCGCTTGACAGGGATGACACTATGCATACATAGAATGCTGGCTGAAATGTTGGCTTCAGCCCCAAAAATCCAGCATTGATTGGGCTCCAGTTTAAACAAACAGCTCTATAATTTAGATCTACTAGGTACTGAGAAATGGATGGGTCAAAAAACGCTGCCAACATTGTGAAAACTGAAAAAAAAAACTTTTAGTGAGCAGGTAAGCCACCCAAATGAGGTGAAATTACTTTGGAATGCATTTTATAATGCATCGGCTATTTCGTTGCAATGAAATCTTAAGCAGAGTTTAATTAAATCCAAAGTCATAAGCGCTTAGATCTACTGATAGAAACTGCAAACCATGAACAAATACCGCTCCTGCACTCAATTTCCTGACAAACCAAGATTATAAAGTCTCTGCCATTAGATTACACAATTCAACATACGGTACTGTGCAAAAGGCTTGAACCACCACTCGTTTCTTTTCATTTTGCTAGAAAAAGGAGAAATGGGAAATAGGTGCTGTCATGGTCCTAGGTTTGTTTTCACTTCAGATTCCTGGTTTATCGTAGTTTCTGAATCCTGTTATTAGTTATGGTTTGGTATTTCCTTCTGGTTTTCCCTTTGTTGTTGTTGTTGCTGTCGTCCCTGCGTCTGTGTTCCCGTGTCTGTCTTGGTTCGTGTCTTGTGTTTAGTTTCACTTCCTGTTGTTCCCTGTGTGTTTTTAGGTTTCCATTTAGTCATGTTTAGATTCCCTGTGTGCCAGTCTTTATATACGTCAAGTCTGCACTGTGTCATGTTTGGTCTCTTCCTGTTTTATTTTGACAATCCCTTGCCCCATGTGCCTTGTGTTTATTTTTGCTTCCTTTGTCCCGTTAGTGTTATTGTGTTCACCTGTTCTCCCCAGATGTTTCCACTCTCCTCTCGTTACCTCGTGTGTATTTATTGTCTGTGTCTAGTTCTGTTCCTTGGCTTGTCATTGTCTATATTCCCGCAAGCTTTGTGCCTCCTAGTTTTGTGTTTCCCTTCTGTTTCCCCAAGGCTTTTGTTTTACGGGCTCTGTTCTGCCCCGGGTTGGGATTTTGTTTTTTTGTTTTGGTTTCCTGCGATAGCTTCCAGCATTAAAGTTGTTTTTGAGTTTAACTCCGTTCTCTCACATCTCGCTATTGGGTTCGACTCTGCTTGCTGCACAGCCCACACATGACAAGTGCAGTAATTTACAAATGTGCAAACCCACATGGAAATACAGTATAAAGGGCAAAAACTGTTTCCAACTAGCTTGAAAGTCAGTATTTGTTTCGACCACCTTCATTCTCGAACACAGCCTGAACTCTCTAAGAAAGCTTTCTTGTCATTTCTTTAAGGAGTCTTCAGGAATACTTCTCCAGGCTTCTTGGAGGATATTCAAAGCTCTTCTTTGGATGTTGGCTGCCTTTTTATTCTGTTCTCTGTCAAGATGGTCCCACACTGCTTGAATAGCGTTGAGGTCCGGACTCTGGGGACGCCAATCCATGACTGATAGTGTTCCAGTGTATATTTATCTATCCTGCTATGCAGTGTGTTTGGCATCATTGTTGTGCTAAAAACTGAAGTCATGCCAATCAGATACATTCCAGATAGTATTGCAATCAGGTGGACCAAAATCATACAGTACATTTCTGATTTCAATTTTGACACAGTACCCAATGCCACAGTACCCCACACCATGACAGTCTCCACACATGGCTGTACGAGTACTGTACTCGTAAACACTCCCTGTTGACCCTCTCTCCTTACCTCCTCCATACATATTCATGATCATTTGAACCAAAAAATTCAAATTTAGATTCATCACTCTGTAAGGCCTGCTGCCACTGATTTTCAGGTCAGTTCTTGTGTAATTTGGCATAGCTCATCCTTCTCTTTGTTCCCCTTCCTTAAGGGCGTGACATTCAGATACTCTGCTGTAGAAAGTTTTATGCTTGTCAAACTGTTTGGCAGTTTTGGTAGATTCATCTAAAGACATGGGGAAAAAATGTGTTTCTGTGACAGATTGCTAGTGACAAAATGCGTAAAAAGAAAGTCTGGCTCCTTGGAAGCAAAATATAAGGAAATGAGGGGTGGCTTAAGACTTTTGTACAGTACTGCACGTCCTACTACACAGTGAGTCTTTTCACAGCTGGTCCTTTAGCTTATGTTTCCACAGGTAAAGTTAACTCTAAAGCCACAGTTCACTCTTTTTTCTTATCTTTACTTGGCACAGTAGGAAAAGCACAGTGTCTGCAGTGAAACAGGGTAATGGTGGCAAAGACAAATCATCCATCACGTCACACTTAGCTCAACAAAATAGTGAAAATGACAGTATGTAACGGTGAAAGAGCAGGCATGTGGGTGACAGTCCAGGAGGAAAAAAAAATACAGATCTGTATTTTTTTCTTCATGCCGTAGCTAAATGAAGCTCAGGCGTAAGTTCAATAAGGAAGATCTGTTTTCACTCCTCTGTCTGCTTTCCTGGTATTTGGCTGCTAGTTTATTCTTCACATCACTTCTGCTTTTCCATGCTGTCAAACTCAAAGCTGACATCATCGCTCTAGTCCAATCGGTTTTTTTTCTGCCCGCGTACTCCAAGCCAATCACTCTCCACTTTGCATACTTTAAATCTCACTGCTTTCCTGTCACTCTTCCTCGCAGACTCATTAGTGCAACCCACCGCCTCCCCCTCTCCACCTCATCCAAATCACTGAGTGCACCATCCAAGCCTCCATCTTTATCTTCACCACCACCGCCAGCGTCTAGACTCAAGGGGGTCCTGCCCTCATTCCTATCATCATCGCTGGGATTCCGTTCTGCTTCGATGAGCCATGGGAGTCTAACCGCCAAAGAACAATTGAATTCTGTATATCAATAAATAATGTTCAACTTTTCCAAATGATCTCTCCTTATTGAAATGACACGGCGGCCTACACAATGACATGAAAACTAAATTAGGCTCTTACTGTTTGAAGGTCTTCTCATAAGTCCATTTTATGCCATTCTTCCTTCACAGTCATGTCCTTGATGGTGCTGTTTTCATCCGTTTGAAAGCTGGAAGGTCGCTTCATTTATATGTTCTGCATTAATAAATCTATTTGCAATCAATAACACATAAGTTGTAGTATTTCGATTAAGGACGAGTTGATGAGTGATTTTGTACATGTTTAGATTTAAACATTACTGGTACCTTGATACCTTGCTGTACCAGCTTGGGTCCCCCTTTTACCTTCAGAATTGCCTTAATTTTTCATGGCAAAGACTCAACAAGCTGGAAACATTCTACAGAGGTTTTGGTCAATATTGGCATTGCACCACATCTCAAAGATGCTCCTTTGCAGTGAGATCTGATGACTGTGGAGGCCATTTGAATACAGTGAAATCATTATGTTCAAGAGACCAGTTTAAAAAGATTTAAGCTTTGTGACACAGCGTGTTATCCTGCTGGAAGCAGCCATCAGCCCGGTGCATGTAGGCATGTGGACATGGTCAAGACGACCTGCTGAAGTTCGCTTAGATACCTCTGCACCGGTGCCACTCCTGTCAGCTAAGAAAAAGAAACTGAAGCTACAGTTCGCATGGGCTCATCAAAATTGGACAAAAGAAGACTGGAAAAATGTTGCCTGGTCTGTTGAGTCTTCATTTCTGCTCCAACATTCATCATTTGGTGTGAACGGCATGAAAGCACGGATCCATCGTGCCATGTATCAGTGGTTCAGGCTGGTGATGCATTAATGAGCAGTTGAACAGGTTTACCTAATAAAATGAGCAATGAATGTATGTTAATAAAATATGAATAGAATGACTGCAAAATAATAATTGTAGAGTAAATGCAGTACAACTGAAATGGAAGCATGATGCTGCAATAATGTATAACTATTGTGGTAAAAAGTAGTGGGTATTATATATTGGGTAAATATGATACAAGTTGCAACTTGAGTGTGGTGGTGGGGTGTGGTTTGTGGCTCAGCTGTAGGTGGTGCAGTGGGTTCAGGGGGGCAGTGTCAGGGGAGGCTGGCTGGCACAGCTGGCTGTCAGCAGGGAGCAAGCCGATCCTGGTGCTTGAGGCCCCTTCCTCAATCATGGAGAGACCACCAGCATGCACACTAACTCTGTTTCATCAGCTCTTCCTTCTCAGGTCCAAGCGGCTACAGGTGCTGCGTCCCAGCCACAGGAAACTGTGCAAATGCCAGGGCAAGAGCGCTGGAGGTGCAGGCAGCCATGGCACTTTCATGGACCTGAGAGCAAAACTGCACACGCTGGGTAGGTTATGACGGGAAAATTTGCTCCAGGCCCAGGAACGTCAGCAGCGCCTGTACCACAGAGAGGCTAGACTCAGACAATTCACAGTGGGAGGCAAAGTGCTTGTATTACTTCCTTCGTCCATCTCAAACTACTCACCAAGTGGCAAGGGCCCTTTGTGATCACACGAGTGGGGGACGTTGATTATAAAGTGGTGCAGTTGGACAGGGTTGGTGGCCACACAGATATACCACCTGAACTTCCTGAAAGGATGGAGAAAGGCAGAATCTGTTTCCCGGGTGAGCCTGGTGAAAGCTAGAGATGAGTTGGGGCCTGAGGTGCCAAACTCAGTCATTCCCACCTCACTCCATTGTGACGGCCATCTCACGATGCCCCAGAGAGCAGATGTTGCTGCATTGCAACAGCTTGCTCAGACTTAGGCCGGACCGCTCCCCGGCACTAAGTCGGGCGATGGCGGTATGTGGTGGCGGGGTGTGGACTGTGGCTCCACTGCAGTGGGTTCAGGGTGGTACAGCTGGTCGTCATGAACTGATTATGTCTCTCCATTTTGATGCAGCGGTGTGCTGGGATCCGGGGTGCACGGCAAGAGGAGAGGAGTCAAGAGCAAGGAGCTGATGTCATGCACCAGAGCTGGCCAAGCAGACTGCACAAAACATTCCAACACTGCAACATGTTGTATCTTGTGTGTGTGTGTGCTGGGGAGCCGAAGTAACAAGCATGTTACAATGAGATACATACCCAAGAGTCCAAATGTGCAATGCAACATAAATATAAAACCATACATTGTTAAATGAGAGCTAAATGAGATCCAGCATATAATACCCCACAACGGCCACATGTACATGGACACTTTAAAAGTGTCTTTTCCCTGTTTGTTTTACAATGCCTCCTCTTGATGCTCCTGCAAGTTCAATTATTATTTATAAGAGAAATGATTATTAAGCATAAAGAGAGATCTACTGTGTACTGACAATGCATCCCCATGCTTTAATAAACAGGTTAATATTGGGGGGGGATTCAGCTACTGTTGATGTGTTTATACAGAAAGTATCCTCAAGAAATAACTTATTTAAGCTGTCTGGGGGCTGTAACTCCCAAGGTTTAGTTGCCATAAATCACTGTATTTTGCAACAGCCTATAAATTCGTATGATGATAACCCAGATCTAAGTAGGTAGTTGGCAGTATTTTTGCTCCATCTCAGCTGCCACTGGTAGCCTGGCAGTGTAGAGCAGATGGCGCTTTATGTATTTATAATTGTCCAAACATTGTAAGAACCTCTCAGTATTTGGATCTGTGCACACTAATTAGCTTGATGGATATAAATAAAGTGCTTGAAATTTAGTACACTGCAAAAAAAAAAAAAAAAAAGCTGCATGTCTCTGTGTGTGTCAGCCCAGAAATAATGTATGGACTCAGACCGCAGATGTGTGTTTTGCATCAGTGTGAGTAAAGTCCTATCTATTTCTAAGTGGCCCCTACCAGCATCCATTATCCCACTATTCAACGGGGTGTCACGAGGTTCACTCGGTGGTGCCAGTGAAAATCATCAAAATATCTAGAACCCTTCCCGGCAAAGTAGCAAAATGAATATGCTTGATAAAAATAAAATCAACAAAGATTTAGAAAACTGCAGCAGATCAAAAATAGTCTATCTTGAGCAACCATCCAAACAACCAGCATTTTAACAATATGCTGTTTTAAGATTGTAAAATGCATTACTTAAAAAAAAAAAAAAGAAGCAAACCTTGATGAGCATTATTACTGCAAATTATGAATCTGAGACCGGATCCGTGTATCTACAGCTAATGATGCATGCCAGCATTTTCTGGATTTCTCCTTGCAGACAAGTAATTATACAAAAATCTGTCATGCTTTTCTGCATTGCTTATGAGTTGGCTGATTTTCATAAAGCTGTTCCGAGAGGGACACCTATCAGGTTCCCTGGAAAGCCTGAGGATTGACATTGCTTGGTAAGACACATAAACACGGCATAAATTAGTAATTTAAGAATGACAGTAACATATAATACCAGCTGCCGCAAGGTAAGAGGGACACATCAGAAATGAAACAGATCAATCCCTCCAGCCTGACACTTCCGAGGGAGGATATTTTCTTGAGTAATGCTAGTGTAACATTAATGCTCATCAAATGAATATCTACAGTGGACTTAAAATGCTCCAGCTGTGCCCTGACGCTGACGGTGTGCTGCCGCAAACTCCTTGAAATTGGATAAAGGCCGTGTACACAAATGCAGAGACGACGAGATGCTGCATACATGAATTGCGTGCGCAGACTGTCAGCAACACTCGACAGTCAAACATAATACAACATAACACAAATTTGTCTAGTGAAGAGATTTGCCAAAGGAACACAAGGTCTTTGCTTTAAAACCTACATTTTGTAATTTAGTCATCACATGACATGGGATTTAGTTTTTTTTAAATTTTTTGCTTACTTAATAAAAGATTAAGAGTCATTGATGGTTGCCTGGCAACCTTAAGTATCATAAAACCTCTGAAGGTCCCTGCCTCATCGCCATTCACCAAGAACTAGTTAAAGCAAATAACTCCTCATAGAACCAAAATGGGTTTTTTTTGCATTTGCTTGAGTGCAGATGACTAATGTGTCAGTTAGTGAGTTTTAGACAGAGCCAGAGCTCAAGGCTCATACAAATGTGAGAGAGGGCTGTATTTTCTTATGTAACTCTAAGCAAATACAGTGGGCTTATAGTTCAAAATGTTGCTCTATTTACTGCAGTAAAGATAAGTAACTTTGGTTAAGGCATAAATAAACCAATGTTGACGTTATAGGGGAAGGCTTTTATCACAGTAAAAAGGAGGGTAAAAATAATGCATTTGTTAAATTAAATGCATTATTTATGTAAGGCACGTTATGCCCTTTTGCAGCCCCTATAGACTAAAGGTTGCGGATAAAGGCGATCTAGGACTGGCTTGAGATCACAGACTATAAATAAGGGCATACACACTGGGCATGGTTGCCTTGTACCATGATCAAGCACAAATGTCCCCACTACTCCCTGGCCTGTGCTCACACTCTTCTTAAAGGGGCAATTATACACTGTAGCGAACACAGACGTGGACAGCTGGAGACACCGCAGCCAGTAGTCATTCCTGTTACACTCATTTGAAGTCATCCTGAAGGGCGCATACATAGCAATTGTAACACAAGTCTCTGTGGACGAGTCACAGAAAATTGGCAGGTACATGGATGTCCTCACAGGGACTCAAATGCACCGTCAGAGGGCAAAACTTTCGTCACTCAAACCCCAGCTGACGCGCAGATGCAGATATGCCACCCGCATAATAACAATAATAATCCAGGCTTGATTGTGCGCCAGTTTGTCTTCTCTCCTGCACTTGCGCACATCCTATCACGTATTTATTAATTATGTAAAAAATAGATTTTTATAGAGGTAGCTGTGGTTGAGGAAGCACTGGACAGCAATCACACTAATGTGTATTGTGCCAGGGCTTACCTTTTCAGGTGGGTTTCAAGTGAGTCAGACTAGTCAAATAAACTGGACTGGGGACTGACTGGGGTCAATCGCCCTCAGGCATGGTAGAGCTAGACTAGTGTAAGTACACCCTAAAGCCTTGACTGGAGACCAGACAGCCTAATAGTCATTCCTCATGTCCTTCTTTGAAGTCCACTTGAAGTCCACCACCTGGGGCACATGCACAGTGCCCCAGGTGGTGTTATGTTGCGTTCCAGACGTCGGAACTGGGAGTGGTGTGACTCCAGAGTGGAACAGGTTTCAGTACTAAAGTCAGAAAAGCATGATTTGTTTTGCTCCTGCAAGTTAGAAGTATTCAGTGCATAATTAACAATACAATGCAATGCTTGTTTGTTTGTTTTTGTTGGGTTTTTTTTTTGGGGGGGGGGGTACACTTTAAAACACCAGTGCAGCACATTCATGGATAGAGCCTAGTCAGTACTCTGTGTATGGTTTATTTAGCGAGTCACGTAGTAGTAGTAGTAGTAGTAGTAGTAGTAGTAGTAGTAGTAGTAGTAGTAGTACAGACTTTAAGTTGTACAGTTTTCCTAATGTTTATGTGTACTACTGCCATCTTGGTGGAGCTACTCTGACTTCTTGAGTCGGAAATCTGACTAGAGGGGGCTATCCGGTTGAAAATTCTGACTAGGAACTTGGAAATTCCGACTTCTGACTTCAACTGGAATGCATTCTTAGTGCCCCATGGAGTCCGCGTAGTAAAAAAAACAAAAAAAAAACAAGGACTGGCAGCCATTTAGACATCTGCACAGACACTCATTCTGTCTGATGATAAAATTTATGTCACTCAGACCTGAGCAGACCCTAGCATACTCCAGGAGTTGGAAAGCATAATCAAAGCTTAAAGAATAGTTGTGTAAATCTGAAAAGAAAAGCCAATGAAGAAGTGCCTTAAATCTGTATTATTTCTGTTTGCCAGCAGGGGGCGACTCCTCTGGTTGCAAATAGATTCTAGAGTCAGATTCTAGTGTTAATTATCTCATTGTTCACTTGATCTATTATCTCAGGGGGGGGGGGGGGCGTATGCGGTTTTAACTGCTAGTTTCAAATCTTACTGAATGCTTTCCAAATTAATTTATAAATTATGGTCCACATTGGAGAGGTGACAGTCACCACTTTAAATTGTGGCACACAGGCTGTTGCATACCTGCTTATGTTACACTGTCTTCTTCACTCGAATCTGTCATGCCATAAAATCCTAATTTAAATGCACTGAACTGCTCTACAATGAAAGCCAGTGCAGAATCCAGTGACTGTTCTAAACAGGTTCATCACCACTAGCAGCACCTGTTATGTTCAAGTGGTTATGAGCCAGTATTAATGTGAAAAAAAATGATTACAGCCATCCCCAGTGCAAGTGCAATAAGCGCATGGTTATTAGGCAGAATCCTACAGCACCCTTCAGAATCCACCTTTAAGTTAAACCTTATACGTATTCACTCAAGCGTCACGCAGTTGTTTATATAACACGGGGCCGCAATAATTATGCAAGTACACCATTGTAATTTATGAGAAACGTGTCCTATTTTGATGTCGACGGATTAAGAAGCCTCCGAGGCTTTTTGACACCAATTCGCACGGGAATGAATGCAAAACATTCCCTGCATGTCACCGACAGCCAGATCTGCATCAACAACATTGTTGTGGGGAAAGGATTACACTGACGATGTGTACGTTCAGTAAGCGCAGTCATCCAAACAGTTTGTAACGGTTTTTTTTTTCTTGATGTAAAACAGCAAGTTGTCTGGCCTCGTTTTTCCCCACAACTGTTCTCATATCAGCTGTCTAATTTTCGAACAAGATTGTAAAAGTGTAAATTTATCATTTTTTAAAAAAAATGCAGGCTGTGAAATTTAATTTACCTACTGTTTAAAGTCTAGTGACCCTCCATCCATCTGTAAAGACTTCCCGGCAGATATAATTTGTAATTGTCAGTGTAATATAATTTGGGATCCAAGAAAAGACCTTGCTTTAACAGCTGTATTCGACGGCTACGCCATATCGAAATGAAATGGCTGTGTTTCAAAAGAAAGGCTTTATATCAAATAATTGCATAATAAATTGGAAAGCCCAACATAAGAATAACATTAAATATTCATCATTTAATTTGAACATTCTCTCTCAGCTATTTTTTCCCCCCTTCTTTTAAATAAAAATCTACCACTTCAAATTAATATAAAATGATGCTGGAGGGTGGGCAAGATTTATCTGGAATAAACAGACACTGCTCTTTGGGCAATGAGTCTCTACTGTCATCTTTTCACAAGGACTGAAAATCCTTCTGCTCCCACTTAAAACATCAACAACTCGAACCATGTGGGCAGAGTAAATAAAACGCTGTGACAGAATGATTCTGCTTTTCTAGCCTGACCCTCAACCCCAGCATGCTTGTTTTCCTTTCCTGCAAACTTCTGCGTAGGTTTGGTTTGCCGACGTCCTGTGGTCTGTATTTTGTTCAGAATTAACATCAAACCAAAGTTAACTTTTTTTTTTCTCCTTCTTTTTTCGGGTGATATTCTTGCTCAGCTGTGATCAGGCTCCCCTTTGGGAGACACAAAAGCCTCCCAGTAATTGGAATGACACAATAATTACATCACAGCTGTGAAGCTATTCATGTTAGTTTTTGCAGGTAGGAATTTCGACAAAAAGGAACATAATTAAGGCACTAAGGTAGAAGCTGAGCCTTAAATTGAAAGAAATTGGCATATTTACCACTTTGGAAAATTAAATTAACTGTTTGACATGGACAGAATTTTTAAGCCTCCACGTGGATCGATACATTAGCACAGATTGTATTTGCTGATTAAAAGGCAGGAAAGCCAGAAGCAGCTCAGGTTGTATGCATTGCTGTGAAAAGATCCTATGTGAGAAATTTAATACGAGCCTTGCTCTCAATTAGTATGTGAGTGCCGGTCTGAAATTTTCAGTGCATCTGGTTGGCTTGTCTTCCAAGGAGAAATTCTATAAATATAAATTAGTGACTTAAAGTGAAGCCTTCAATGAAGGTTTTATGTTACTCAAGGACATACAAATATGAGAAGCCATTTGACATTGATGCATGCTATTGAGAGTTAAAGAAAAAGTTTGACCTTTTCTAAATGAAGCGTACCAAACTGACTTTTTTCTATCATTTAGGAAAAAAATTAACTGCTTAAACATGATTGGTCAGGAGTATTCAAAGGTTCCCAAGCAAAGTATAGGGCTGAACTGTGCAGTACTTTCTGCTGCTAGTTGGCAAACGTTAGCTCACTAATCACCCATTATTATAAAAACATCATCGTGCATTGTCACAATTGGAATGCTAGGATTTCCTGTTAAGAAGCTGCAATTTCCTGGAAGTCAGTTAGGATTTCCTGTCGATATGGAATCAAAGTGTTATTCCTTGTGGCAGTCATCCAAACTTATATCGGCCTAAAGTTGTGAATAAGGTTGTTGGGGGGGTTTCTTGTTGTTGTTTGTTTGTTTGTATACTTTACACAACATTGTTTATATTTATTTTATGCTTAAGAAACTTTGATATTATCAGAACCACAGTAATGAGTGGAGTGCACTATCTTTATACACAATCTGTGGTGTGAAGCGGCTATTTTCAGACTTACTCAGAATGGATTTTGGCTGTAATGAAGCAACACAACATGTTCCTTTAAGGTTCATAGCACAAAGATAGACTGAATGAAAGTGTATCACACAGTCTAATCCTAGTGATTGTGTGCTTTGCCCAGGATGATGCCATTGTTTCACGGATCTGTTGCTGGCTGGTTTCCAGCACAGTCTCCTTTGTCACATCTCCAGCTCATCATCCCATCGCTGTCTTTTTTTTTTTTTTTTTTTTTTTCCTGGAAGCAGCCCTCTTATCAGGCTTTGCCTTTTCCCTTTCTTCCATTGCTTTAATGCATCTTGTCAGATTGAGTGTCTCAGAGTCACAACTCTCTCATTTTTGGATTATAGAGCCCTCCAGGGTTTGTGCTTTTTATCTGAAACCCCACCTCCACTGTTCTTCTTCTTTAACTTTTCCTCTCTTTTTTGTTTTTTTTTTGCTTGTCTTTTTCTCCTGAGACAATGGGCTCATGTTCCCAATAAGCTTCTTACGCCAAACCCTCACCTCATCTTTTTCTGTGTTCTTATGAATGGAGGGGGAAAAAAACATGATTTTCCAGAAAGAGTTCCATCGTATGATGCTCAGTTAGTTTGTGTCTTTGAGCACCACTGGCTCATGTTGCAAAGAGTGGAAGTCTCCACCCCCATGAGGATTCCATCTACTGCGTAAACAGTTATCAGTGGTTATATTTTTTCTATCAGGCTGTGCCAAATAAAAACACTTCCACCACAACATCTCCTTCAGCTAAACCAGCAGCTTCACCAGCAGATTACATGTGAGGGTAAAGTGCAAAAACACAACAACTCAGCAGGAGTGGTGTACTTTAGACAGCAGTTATGTGCTTCTGCTTGACTGATTCGACTGCAAGTTCCAGAAAGACTTTTTAACCTCGCTGAATGGTCTTGAGGGTCCAGACCCCACAAAAAGATCAGCTTGATGCCTTTTTATCCTTAATGTCTTTGTTTTCACTGTAACAATGCCTATAAAATATTCATAAAGGGACTGAGAGTTACAACAGAGGGGTGAGTTTCTGCATCGGCAAACAGAAGGAATTTCCTCTTTGTTCTTCATCTAGAATAATGGGATTCGTATCATTCATGTAATCGGTTCAAACTGCAATCACAACAAGCCTTATTTTTTATTTTTTAACGATGCCGTGAATGAAATCACACACATAAGTCACAGTAAGATGATTCTTTGTGGTTTATTATCTTAGCGGTAGCTGCTGATTTCCTTAGCGAGTTCAGTGAACTGCCGTCATTCATTAGGATTTTTGCTTGAACCTTTTTTAGTCTCTGCAGGAGGCGGTGTTTGTTAATTTCTCACATCTCTGCACAGGATGCAGAGAGTTGCCAGGATGAAAAAAGGAAACTTTCTCCTCCTGTCTTGTCCCCCTGTTCTCCTCCTATCAGTCAGCTCAGCACCCTACGGTGTGGTGAAGCTAAGCAGACGGCTGTCCAGACTCCCCAGATCATTACAGAGGAATCACACTGGGAAAGGTGTGTGGGAAGTGGCTGCGACTCAATGTGTGCACCAGTGTTTACTGACATTCATCTCCATATGTCATGACCCCAGCCAATCAGGAGCCACGGATGTGTATCAGGCTTTGGTTTAGGGGGAATACATGATGTTTCCTGTGGTAGTTGCATGTTACGCATTTATTATCGCACCAGATAAGACTGTATTTCCACAGTCGCTGTTCATTTACCTTCCCTATCTGATAAGTGTACAATATCCACTGTGCACACCAGGCAGGGTAAAACATACTGTTTAGATGATACAATTCAGACGGAAAAAAAAAAAAATCTCAAATGAACACCCTCAAATCTCAAATGAAAACGACTGGCTCTTGTACCAACTCCAATTACATTTCGGCGTATCAGTATGAGAATACATACTCTGGAGCAAATTAAACCCCTTGCTTAACCAACCTCCCTCCAGCAATTCAATTCTATGCAGTGCTGAAATCACTTCCCTGACTGCACTGCCAATCTCTCCATATGAGTGGAGAGATTCACTCCAGTCTATTTCTGAAAGTCTAATAAGATGAACCCTCACACTTGCCATGCTTAGATAAGAAGTCACTTGAGTGTGTTGAAGTGTTTACCATGGCTCAGGCTTGCTTTCCATATACACAATAACCCCTCTAAATATCTTAACCCTTTCATTCCCTCGCAAGTTATGCTAGAACAAATTTCTGACAAGACCCCGTTAGAAATGCGTGATAGACTATTTATTACAATGACTGCATCCATCAGTGGTTCCGAACCATGGGGTGGGCGCCACTGGTGGAGCCACTGCAGACTGGATGAATATGGAGTTGGATTAAGCTGTATGAATATGGATTTTGCAGGGAAATAAACAAACTGGTGCTCTTGCGCTGACCTTTATCTCACTAAAATTCAGTTTGGATCCTTTTTTATTGTTAATGATTGATTTAAAAAAAAAAAACAACAACTGTGGACTGAACTTTTTTTCAGCGTCTGAAGTGGGGAATGCCAGAGGAAAAAAAAAAAGAGAGAGAGAACGACTGCTTTACATACTGGATAATATTTCATTCCTGCCTAAGCCACAGTTTGTCATTTATAGAGATTCTGGATAACTACAGTAACACAAGAAGAATAACCTGAGGGGAGACTGGCCTTAGATGAAGCTGGAGAATATAAAGAGATCGTTCAACTGGAATTCTTTGGCGTCCTATCTTATTATTAACCTTGTTATCAGCCTCGGGGCATATAGTTCTGCTTTGTTTATACATGCTCTCTATCATTTCTATGCCGTTTCATCAAAGTCTGTTCAATTGCAAAGTTGAAGGATAGCATATCCCATCATCTAGAGTGCTGTGAATTGCTTCTGTGCCTGATTCAAAGCTGAAAATATCATTCTAGGCGTGATTCTTGTGTCCTCCAAGAATCCAACTCCAACCTCCTTTTTTTCAGATGCGTCAACTTCCCCGTGCCCGCTGGCACCACGCAAGCGCGTAAGTCAGGGTGCGATTAAGTGCACATGCAAAAATGGAATGTGTTAGTTATTCATTAATGGAATTATTTTTGTTTTTCAAGTGCGCAGGGAGAGGTTTGCAAACATGACCCCACCTGGTAATTTTTCCACACACGCCCACTCAGATAAACCTAAGTGTAAAACTGTCAAAACAACATCTAATTAGGAAATGCGAAATGCGAAAAATAAATTATTAAAAATAAATTATCTCCTATGCTGTGTATAAGTAAGTCAAGTTTATTTATATAACACTTTTTGAGATCAAAAGTGGCAAAGTGCCTTACAGTTATAAGATACGGTGTAATTAAATGGTATAAATGGGTAAAACTAAATAAAAGGGAGCCTGCACAGGTGGACCTTGGGCTTCTTTTTTTTAAAGGTATCAGCAGCGTCCACATAACTTATATCGAAGCGAGTTCTACAACTTGGGAGCCACAATTTCCTTCCTTCCGATCTAGTAGTTCTATATGGATGTAGAGGTTCACTGACATAGGAGGCATCTGACGATGAAGAGCTCTGAAAGCGACTACCAAAATCTTAAACTGAGCCCTAAGGTTTATAGGGAGCCAGTGTAATTGGTGTCACATGGAACCTTTTACAGGATCTTGAGAAACCCACCCTCCCACACTCTCATTCATATGACATCTCCTTATTGAGAAATTTTGTTTTTAGACATCAGTCCTATTTTTCGATGATGTTTAGAGATATTTTTAGATATTCCAGCAATGACCAGTGGCTATTTATAGCCAGTAAATGCATGATCACTAGAGCACAATCAGGTCATGGCGATGTAGCAGACGTGCATTGGTTGATTGTTCTCTTTGAGCTACTGGTTCCCTTTGATTGTGGCTGGTTGATTGCTCCAGTGCGAGTACAGTCACAGGCGCAACTGAAAGCACACACACAGATAAACTCCTTACACACTGTAACGTCTTCAGAATATGACCTGCTGTAATCAGTGTAACTGTTTTGTCATCACTGTGCATGTTGTTCTTGAGTTAGGATGAAGTAATGAGTTTAGACACGCTACACTAAAGCCAACCACTGTTTATGTTGTTCAAGTAAATGGGGAGTCTTTTTCACACACTGAGGTTAATTATGGAGTTCCACTGAGCTCTATGCTAGGACCAGTTCTATTTGCATTATACATGCTTCCCTTAGGCAGTATTATTGCAAAGTACAGCATGCATTTTCATTGCAAGGCAGACGATACCCAGCTTTATTTATCCATGAAGCCAGATGACACACATCAATTAGCTAAACTGGTCTGGATGACCTCTAATTTCCTGCTTCTAAATTCAGATAAAACTGAGGTTATTGTACTCAGACCTAAAAATCCCAGAAACATGATGTCTAACCAGATACTTACTCTGGATGGCATTAACTTGGCCTCCAGTAACACTGTGAGGAATCTTGGAGTCACTTGTGGCCAGGATATGTCCTTCAATGCGCGTACTAAACAAATACGTAGGACTGCTTTCTTGCATTTGCACAATATTTCTAAAATTAGAAACATTCTCACTCAGAGTGATGTTGGAAAGCTAATTCATGCATTTATTACTTCTAGGCTGGACTATTGTAATTCATTACTGTCCTAAAAGCTCCCTGAAAAGCCTTCAGCTGATCCAAAATGCTGCAGTGAGAGTACTGACAGGGACTAGAAAGAGAGCGCATATTTCTCCCATATTGGCTTCTCTTCATTGGTTTCCTGTTAAAGCCAGAATCAAATTTAAAATCCCTCTCTTCACACACAGGGTCTTGAATAAACAGGCCCCGTCTTGTCTTAAAGACCTCTTAGTATCGTATCACCCCAATAGAGCACTTCGCTCTCAGACTGCTTCCCATGATGTACGATGTGTTTCTTCATTTATTTGTTTTCACTCTCTCTGTGTTTATACACCACTCTGCATTTAATCATCAGTTATTATTAAACTCTCTCGTCCACAGCATGTTTTTTGTCCTGTCTCCCTCCCCCCTCACCCCCAACCGAGAGCGGCAGATGGCTGATCCTGGTTCTGCCGGAGGTTTCTTCCTGTTAAAAGGGAGTTTTTCCTTCCCGCTGTCCCTCAGTGCTTGCTCATAGGCGGGTCGTCTGATTGTTGGGGTTTTCTCTGTATTATTGTAGTGTCTTTACCTTACAATATAAAGCACCTTGAGGTGACTGTTGTTGTGATGTAGTGCTGTGTATATATAAAACTCAATTTAATTGAAATTTAAGTTTAATCTACTTGGCTCCTAGTTTGTAATCCTCCTTCTTATACTCTGACCTCCAGGGCTTAGACCACAAGACCGAACACACCAATCTATTCAGATGATACAATAATCATCTCTTCTCCTTCTGTCCCGTTCTCCTGTCTGTGCCACATGCCACCATGAATCTTTGTAATTATCCCTGCACTACAGATGGTAACATCTGAATAGATTCTCCACCAAAAACCCCACTTTATACAAATACACATTTACCCAGACTGCAGAAAGTAATACTCCACCTGAAGAGTCGTGGTTACAGTAGCTGCAGAGACTCTGCTGTGAAAGTGGTTCATCAAAGTAATTGGTGCTTTTCACTTTGGCCTAGGGAGGAACTGGAAGGTAACAGATGTCTGTCTGAAGGAGATGTAGGTCACCGAGTTTCCTGCACTCACACTGATCCCATCAGATAAAGAGGACGTTGTTTCTGTGGCCGCTTTCAGTCATGGCACCCTATCATATCTGTAGCCTCATCTGTTTGAAGAAAAGCTGCGGCTTTTGAGGCTGGTGAAGAGGTCATGTCATGGCAATTATTGCATCATGATTTCATCTAACCCCATTTGTCCTCTAATAGCAATAGAAGGTAAATACAAGGGCTGTACCCACCTTTTTTGTGCTTTGTCCCTAAAAGTCAGTCAAGATTATATATTTAGTATATTTAGTTTAACACATTTCTTTAACGAATCCCTCTAAGCACCTCTTGTCGTACTAAGGTTTGTTTGCTGCTGCTGGAATATGTGTAGATTCTCAGTGATCCAGGTCATGGAAGTGTCACGAGCTTGAAAAAAAGGCGGCTGGAGATTCTGAAGATGATAAATCTCTCATTCAAGAGGCTTCTTCAGTTCTAAAACCAAAAGCTGGAGAGTCCCGGGTATTTAAAACCCTAGTGGGGGGTTGTCCCCTTTGGAGGTGGTCATTGACTCGCTATTTATCATGTGCATCATCGCATGAGCCAATGTGTGAAAAAAGGCGTGGGTCATTACCACCAGGAGGGGGGCTCTTGGATGAGAGGTGAAATGTCTTCAAAAATTTAAAGAAGTCAAGTCACCTTCTTTTTTTCCAAGCTCTTGAGATTTCTGCTGCAGGGTTCACAAGTTGGTAAATGGCATAATCCTCCTTAGTGACTTATCTTCCCGGATGTAGGTCAAAGTGCATGACCCAAGAAATTCACAACCCTTCAGAAAATTCCATGAAAACCGGAGGAAGTTGAACCATGTAAATTATTTAAAAAGGTATGAAAACAAACACTTTGTGTCCCTTTAAAAGCCGCACAGTCCTGACTAAAGCCTATATAAAGCCTATATAAAGCCGATTGCAGCCCTGACTCAAATGTCACCTCACCGCTCACCCTCCCTCTCCTTTGCCCCTGCCGACACACGGCCCGCGCCATCCTCGCTATCCACGGTGGATTACGGGAAGGCCTCAGGGCCGGTCGACTGGCTAGTTTCACTATCTGCCGACTGTGACCCACATCCCTCTCTTTGGCTAATCCTTTTGTTCCTGCAATCGCAGAGTACCTAGCCACATCTAATCCTTTGTGCTGCTTTATTTCTGCATTAGATTTCATCTCATCCAAGCGTCTTCCTGACGATACCCTTCATTCCCCTCATCAATTGGTTTAGGACGTGAGTAGAATTTTTATTTGACACTTCAAAACAGAGGGAGAAAAAAAACAGTTCTGGTAATTTGAAGTGTTATGTTATGAACTCATCTTGTCAAAACAACCGAAATACAACAGATTAGTGGACAAGCAGTTATCATGCTGCCTGTTACACCAGGATAACTAACTGCTCTGTGGCGAGGTATTGCTCATACCTTGAAACTGTCAGCAGTTCCTGATGTGAAATTGATGTATCTTATTCCTCTATAACTCTTCAGTATATTCAGCATATTGCTAGTTCACATCATGTCACAACTGTGGCTCTGAACCAGTTCCATAGCTCTATTTTTTTCAGGTAAATAAGTCAGTTAATACAGTTTGACAGTTTGATTTCTACTTCTCATTGTAAAAGGGCAAGAGCAGGGATGAAATATGAACCCTTTTTTTTTTTTGGCTTCTTGTTTTGGCTACAGTAATCTGATTGGATTTCCCATCTCTGGTGGAGATTCAAATCATAGTGGCTCCCAGGTTTAATGTTTTTTTAATGTTTTTTTAATGATGCAACAAAGAGAATAGGCCATATTTATTCCCATCTCTCAATCACGCACACACAAATACACACTCAAGAATTAAATTGGACATAGACCCTTGAGGCATTTGGAGCCTCCTCGACAACTAACCCGGGATCTACTTTAATAAATAAAGCCTTCTGCATCTATTATACATGAACGTATAGACACTTACACACAAGGAGGAAATCTAAAGTACAAATTAAACAAATGGTGCACTGAGCTGTAGATCTATTAAACAGATAATTTATGATCGTGAGGAATAAGCTGCGCGCTTCTACAATAGCGCTGAAGTAATGACAGTATTGTGCACTCTATCAGCACAATATACAGTTCTTCTTTCCTCCAACAGATCCTATATAAGATGCCATAAATAAGTGATACCTGACAGCTTAAAGCTAAAGTAAACCCCATGTCACCAAAACCACCATAATCTCATGAAATGTTAAGCCTACACCTTTTTTCTCTCTCTCTCTCTCTATTTGCTCTGTTATCTCTGAATAAAATTAGCTTCTCCTCAACTTTTCATTTATATCTGTCTTTTTAAGGCTTTCATAACCAGTGAAAGTGAATATATGTTCACAGACTCCCAACTCTCCCTTTAGTAAATGCATGAAATATACTCTATGCCTTTTTCCACTCGCCCCTTCACCTCTTGGCAGTGCAACAATGCCGTGTGACACCGCCACAGCATGCAGGAGCAGCAGCTGGATTAGTGGGAATTCTCTGAAAGATATTGGTGGCAGATCAGCCAGTGTTATTTATTTAAAATTGGCCTTTGATTTCACAGGTAGAAAGAAAATCTTATTGTTTCTGCACCCCCCCCCCCCCCCAAATCTACTGTTTTAAATTAATTCATTCATTAGCAGATTTTATCATCGGGTCCCTAAGTAATTATGATAACACTCATTCATCCGAAGGCTACGTATGTGTTAACACACCGCAAGACTGAAAGGCTGCAGCTGCAGTATTGTTCTTGTAATGCAGTGAGCTACGGTACCACACAAAATGAGGACATTTTTTGTTGTTGCTTCCTATCGTACATAGACAAGCAAGATGCAAAGCTTTGATTTATGCCTTATTGTGGAGAGAGAATGCGTTCTGGATAAGGATGAACCAACGTGTTTGGCTGGAGTGGCTTTGTTAGTTTATCCAAATCTAATACAGAGCAGAAGCCGCTAGCAGAGGAACAGAACAGTTTCCACACATCAGGGGAAATGCCTGACATCAAATTTGTTTTTCCCCTTTACTCTGTAGCCTGATAAAATAACATAGGATGTATGGAATGCATCTTGGCCTAGAGAAAAGCTGGGTTATTATTAAAGCATTATTATAAGCCAGCCAGTGTGCGCAGTTTACAACAGCATATGGAAGTGGCTGTTTGGTTTGGAAAGAGTTTAAATAAGAAGCCACCATGCACATAAACTTTTTTTTTTTTTTTAGGTATACCTTGCTGGGAACAGGTCGGATGCCTTTTGCCTTCCGATTTTTTTGACTGCACATCCCTGATGTGAATCTCCCGTTCCACCACTTGAGATCTGGTAAGGCTGTGGAGGCAATTTGAGTACGGTGAACTTGTCATGTTCAAGAAACCAGTCGGAGATGATTTGAGCTTTTTGATGTGGCACATTATCCTGCTGGAAGCAGCCATCAGATGGTGGGTACACTGTAGTCTGCAACAATGCTCAGGTAGGCTGTAGCATTTAAACGATGCTCACTTTGTACAGAGAGGCCCAAATTGTGCCAAGAAATCCCCCCGCACCATTATACCAGCAGCAGCATCCTGAACCGTTAATATAAGGCAGGATGGATCCACGCTTTCATGCAGTTATTTGGGTTACTGTTGCCTCCCTGTCAGCTCGAAGCAGTCTGGCAATTCTCCTCTGACCTCTGGCATCAACAAGACATTTTCACCCAGACAACTGCTGCTCACTGGATATTTTCTCCTTTTCAGACTATTTTCTGTAAACCCCAGAAATAGTTGTGCCCGTATGCACCAGAACTTGACCATGTCTTCATGCCTAAATGCACTGAGTTTCTGTCACGTGATTGGCTGATTAGATATTTGCATTAACAAGCATTTGGATATTCCTAATGAAGGGTGGCTGATGAGCTTATATGCTAACCATCCGGCTTGGGAATGTGAATAAATCCAGCTTTTGACCTAACATTGTTTGTTATACAGCGTTATGATTGGGAAATTGCTGTTTGGACCACGGATTTGTTTTAAAAAATATTGCCAGTTGCAAAGTCAGTTTTAAAGTTCATAATTTCAATCATTTGAAATTCACAACATTATTTTCCGATTTCCATATTTCCCGACTCTCAAGTGAGAACCTTTGCAACTGGTGAGTAAAAAAATCATTAATCTTTTATGTCATGTGAAGGCATTTGCAACAAAGGATTTATTCATGTAGAAAACCTGAGAATGAATACTGAAAACCGGTATTTAATCTGCATAATTGTACCCAGCGCTGTCCAGTGTTGCATGCATAAAAGGGAACTTTAACATTTAACATGTAAAAGGCAATCAGAACACATTTACAACAGCCGGGGCATAAATACCCCATTAAGTATTATCCTAATTACCCATTTCAGTGATGTCTGCAGTTGCTTTTAAGGCTTTTCATTTTCTTTTTGTTACCGCAAAGTGTTTGATTGGTGGGTCTACGGTTTCCACGTCATGCCACTTCTAAGATTAAACTTTTCCATTTTGTTCTTCTGTGCTAAAGTCAAAATTTCACTGAATTCTTACCTGACCCACTGTTCTTTATATCAACCTTCAAAACCAGTGAGGACTTCAGCTTTAGACCATGTATTATTATGCTGAAGGGTTGATTGTAGGTGAAAATTTGAAGCCCTGCGACAGACTGGCGACCTTTCCAGTGTTTACACTGCCTCTCACACTATGACAGCTGATACAGGGTCCAGTCCCTGAATTGGACAAGAAAGTTAACGCATGGATGGAAAATTCATTTGATTTCACGTTTTTTCAAAGCCCAAAGGAAGCCATAAAATGAATGTGTGGACTGTTGGCAAAGTGAGACAGCGGTTATGTTTTGTCTCAACATGTAGATGCACCCGTGCTCTCCTTTTCCGTCTCTTGCATTGCGCAAAGGCAAAAACCTGGCAGCCAAACATCATAACTGCTTAATAAATTGCTGTCCAGCCTGCAGTGGGTCTGCGTGCATCATGTCTAAGCATTCAAACGACAGCTTTGAATTGCTTATGGTGCAGTTTCTCTGGAGTGATCTGCTTGCACATGCAAGCCACAATCTCGGTGTAGCAGCAGCTGACTAGGGAAAGTGTGGAAATAATTGTCTGTCGTTCCTCGTTGGCTGCTTTGACGTCTGCTCGATCCCTTAGCGGGGCACTAACAGAGTTGTTCGACGTCTCTGTCAGCACGTTGGGCAGAGGCGCGGCGTAAACGTGCACTACATGCTAGTTCACATCTGTGGTGGATTCTATGGTCCGCACAGTGTTAGACATTGTTTGCGGGAAGACATCAGGTTGTAGTATAAAAGCTGCAGGTCTGACCCCAGCAAATGGACGAGACAGCTGCTGAAAGGATTTTTCCCCAAACATCATCTTTGGTCTTTCTTTTTTTTGAGACGGACCAAACACTCAGACAACAGCAGGCCGTGATGTCCACCCAAGCTTTTGTTACCATTTAGAGCGTGAAAGCCACTGTCTGATGTTGCACACACCGCAGTGGTGGTGAATTCCTATATTTTAATTGCAGATTTGCATAAGACTGTTGTAGGTATACAATATAGGATGATTTATATTTTTGCTACTTTGCTCCTGGCCTTTCCCCCCCCACATTGCACTCTTTGATTTGAGTAGAAAATATCTGTGGCATTAATCACAAGCTGAAGAAAGTAAAAATTGCCTCAGAGCTCACTATCGACCCTAATGATCGATGTGTCTAGTGTTTATTCAAGCATTTTTTTTTAAAAAAACATTTACTTCTGTAGTGCCTCCAATCAACGCTGTAGGAAGATGAAAATCTTTAAATAACTATAATCAACTTTTCATCCATTCTACTGTTGTCAGAGAGGAACTGTTGTTCATGAAATAAATGCACGGTGATTGAAAACAAGAGCAGATGCACGTTTTCTCATCCCCCACGCCCCACCCGGTCACTCTGCTCCATTGGAAGTGAGAAAAAGTGAGAAAAAAAAAATTGGAAGGGGAAACTGGAGTGGAAGCATGGCGAAAGATGGTGATGGTTTTGAATCTCGGTTATCTGCTTTTGTACTACCTGCACAATTTTAATTGCTTTTCCGAGCTCGACCGGAAAGTTCAGCAAGTGGGACATGAACCAGGGTGAAACTTTCCCTCATGTTATCAGCTTTACTCAAATGTCACTCAACGAGGGGAGCAATCATCAGGGAAAATTTTGTCCGCTGGAGTGTCACTAAGTGATGGAAGCCTCCAGAGTAAGTCTGGCTACAGTTGTGGAGCTGCCTGCAGGGCAAATGTGAATAGCACCAAGTATTTTAGCACTGCTTTTCACAGGCATAGTGGAGATGCCATGTGAGGTCACAAAGTTGTAAATATATCCCAGAGAGAGTGTTAAGGACCTTGGTCTGGGCTCACATCAGATATGCTGTCCTTCCCCAAGCTCTGGAGTGAACGGAAACAAAGGCATGTCCAATAAGTGAGGACTGGAGAAGGGCAAGCAGTAGACCTACTGCTATAGCGGATTGTAGTATTTTCCATCCATGCAATGTGGAGATAGAAGATTTGTCTTATCTAGGGTTGCTGTTTTGTGCCCGTGTTGACTTCCCTCCCTGCCAAAATTCTGTGCCCTGCCTCTGAAGTGGAAGCGTGAACAGTTATCACAATCAGTGCAAATGTCACCTAGCATCATCTCCAACTTGTTAAATGCTTATTACATCTTGTCTGAGTCACAGCATACCATATGGCAAGTGATAAGATTTTTTTTTTTTTTTTTAAGTCTTATCCAAGCTTCACTGCAGACTGCCTGGAAAAAAAAATACAATGGAATAAAGCGATGATTTTGAACAGATGTGCGCATCAAAATTTGATTTATTGGGCTTGGAAATGCGATTGGCATCCTCCGCTATCTAGACTGCTGGTGCTCGTACTGATCTTTGTGCACAGTGGATAATATTTGTCTTTAGAAGGGATGAATGCAAGCCTGGATAAGTGAGTCTGCTGAATAAATGATGTTTATAATCACAGCCCAGGGTGTCAACTAATGTGCCTGGGGAGATTGGGGGGGGGGGGGGGTTGGGGGGAGTGGTGTTGAGTTTCTCATTTGTCCGAGCATGCCCCTCCAAGGCAGAGGATAATGTGCATTTAAACTGCTGCATGGGTGGGTAATGGGATTGCGAACACGCTGGTCTCTTGCTGGATAAGCGGCTCTGATAGTGCCACTGACCTCCTTCCCAGTAGCTGGGAATCGTAGCAAGGGCTCATTTTGCTTGTGCATTTAGGTTGAAGGCGTCATGTATGAGACAAATGTGCAACAGTGGGTGTGCAGGTGGGAGGCGTGAACCTTTCCAAAGGCAGAAAATAAATACAGGGGAGGATAATTCAGGAATTAAGTGTCAAACGGGTCACATGAGGTGGGAATCCATTTTTTTGCAAGATTTCAGTCCAGCAAAGTGCACACAGCGTTTTTGCCTGGTACATAAAGGAAGCACGCGAAATCGTGAAAACCGAAGCTATGTGATCACATTTTAAACACCGTTACGACACTGAGTAATATTAAATTGCATGCAAATTAGCAGTTTTAATATTCTCTCTGTTGGTAAGTTTCGACTTGGGGCTGCTGTTCCTCTTTGTGAATGCAGCTTGTCTCAGGCGGCCTGTGTTGTAATGACTTTCCAGACAGTTCTTTTTGGCAAATTGAGCAATTCTAACTTTTTTTTCCCCCTCTTTTCATGATGTCGACACATGATTTGTCCTCTTTGGAGCTCAGTTGGTTGTCTCGGGTTCTATTGAGAACTTGCATTTCAAACTGCTTATTGCAAGTCCTATTCAACAGCTGACATACTGTTAATTCACATTCAGCTGAATATAATGCACGGGGCAAATGTGATTAATAAGTTTTAGCCATTTCTCTTTAACTTCGAAGTTAAAAAAAAGTGAAGTAGCGTAGGAGCAGTGTAGAGGCAGCAAATGATGTAAGTATATAACATTTAATACATGACAGAATCATCAAATTCTCCGTTTTACAGTGAACAGTGATTCTATGGTGGCCCCGAGAGGTCAAATGCACTGCAACTCATGAAAGCGCTGGCAAACGCTGCAAAAACACACAAAATAGTGCCACGGTTGTATCTACAGTATTAAATGAATCATGTGATTAAAAGACACATTATCTGCATCTTTGTCTTCCTCACAACACTGATGAATCCTGCGCTTCTTTTAAGTGTGTCTCACTGCAATCCTTTGCATGTTTTGGTTTCTGATTTCCATTTCTCCGATTGTTCCATCACATCGTCTCCCCAAAAACATTTCCGTTGTGTTTTGTGAGATTTAGTTTTCTGTCTACTTCTGTGTTTTATTCAACTTCCGTTATGTTTTTTGTGCTTTTGCAGCGTTTTTCTTTTTGCTCGTGTTTGTCCTCTCGAGGCCACCGTAGATTTCCACTCAGGGGTAAAATTATCCCAGAGTGTATATGTGAAGATTAGCTCAACTGCTCAGAAAAATCTGAAATTACAAATTATTTAAATAAGTGAGTTTACCGTGTATACACCTGAGCAGAAAAGTAACACTAAATGATTAAAATATGTAAGTGCTGGTCAAAAAGTGAAAGGAAAAAAAAAAAAGACAGGAGCGACAGTTAGCTAAAATTATTGCTAAAAGCAGAAATTGTTTGCTAATAAAGCTGGTTTTAAAGTGTAATTTATGGATAAATAGTCGAGACATCTCACTAATAACTTATCTGTTATTGTTAATGTAAGATTTGAAACTGCTTTCAGTAAATTTAAGCTGAAAAAAGTCCTGAAATGCACACATGGACTTTAGATGTTTTGATGAACGGGATGTTTAATCCATCTAAGAGGATGAAAGATGAAAGGTCAGAAATAACTGAAGGTGTAGCCCAATCTGATTAGCCTGGGCTGTAGCAGTGGCTCAGTCTGTGGAGCAGACCACAAGACTAAGGGAAAATATATAAAGCAAAACTGAGCTGAAAGAACATGATATTTTAGTTTAGACAGTTTGTCAATTCTATGGCGCTGACCTTTATCTAACTAAAATTCAACTTCGTCCTTTTTTATTGGCAACGATCGATAAAAACTGTGGGATGCTGGGCATTAACTTTCTAAATTGGCGCATTCAAGGAAAAGTTTGGGAGCCACTTTCTTTCACACTCTTCTCTTTCTAAACAAATTCGGTCTCGAAGCGCTTCCGATGTCAAATGCAGATAAACAGCAGATCAAACTTAAAAACCAGTTTGACTTAGAAAACATTAGAGCATCTAGATTCCCGTGATGCTTCCTTTTGGTCCTTGTCGAAGCTCGCTTGAGCTGCATTTTCAAACGACGAATAGCTTCCACTGTGGATTTTTGTGCTGGGCTGAAGTGTGCGACAGCTTTTAAAAAAAGAAAACCCCTGGAACCAGAGCGCTATCTAAATGAGGCATAATAGATGTGAGAGTGACACAACCATGTTGAAGGGATGTAAGCAGCCCGACAGGAACATTGCTTCTAGCAACTCCTGTGTTGCATTAGTGATGATTTTCCAGGAGGCGCTCACAAAGAGTCTTCAGAACACTCTCCTGAGTCCCATCCAAATCCCGGAAAAGCCCCCAAACAACAGGCCACGTGCACAAGGGGTGAGTGACACAGCTTCACACGTTATTGATAACCCACCCTTAACGCTAACCACGTCTAACCCCTTACCACTATAAGCAAAAGAAAATGTGGGTCATTCTGGTTCTAAAAATGTCTGTCCCTGAGGCTTGCCAGAGCATGAAATAGACTTTACATCACGTTAGCCTGAGTAACGGCAACGAAGAAACTTTTTTTTTTTTTTTTTTTGGTCATTGCTCATTTTTCATCCCCTTTTTGTGGCTGTAATCAAACATATGGTTGTTCTCTTACCCCTCCTCCCCCCCTTCAGTTTATGACCTGAATAAGATATCAGCAGTTTACCAGGTTTGGAATATGACAGGCGAGGCTAAAGTCATGTAGAGATTTAGATAATATGACTGCTGAACACTTTACAATACTTTCCACCTCTGCCTTTCAGACTTCTCCCGTGCTGATAAGCAGGAATTCGGGGGTGGATTTCAAACTGCTTTGGATTTGCAAAGAGCCTGCTGATATTGCAAAGGTAGTCACATGACAGCACATTTATTTCCTACCCATTTGTGATGCTACCTATCCCCACTGAATGACTGACAGGTGAATTACAACAATATCTACTCTTCCTTTTTGGATAGTGGTTGCAAAGCTTCAAAACAAACCAAAAAGAAAAAAAAAAAGCAAGCTGCTCTTGCTTCTACTTTCACTCTTGACAACTTGGGCTGCAGTTTATGGAAGCAAACTTACTCACAGCAAATTGGATAATGCAGGGAGGGTTTTATTTGTTTGCTGTAGTTGGAAAAAGTTTCCAGATGCTCTTCTTGCAAAACCGTATTGTTTAATTTTCCCCTTCCGACACGACCACCTTCTTCCTCTCCATGTCCACTGTATAAAATCCCTGGTGGCTGCACACTGAAATGGCCTCATGTTTATTTAAACTTAGAGGGCGGCAGTTGAGCGCCTGGTGCCCCATTCATTTTCTGCGGTGTTTTCTTATAGGCAGCCAACCCTGGAGCCATTCATCAGTTGGACTAAGTGTAGCTACAGCACAGAGGGCTAAACAGCACTTCACCACAATGAGTGTGACATCAGCTCTCCACACAAACCAGCGGGTGTGTCAAAGAGAAGCACAATTACAGAGGAGCAGGAGAAGGGAAGAGGTGGAAAAATGACCATGAAGAAAGAAAGAGGAGAGAGAGAGAGAAAGAGGAAGAGTGGCAAAGAGTGTCAGTCATGTAGCTTCTAATTTTGGTTATGGCTCGAGCACTACTTTGTTCCACCACAGGCTTTTATGCTACAAGCATGAGCAGGCTCAAGACAGACAGAGAGACTCAGAAGAGCTATTGAATTAGAAAAAAACCACACTCCCCACAAATGCACGCTAAAAATATAATGCACACACATAAATACAATGAGGAGGAGAGAGTTTTGATAGAAATAAAAAATTCCAAGTGGTAATGACTATTTTTGAGAATTCTGTATCATGTATTTAAACAAGTAGAGCCCTTCTCCACAACTGGCTTCTTTTGAGCGCTCTAACGTCCTTATAAACATTTCACAAAAAGAATTCATAGCTATAGTAAACTATTTCAAAAACAATCTATTCAAATGTAGATAAAAGACAAGGATTTGCATCCTAGTTGAGAGCACAACAAAGGGAACTCGGGTTGGGATCCAAATTAGAGGAAAGATGAAGACATGAAAGATCAAAACCAAGGAGGAGGAATGAGAAAAAAGGAAAGGGAATTGGCAAACACCAATATCCAGCTGTGCCACAGTGAATCAAATTTTAAAAAGGCAATATGAACCGCAGCCAAATCACCTGCAAGATAAATACACAGGAAATAAAAGGAAAATTAAGGCAGAATCAAAGAGAGGCCACACAAAGAATAAGTGTGTATATATATCTATATATATATATACATATATATATATAGATCTTCATTTATTTTAATATTTAAACCCACTAAAAGTTGTAAATACAACTTTTGAATGAAAGGCACAGGAAAAATCAGACAATGCTGATATAATACTCAAAAGAAAAAAAAAATTACAGTACAAAAGAGGACAGTTAGTTACGCATGAACAAATCTTTCCAAGTTGACCATCCTCCAGACTGGGCAAACAATATATCTGACACAACAAAAGGAAAAGGGGGAGTTCAGAAACAAAAATCCATTAGCCAAACTCGTCTTTATTGCTTTTCCAAACTGGCAAGGGTCACATCAGCTCTCCAGGTCTCAGAGAAGGCCAAAAAGAAAGAAAGAAAAACAACAAAACAAACAAAAAAGAAAAGAAAAACTGCTGTGCTTTCTCCTTTTCCCGCAGGTGGAGTGGCTCGCTCTTGATTATTCGTCTGTTGACTGTGCTACACAACACTCCACTGGGCGTCTGATTCACAACATCAATACAGTTGACATATAAAAACATAGGGAGCCAGAGACAGTTTTATTCTTTAAAGTAAGATGTCTCACAATGAATTACCAATTGAAGCTATATTTGTGATTATGCTTAATTTGTTGGTCCCCCAACTGTAAAATCAACCCAACCTCTAAGTGGTGCAGAGTGTTTAAATATTCAGCAGACATTTCTGGGATTCAAAATGTAAAAGTGCAGGTCAGAAGCCGTTTCTGGAGCAAGGATGTAATCTGGTATCTTCATTGCTTTTTATACCATCGGCTTGATGGAGCTTACTGCACTCAACATTACCGGGAGAACAGAGCAGAAGAATTCATTTATAATTACAGATATTAAAAAAAAAAAAAAAAAGGAATTTAAAACTGGAGGCCACTACTATTCATTTTTATCAAGTTTTGTAGTCTTAAAAAAAATTACATAAAAAAAAAATCAAATGATCATTTATCAAGTCTAAGAGAGGCTGACAAAGCAGAGGGGCTTTGTGACATTTAATATGGCTAATTTATGCCTTAGATTGGACAGGATTTGGGTTCTTAGGAGAGGGTAAGCAGTATGCAGGCCTGCCAGCTCACATAAGATGTGTGTACACATTAAAGTTTTTCTGGACAGCTCTGGAGGGGAACCAAAAATATAACTCTCTGTACTGCTCAGAACTCTTAATATTACAAATAGCCTCTTTGGTATAGGCAAATTTGCATCAAGAGACCACCAATGTCCAATTTCCACCTTTTTCCTATAAGCAGCTGTTTTAATTTCTCTCTGGTTCCTATTAAAAGGAAAATCACCCAAAACAAAACAAATTAAAAAAAAATAAAAAATCCAGGATGATTGCCTCATTTCTATAACCTGGAAATCAAGTGATTGATTGGAGTAGCAGGAAATTATACAGGCATCAAGGGTTTTCTTTTTGTCACGCATGAAACCTAAAACCACCGAACTTCCTGTTTCTCCTCTGAACCTGCTGTAGTCTGGCCTTTCCTGCTGCCTGATGGCAGATTCATGCTACTTCCACCTTCTCTGCAGCAATGCTATAGAGGGGGAAAAGCCATGGCACAGCAAAAACAAAGAAAAAAAAAAACAAAACAAAAAAACTAAACTTAAATTCAGTCTTAAAAAGAACACCAGATTAAAACAAAACAAAAAACAAAACAGGAGAAATAAGCGTTGCAATCAAAACAACAGTTCGGATGGACTGAGGAGTGGCGGGAGGATGGATGTGGTCAGGGCTATGCAATGTTGCTGCTGCTGCTTGGACGCTCTGGTCTGCGTAAGCCTGTGTCCAGTGAAGGATGCGTTTACCAGAGCCCTTTCTGATCTTCCCGCCCCCAAAAATGGCAGCCCACCCTGGGAGGGGGGAATTTACCCCTATTCCCTCTCCATCCTGGTTCTAACCAGAATTTTATAGAGCCACATTCCTCTTTTACACAGGAGCAAAGTAAGGTAAAAGCTACAGTTTGAATAAATCAGCTTTGAAGTTTGATTCTTACCCTTCCTGATGCAAGAGCTAACACCTTCCTGCTCCAGAGCATAAAGGAGAACGAATGACATCATGAACAAGAACCAGGATCTCAAGAGTCCAGAGATAAAAAGTACAGAATTCAGTCTTTCATTGCGTCAGGCTAACGCCGACTCCATTCATTACCTGGCCATGGCAGAGGAGGAAGCGGCAGCTAGCTGTGTGAGGTATTCGCGCAGTTCCTTTGCCGCCTGAAAGCGGCCGTAGCGCTTTTTGGGTTTGGTGCACTCGTCCAACAGAGCCTTGAGTTGTCCATCTTTGGCTATGTGGGCAGGCGGATCGTGGAGGAGACCTCCAGTGGTGCCCCGCCATGTAGCATACCGCGACAGCAGGTTTTGACATATGGCATAGTAGTTGTGGTCCACAGTGACCCTGGAACAAAGAGAGTCCTTGGAGAAAGACAGACAGGCCTCCCTGTCGCACTCTTCAAACCGGCTCTCATACCACACATCGTAGTTTTCTGGCTTGTCTGCAAGGACACAAAGACACGGGTAAATGAATACACCACTATAGACACGTACTAACAATATTCAGTTCAAAAATATAAAAGCATCTATTGGATCATAAGATTTGTTTTCCCCCAGGTGACTGTAATGTAGTGAGGCTGGGTTATGTAGGCCTTGCAAACCTTTAAACAAATCCTGGAGCAATAAAAATCAGGAGCATTTTTAATCTTTTAGCATTTATATTTTTATTGAGAGAGAGTCTGACAGGAAATCTGAGGCATTGTGGGGTTTGTCGTGCAACAAGGGCCCAATTGTATTCAGGGGGTATTTTGCTAGAGAGCTCCCCCCGGTTCTAGTCTGGCAGTTTCAGATGGCTTTTTTCAATGTGTCGTAGGAGCGTTTCTCTTTTAGCAAACAGCTTTTGAAACTAAAGAGAAAAACAAAACTTGAAACACAGATAATTGCAGTCAACTGTTCTACTGCATCTGACCATGAAGAATAAGAAGAATATTTTTTGGTTTGTGCAAATTATTACCCATGAAATCAACCTCAGCAGACGCTGACAGGACCAAGGTGCCACTTTTGACACCCCACAGGCCCTAATGGGAAATACTTTTTCAAAGCCCAGAGGCAAACAACTCATCTACAGTTTCATTTGACAGAAATGAACCACTTTCCAGATTTATTGAGCAAATAAAATTCTTTCTCCAGCTCATTTCACATTGCTTTTTTTCCCCTTTAGAGGATTGTGCTGGGAAAGAAGGGGGCCAAGAAAATAACCTGGAATGATGAGAGAGCTATTGGTTTGTGCATTAAAAGGCAGATC
>JAVDPK010002890.1:392097-421442 GCA_034780415.1 Cichlasoma orientale | reverse complement strand
GGGGGGATCTAAAAAAGGAGCTAGTGGGTGGGATGGGAGGGGGGTAGCCACAGGCATTTACCTAACCAAACACAGCTGTCAGGCGTGTGTGTATACATGTGTGTGTGTTTGGAGAGAGGAAGAAAGAGAGAAAGGATTATGGTAACACAAGCAGTCTGGCTCATTCAAATAGGGGAAAACACCACAAGGCTCTGGCTTGTACAACACACATACACAGTCAGTCACACAAACCCTCTGCTCCTCTCCTCCTTCTCTTCTCGCCTTTCCACCAGGGCCTCCATCCAGCGAGGGCAGCCAAAAAGAGGGGAGTCGGGCCCAGATAACTCCCCGTCTTATCCTAACAGGATTCAGTCTGTACACAAAGGCCTATAAGAATAATGAAAGGGGGTTTGGGAGCAGTTGAAGGAGGGTTAAGCGGCACACACAACCTCCTCTCTTATGTGCTAAGAGCATCACAATCCCCAAGACCCAAAAACAAAGGTGCTAATCACAGACTACCAACTTAAATACTATTTACTGGTCGACCTCAGCCACTGAGCCAGCCTTAGAGACAGAAGGCTCTCACTTAAGCTGGGATGGCGTGCAGTATGTGATCAAATGAAAAGAAATAAAAACTAAAAACAAAACAGGTTTTGATCCTCTTTGTGAAGAGGCATGATGACCCAGAAAACCAAACCATAAGGGTTTTCGTGCGTAGACATTTTAAAGGCTTAAATTCTGTCGATCCTTTGCCAGAGCAACCATATGTTGCAAAAAGGACATTTTTCCCTCATGCATTATTTTAATAATATTATGTGCCATATGAAGCCTAAATAATGACTATTTCTGCTTGTTTTTCTTGCAATCAAACATCAGAACAACCTGTCTATATATGCTTAATACAGTCTCACGCAGCAGGACTGTTTTATTAAACTCCATTAAATTAAAATGGCTTCACTCTTTCCTCATCTTTCAATTCATATTTTTTTTGCACCAAAACTAAAAATAATTGCTTCTGCGTAATAAATAAGGCTGCATGTGAAAATTATGTGTGTATTAGAATTTTTCCCACAAGACTCTTGGAGCATGTTTGAAAACCACACCACCTTTTTTTAAATTTACAGTTACGGTCATTTAAAGTGAAGGATTTAAATATATGCTCCTAATACAAAAATAAATCAAGGTTTAGCAGGTCGCAGTTCAGGTACCGCATTTGCCTCACGTTGTGCCAGGAAAAACCCCAAACACACACACACACACACGCTGTTTATTTTGGCTTAGCTTCCCGAAGTGACTGAACATTGTAATGGATTATGCAGAGCGCCATTAATCAGCAGCATACCAAAGAGGCATCCCTTCCATTTTTAAAGATTCAAACAAGTTACTGGTGTGTTTGCTCAAAGAGCTGTGAATGTTTGCTTCCTTATTTGCATTAGAATGCTACCGTCAAAACTGTTGGGGAGAACGGGAGATAAGGTCACCCGTGTAATCTCTCCTCTGATTTAGCATCAGTGTCAGATGTCAGTGTTCTTGGAAAAACAGTGTTACGTGAGAGGCTCGCTCTTTTTGACGAGTATGTCTCCTTGTCAGGTGAGGCCAGAGTGTTGAATGAGGCGGTGGATCTGTAAAAGGTGGGGAGAGGCTGTAATAGAAAGAGAGAGAGAGAGAGAGAGAGAGAGAGAGTGTGTCTGGGAGTGCACAGATTTGAGTTTAGAGGAGATGAGAGTGCCGCTGACTGAGTTAACCCCACAGGCCTGTCACATCCTATTCTCAGCTCCACTGAGCAAGACAGGGCTGAGGACCAAAAAGGGTGCGAGTATAGTCACATGCTTCTGGCAAACTCGCTAAGCTTAATGATTTGGAAGGGAGGACTAGGCTAAATTGTGCTAATTTAAGGTTGAGCCAGATGTACTCCATCAAACACAACCATCACCTGATGAATCGCAGAGTCATTTAGCTGCAGGAGGGAAGACAAGGATGGCAAATAAGATTTGAGCCATGGAAATGATAAAAATAAATTACTTACTTCTCATGCAAACCAAGTTATTGTTGAATAAGAGGTAAAATTAAACGGCATCGTGTAATTCCACTGCTTGGCAAAGAGACAGCCCCTTGAACAAGCAGATTTATCAAAGTAAAAGAGAAACCTTTCCAGGGTAACTTAACTGCACTGCTTAAGAGGAAACGAGAGAAAAACGGATGAGGCTGGATAAGACGACTCTCATTGCACAAGGATTTTCTTGTTTGGCTGTCGTCATTTTTGTCTTCCAAAAATATTTATTCCCCAAAGCCAAATTGCCTTCCACGTGACAGAAAAGTGGGGGTGGTGTGTGCGCACAGTACACAGGCATGCACACATACACACAGAGAACACAGAAAACACATTGTTGGCCAGACCCAAAACAACACAGCAGATTGTTTCCCACTGACAAAGAAGGTCTGGTTTCTCATAGTGAATCAGGGCCGATTTACTGCCTGTGGCTTCAAAAGACTGGAAACAGAAGCCCTTCTAAGAGAAAGTGCAGCTCGCTGAGCAGACAGCAGAAATGTTATTCGCATTATTCAACTGTATAAAGCCAGAGGAGGGGGGGGGGGGGGAATAAATAAAATAAAATAAACCCTAAAGCACAACACTGCCAGCCGATAGCAGAAGGAAATTATTTACACTAAATATAGCAAACTTGAATTATAAAATGAGTGAGAGTTGCCCCATTCAGCCTATAGGAGAGGTGTTTAACGACAACAAAGTAAAATAAAGCATCACTCATGACCTGACAAGAAGGCAGAGTGATAAATAGTTGAAATAAGGACCAGGTTAAATTAAATAACGAGTCATAAAACTCAGCCCACATTCCTCTATATCTTTTGTTAAAGCCAGTCCCCACACAGCACCACTGGCAAAAAAAAAAAGACCAAGGTGTTGTAGTACAGCACGTCTTCTGTTCAATCTCTATAAATGCTATTAATTCTTTTATGGTCTGCTGCTGCCCAACCTTGTGTATAGGGCCCTTCAGTCTCATAGCAAATTTTCTCATCTTTTGAGGTTAGTGATGCCGACGAACAGTCAAAGTACTTGGGATTTGTGAGCCTGAGACGTCTTGCACATTTCTTTGTGCGCTATCTGATCCGCACGCACCATCTGTTATCCGTGACCTAGCAAGCACAAGCACAGACCCAGCAGTTTTGTTAGATACCCACAGGTCACAAGTTCAGGGTAAGATCAACAATTCATGAGTCCTTGTAAACATGCAAAGGCTACGCAGAGTGGGAAGTGGAGAGCGCTCGCTACAATGAGTGCATGATGTGTTGGTGTGATGTCTAAAACTGTGTGTCCAAGCTAAGAATGGGGGTGATTCCCCAAGCCTCTGAACTGAAATATAATGGCACTGATGGAATTATCTGCAAAGGGTGCACCAGTGGGATGAAAAAGTAGGGAAGGATGCCACAAACAGAAAGAGGAGGGGGGGGGAAAAAAGGGATACTGTGAGAATAGGAGAGGAAGTAAGAGAGGGGGAGGGTTGAGCGACCGCACAAAGCTAATCAGATTTTATAGATTGACCGGACTAAAAAGCTGATCCCGCCTTTTGTCCTCTGAAATGCCTGGAGGTGTCCAGTACTACATGCGGGGGGGCTAGTGGTGGAGGTCATAACAAGTTATTGAATGTCTACACGGGCCAAGACCATTGTTGTTCTGTCCCCTCATGAGACCGTCAATGCCAAATAGAAATTGAAATTGATTGGCTGCCTGTTAATCAGTGTGTGAAAAGGATGTGGCTACAGAAGAGCATGGCTGCTTAGACGTCAGGATGACTGAATAAAGGTAGGTCATGATTTTTCTCCTATAACCTGGTGTCAAAGCAAGACATTTAACTTCAATTTAAAAGCATCCTTTTCATTTTGGGCAAGTTGAACCATTTTTTTGTTTAAAATGTGTCAAAATCAAGAACCTTCTAATGTTGTGGCACAATCTTAGTACCAGTGGTATCACAAAGCATCCCACTGCATTTTCTTCTAAACTAAACACTACACGTCCCAAAAGCTTCCCTTTTTAAAGACACTTCGAGTTGTTTCTTTTTATAGTAACACTGAAATACACAGAAAAACAAAAGTCAAAAAATATTTAGCAAGAGAAATTGAGGATCAAGAAAACTGGCGGTGATACAATTTAGCAGCCCTCCAGAGATTGTTCCGTTCCAGTCACACACCCCCGATGAGAATCCAGTGGACACAGACTTGTATTAAAATTAAAAACAACTTGGACCATTTACAGATGCATCCTTGAATAATTTAAAACTGCCCTACATATGGTGTTAAATATGCAGCACTGCCGCCAGCCAAAAATTGCCTCTTTTTTTTTTTCCTTTTCTCAGAGGCCACAGCTCTTAAACCCTTCTCCATTCTAAGCAGAAGAATATTCGTGCTCCAAATAGCGAGCATGCAGTCTTGAAGTAGCCTTGAGTTTAGGGAGGACTTGATAGTCTGTCTCAGATCTAGGGAAGAGGAAGGAAAAGGATTCCCGCCCTGTAATTTAGTGAGGGCTTCGTGGGCCAACACGCTGTTGCACTGATACTCTGAATCTCCAGGAGTAATCCAGGAGCCGTGTTTTACCATCTGCTCTGAAACCACCTGCTGCCACAGATCATCTGACAAAGAGGTCTCTGTCAGATGATCCATGCATCTTTATCCACAATAATTTCCTCAAAGCATGTATTAGTCAAACATCACTTAAAAAAAACAAAAACACACACACACAAACAATAAAGAAAAACCCTATTAGGTCTCAGACAGTGTCACATAATGAGACTGCTTTAAAGGCTGTAAACACACAAATTGTCAGGAGTTCAAATGCAGACAGTACCTGTAATACGAGTGGCTCGGGGTTAAATGCCAAGGTCATGAGAAGCTGCATTCTTTCTGTGTCCTTGAGGTTCTTTAGCAGGAAGCTGCCAGAGTCCTTGGTTTCAGCGTACCTGCGGACTACACGGTCCAGCAGCCTCTGAGAGGGGCAGTGCACCAAGTCTGACCAGCCCTCCACCACATCTGGAGTGAGCAGTCGAACATCGCCGTTGATCCTGGCAAATTCAGTCTTGTACATGGCCTGGATGAGGTCACATCGTGGCCTGCCTGTGGCCCTCTTACAGATTTTCTGGTCTATCTCGGCCAGCTCCTGGTTCGAGCCGAGCCGTTTGAGCACAACACGGCGAGTGCCCTCCCTGGGCTCGCCGTACTGTGCGAAGTAAACATTCTTGACATTGAAAACGTCTAGAAATCGCAGACGACCCCAGGTCTCAAAGGAAACCTGGCCGTTCATGAACTTGCGGCACCAGCTGGTGCCAAAGCAGGCGGGACACTTGTTGAGGTTGATGAATCGTCTGTCCGTGAGTTCATTCTTCTGGAAGGAGGCGAACAGGTTGTGGGTGTTCATCAGCAAGATGACAAACAATCCCACCACCAATAGGAGCTTTAGACAGCGGTACAGGCGGCCAAGTTTGAGAGGCAGGAAGCGCAGCATGATGTGGATGGGTCAGGAGTGGGGTGTTGAGGGACAGGGGAGGAGGAGGAGAGGTATTGAGATGATCTTCAGGGAGCTAACCTCAATGCCTCTCCGTCATGGTGTAAAGGGGAAACGTCTAAAGCGGCAGACAGAGGCGAGGTTGGCACAGCTGCACTGTGCCAGACAGTGGCCAGTGCATCATGTTCTCTCTTCGGTTTGTGTGCAAACTTGGGCCAGCAGTCCTGAAACCAAGCAGAGAAAGAGAGGGGAAAAATTATTACATCAGTTACACCTTATAATATCAGAAATTCACCTTTTTGCCTAAAGTAACAATGAAAAAAGGTTTATTTAATTTCCTTCTCACCCTAAATCCCTGCATGTGATACCCCCTTGTAAAACAAAAAAGCAGCTTCTCTGGAATATGAAATAGTTGCACAAATTTGAATTGCTTGGGTCATTTGAGAGATTTCATTACTTTTTGAGCAGAAATGAGATGGCCCACAGCCAATGCAATAAACCTGCCTGTGCCTGTTCGAGTGCTTTCTCTCTGGGAAATCATTTCTTGTATACTTCCTAAGTATAAGAAAAATAAATAAGTAGGGAAAATAAAGTGTCAGTGATCAAATTAAGAGGAAATGTACAACATCCGCTGCTAGTATAAAAAAAATGTCCTGCATTCAGAGGAAGAGTCTCTCAGAGGGCCTCCCTCTGCAGCTATAAAAGTATCCATCACTTATTCTAAGACGCACCGCAAAATAACTTACCATCTGAATACCTCAGGTACACCGAGCTCAGGAATCTTGATTTTGTTTCTCTTGCTTCAAATGGAGGAATCTCAGTTTGCATTGTGAAGAGAGTCACACTGTGCAAAGTTTAACCTTTGATCAGAGCTGCCCTGCTTCATTTTAATCATGCTTTGATGTTGTTTCTTTGAAAATGGCTGGTGTCACTAAAATAACGTTTGTGGTCGAGGGGGGAAAAAAATAGAATCTGTGAATACTTCGACTGAGATTGTTAATGTCAGCCAAGAAGGGGGATGGTAAGAACTATCTATGAAAGAAAGAAAGAAAAATCTGGGATCACAGTAAGAGAACAAAGCACTTAGAAAAAGCCCCACTAAAGTCTGAAACCACGTTAGACCCCCCCCAATCAGCTTTTAGGCAATAAGTATTTTAAGTCGCTTTAAGAAATACAATGACTCAGACCATGCAAATTAGCCATCCTCAATTAGAGCTCATTAGGACATGCCTATTAGGACAGCTGACTTGAGAGGGCATGGCTAACGAGCAGGCACAGTAGTGTGATTAGTTTGCGTGTCGATGGGTTCCCCTGCTTTCAGATCGAAGTGGCTGAGATCTGGCAGGACATGAGGGCTAAAGGCAGCCGAGAGAGTGGCGGCTGTGAGAGACGTGGGCCTGCGGCATGTCACATAAGAGCCGAATGGACTAGCTTTTACCCCACACCTCTGTCTGGAAATACCTTGACCTGATCAGGCCAAGTTGCCTAATGTAAAAATAGACCATATCCAAATAGGGAACTACAGAGTGCTGCACTGCATGTTTTTAAAGGCAAAGAAAATTATTATTTGAGGATTTTTCTATTCTCGTCACAACCCAAGCAATGTGACTCAACACAGCAGTAAGCATGTGATTGTTCCGATATAAATAAAGAGTGCGATAATGAGTTACTGAGAGATGTTACAGCCACATTTTCTACATAGGTAAAACCTTTATATCAGGTTTACAATCCAATTATTTTGAAGTCATATGACAGCATTTTCTTTTTATTAATTTATTACAGTGACAGTTTGAGATGCATCGATTTATCAGCCAATAATTGGTACTGGCCACTTTCACTGTCTGTCTGTCTTTCTCAGCTTTTCATTAACTTGTATTATTGAATTTGGACCAATTTAAAGATAGTGTGACGAAATGCAGAAAGACTGTTTTTGTCTGGCACAAAAGGGAGTACAGCCACAGAGACACAGACACATAAACAGACACACACAAAAAAAACCTTCTGTATTTGAAGTGGCCTTTGGCTAAATTGTTATTTTAAACATTAGAATTACTATTGGCCTCAAATTAACAAATGGTGCATCCTTAATGATGTTAATATTCGGTTGGAATCTTCTAGAGAGCACTTTGTGAATATATTACTAGTGCTATTGATGCTCACATTAACTCAAGACAACTTGGAAGCAAAAAAAAGCAGAAACTTTTTCCCACAATTTGGTTTTAGACAGCATTTGAAATTAGCACGCTGAATGAAGAAAAGAAAAAAAGAAAGGAAGGAATAATGTAGGCCCACACTGGGCTCTCTTTGACAAAAGGATTCAAAAGGATGCGTGTCTGCTCCTTTTACAACAGGGAGCGAGAAAGCTGATTGCTTGAGGGGAAAACTGAATTTCCCGTTCTTATAAAAATCTCGATTCAAGTGTCATTTAGCATCTGACACAGGCAGCCATGACACCGACATCACTGCAAGATCTTGGGAGCAGATACGCGATTTATCTAGGATGAGCTAAGGGCTCAGAGAGGACGAACCATAACCTCAGCAAGGCCAAGAAGTGTTTCACCTCTTCATCCGTGAGAGAAAGAAGCAGAGAGCCAGGGCAAGCCTGAACAAGCCCTGAACAAGACCTGGACACCGCGAAGTAATGAGAAGCACAAGTTGGCAGCCAGCACAAGGAGGATACATAGCTTTGTCTTCCTTGCCAGAAAAAAAAAATGTTTCAGACCACAATTATCTATGGCGCATTACCTGCATTATGTTAGTAATGGTACTAAGTGAAAGAATAATTTTCTTCCTCTTAATGAAAGACAACTTTAATGCTTAAATTATTGTCAATGAAATGCACAAATCAAGCCATCTATGGCTTTATAGTGCATCATGTTTGGCATGGAGCAAGACAGTGTACAATTTAAAATGATACTGGATTCAAGTTTTTATGACCTGCTGCTGCTGCTGGTGTTACATGCACAGTAATAGTAGGAATAAGATGAAAACATTCAGCTTTATTGGGAGAATGACATGGTAATTTAAGACGGGGATCTATTTCCCTGGTAATTACCCCACTAGACTGCTTCCTCATGAATTTTACACCTGCAAAACCATTTATTTAACTCTCTCACTGTCTATTGCTGTATGATGGGAGTTATTTAAGAGGAAGTGGAGAGAGAAAGGCAGACTGCGTAGGGCTCTGTGACAAGGTTGCCTACTCAGGTTCTTGACAAGGGTAAAGTTCACTTAAAGCTCTAAATTAAAGCCAGATGTTTTTATTGAAGGGCACTGAAATTTAAAGCAGTGTTTTCTTTGGGGCAAACCTCATTGTGCCCACAGAAAACTTGGGTTTCAAATTAGCCGCCCCCCCTTCCATACCACTATCACAGTGCCTCTTCAAAGACGGAGGAAAGCAGAATACCAAGAGGAGGGGAAAAAACCCTGTTTAGAATAAGCACCAAATTACTTCTCATCATACAGGGCCGCTGCCAAAAGTGGGCTAAGAAAGTTTTTCAGCGTACTCAGTCTACAAAGTACAGCGGTGAGCGCTTCGAAAGAGAAGCAAAGAAAAGAGGGCAAATCAAAGGATGCCTGACTCCTCATGCATGGAAGATGAGTCTCGCATTCAAAATGTTCCAAGTTTGGCAGATGTTAAGAGCCGCAAAATGGCTCATTACTGGGACTGAAAAGGCACAAGATGAAGCAATAGGCCCCATGTTGGCTTAAAACAGAATGACAAAGGTTGAGACAGAGGAAGATGACATGGTAATATCCTAATATTTCAACTTTTATTAAACTTAGATTTTAACAGAAAAACTATGATTAGGAGGAGGGGATTGGAAAGGAAATTTCTTTCTTGAATAATCTTTTCTGCGGCTCATTGTGTAAGAACCAGTTTCTGATAATGGTGTGCAAGGGCAAGGCTACTCTCGGGGTAACCCATTTCTTTCACTGCACCTGAGGCTAAACTTCATTATGATATAATGAAGTCAAGCCACACAAGAACATGCTTGATTAATTCCAATGGAAATGCAAAGGAGAGTGCACAGTGGGGGAAAAAAGGACTGAAATACAGTGGCGATAGCAGTAAAATAGAGACAAAAAAAGAGATATAACCAATGTATAACGAATGGCCAGCAAGATGAGAGAAGCTTTGAGTTATTGCTCTTGTGATTGAATTGACTGGAAATTGATCACTTGAATACAGAGCAGCACTTCTCCATCTCTGAATGGACACACAAACACACGTGAGCGCATCTACCTGAAGGACCGCCGGCAGCCCTACTCGAAGCTCGAGAAAAAAGCCGCCTCTGCCCCTCAACACCACCACTGCCGCCGCTACCCCGCTTGCTTTGCAATGTGTGATTCTAGCTGGAGAGAGGAACTACTGTTGCCAGGATTATCGACCGTGGGAGTCAATAATGTTTGATCACAAAAACATTCAGCCGCAGCCGGATTGCCTCAGTACAGCAAACACATAGACAGTGATGGATAGATACAAATGACAGTAACATTCACACGCCTAATGGAAAATTGAGTCCTCAGATTATAAGTACCAATTAGCAGCATCCCCACAATGAACATTAGTTCATTCATCTCTGGCCCAAACCAAACACAAGAGGGTTTTAATGAGAATATCAATAGTATCTGCTTTGCGCCAAAATGACGCAGCTGTTAAGAACACATTGCGAAGACCTACTCTGGATTCTCCAACTGCAAACAAGTTTTCTTTTTCTGTTTACTTTAAACAGCTGCACACTTTCACAACCCAGCATCTCTCTGTAAAAGTCGGAAAAGTCGACATGAATTTGAATCCCATGTTAACACTACTGCAAAGCAAACATGTCAGCCGAGTGAAATGATTAAAACGAGCTGTCAAAACGAGCTGCAGTTTAAACAATTGGGGAATGCAGGTTGGTTAGGGAGGAAATGAAATTAATTACCTGAAAGACATTCATTCTTCCACTTCTTCCTTTTTTTACGTGCGCTGTATAAGTTACTTTATCGGAGACTGATTTGGTGAGTTTGGAGGTCAAAAACAAAAATATACTGCTGCTGTGGGAGCTTTTAGGCTGCAATTACAAGACGTTCCCCCTGCCGAGCACTCAAAAACATTCAAATCAACCACCAGCAGAATGCCTTAAGTGTATTGGACTATTTTCACAGTTCCCTTGTCAACCAACCTACCAGAAAGGCTCCACAATTAATCTCCTGATATAGAGAAATTAATTCTAAGCAGCCCATTCTATTCATTAAACTGTAAAGAGAAATTCCTCAGGACTTATTATGAGCTTTGTGTGGACCAAACACTGAAACTCTTGCGTTAATCTGTTTTTCCTTTGAAGAAATCAAGGGCATCAGTTTTCAAAGAAAGTGCAATTATTCCTATGCCACAGAAATCTCACGGTCAGGTCCATTTAGCCATTTTTTTAACCCTCCACCCCGAAATAAGCATATTTTTTTAAAGTATTTTTAGGTTTGATGGAGGAAAATAAATAGCCCAACCTGTTGTGTATTTGCCAAAAGGAAGGCAAATTCAAAGCAAACAAGTTGGCCAACTGGAAACCTGTTGAGATTAACTGTTTTAAATAGCCTTTAACTACAGTGGGAAATTAAGGGGGGAAGCAATGTTTTGTTAAATAAATACTAAAATGTTAATAGCGCCTTCGGCTAATTTGATACCTCCTGGACACCAGCGTTGTTGCTTTAGTATGATCTGCATACAAATAGCGTTTAGAGGGAGCACATTTTCTTCACTCTACAGTATACCCAGGATCACTCTGTTCTGAGTTCCGTCCATCATGCTTTTTTTTTAGCCCCTCTGATTCTACATTAAGTTGTGTATAGGAGCCTTGCTATCTTTTCTAATGCAAGGCAAACGAATAATTAAAAGGAAAACGCACTAATCCGCACTAATCACTTAGGCTGAGACTCCAAAAACAGTTCCGCTATGACAAAAATGACACCACCACAAACACTAATAGTGGTAATAATATGCTTCCTGTCACCGCACAGAGGATGCGGGCATCTGATAAGAGAGCTCGTTTAAAAAAAAACAAAAAACAAAACGCGTCGCTCTCTTTTTTTCTTTAATATACATCCCATCGTTTAATCTGAAGGCGCAACACTGTCACTCGGACCGTTAAGCACCCTCTCAGTGATTAAAAAAAGAAAAAAGAAAACAAAGAAAAAACACAACTGAGTTTTCTGCTTTATCGAACTGCTTACAAACAGGCATGTAAGCGATTTCTGTGATGCACAGTTTACCAGCGCTCCCCCTCTATTTAAAAAAAAAAAAAGAAAAAAAATGAGTTCAAAGGCGGCACGGACTGCAAAGAGAAGAAACAACTACGAAACAAACCTGTGACTTTTCCCTCTCCGGCTTTGTAGTAGTGAAATGGTTAGCGCTCAGCTGATATCATTCTTCAAAGTTGCGGCTACTTACGAGGCGGGCGAAGGGGACTTTAAAGCACTGCCGATAATATCTCAGCCGAAAGCTTCGTCTTCAAAGATCGACGAAGATCTCTCTCTATCAAGCAGACTCAAACGGGCTTCCCATTTCTAGCTCTTAGGTATCTAGCCAGCTAGCCTGCTAGCCGCTGAAATAAACAGTTGAGCTGTCGAGTCTTAACTCTTCATATACCGGACGTTTCCGACTGGACGACGGAGTCCTTTTCACAAAGGATAACAGCGTCCGTGCCATGAATTAACGTCCATATCTGTCCGCGTGTTGTGAGTCCCTCCGCGGTCACGGTACTGCTTCTTTTCTTGTTCTCTCATGCAGCTGCTCACTCCTCTCCAACACCACAATGGGTTCTGTTTCGACTCTTTTCAACACCAGCCTCTTTACTCTTTACGACATCCGTTCTCTGTTTACGGGCATGGTTGCTAAGCGATTATTCTAATATTGTCTTGTCTGGAATGCCGCCCCCAGTGCAAACTTTGACCAAATTTCTATTTTTTCATAGTGCCTCAATTAGCCTTAAAAAAAGCTTTTAAATGCTTTTAAATGAATTGGCAACATTAGCTGAAATTAATGTGTATGTTAGATTGTTGAACTATTCAATTTAATGTGACCAAAAAACAGTAAAATTCTGGAGATATGTCAACAGGACAGTAAATGTAAAGGAAGGTTATGCAAAGCTTGACTGACACACTGCTTTAAATTTGTCAGGCCACAAACCAATAAATAAAAAGTATTTAAAGACCATATATTGCAGGTAATACTGCATCTCCAAAAGGTGCCCTGTTAAGCTGCGGTCACTACAGACAAATAATCAATTAATTAATTAGTTAATTGAATATGAATATGAATTATTGATAAGCGACAGTAAGCATTAAGAACCAACGTCCCTAACCATTACAGGCTCGGAGGAGCCACGCTTTCATGTGTTTGTATTTTCCGCCATCTGCTGGAAAATAAGAGGATGACACGCAACGTGAGCTGTTTTCTGAGGCTTAAAAAACCACCGTAATTATTTTATTGGTTTGCAAAAACATAACGTCAACAGAACCGATGAGTAACTGTGATTCATATTCACTTTTCCCACGTCAAACAGCCTCTAATTTCCCTCAGTGTTTAGTTTTTGAGGGTGTTACACTGTTCTTTGATTTTGTTTGCAGCGTGCCTCATTGGCCTATATTTGTGTTGCATTAGCGCCGCAAAAAAGCAGATTTATATTTCGTGATTTATAAAACAAAAGCACACCAACACATCTTTATTACTCTAGATTTTCAGTATTTTCCATAAAACGGTTAAAATGACAATAAAATGATGGTGCTTTTCCCTTCACCTGTGCACGAGACCTGCGATTTCCCAGTATCCGTGAAGGCAGCGCCGGGCGCTGGGCGCCGGGCGCTGCTGATGCGGATGTTGCTGCTTCTCAGCCAAAAGTAGCAAAGTTGTTTCCGAAAAGTTTGACCCAGGTTTTAATGATGTCGGGCACTGTGCAACAAAAGCAAGACAATGCAGCGTTATTGGTGCTCGCTGCGCTTACCTTGGCACTCGTAACCATTCTCACTGTGTGGAAGTTAAAGCAGTTCAAATATAGATTGGTAAATGAAGCTGGGGTTGCAATGTTTTATGGTAAGTAACTTATTTATTTTCACAGCATAGAGCACGGAAGCCGCTATTCAGCAACACTTCCTGGACTCCTGGGCTGGAAGCATGTATCAAAAATGTTTATTGAAGACATTTCTCACACTTTTTTTGGGGGGGGGGGCAGTTTAGAAAACCAGCATTTTAATTTGTTTTATTCACATTTTTATGAAAGCATACCGCTTTATTAGAAAGCTCCTGATATAAAGGTGGCACAGACAACCAGTTAGCCTATACTTGATGTATGCACTATTTAAATATACAATAATAATTGCAGATTTGGCACAATATGTAGATATCCTGCACATTGGATTTTTTTTTTTTTTGTCATTATGTTAATATAATTTCTTAGGGACTTACCCTTCTAATAAGTGCTTTGCTTCTTGTAATTCTTTTGCAGGTATGCTTCTGGGGTTGACTGTGAGATTTTTATGGTACGGTAAAGGAGGGCATTTGGGCAACACAACAGCAGTGAATGGCGTAAACTGCACTTGTCACATCTTGATGGTCAACACCACATCATACAGACATGTCAGAAACCACAGATGCTCAGCGGACTCAACACCTCCTGCAGTAACTGTGGTAACTACGACCTTCCCTGCAAATACACTTTAAAAGAGGATGAGCCCAGCAACCTGTCCTAATATAACATTTTCTTTAAAAAAGCAGCCTAATAAACCCTGCCTTAGGAATATCTGAAAACAAATAGATGTACAGAGGATGGTTTATTGTCCTCTGATGTAATTTCTTTTGTCTGAAATAACTTCTGTTTTCATTGGCTTTTTCCTTGATTAGATCTATATTTCGCCCCTTGTGCATGCTGGGTATTTACATCAACAGAATCCTCTAATGCTTCTTAGTTATTGGTTTTCCTTTAAACTTGCATGGTCTGTTTGTTCTTAGAAAAGGAAGAGAGTGGTGGTGCAAGGAAAAGGAGGAGAGGAGAGCAATTTAACCTTTATTACGGTTTCAGCAAGGATCAGATAGTGGAGATTGCATTTTCAGGTGTGCTGTGCGTACAAGGGGAAATTACATTTACAGGTCTATGTACGGATACGCGCGTAGTCCCGTCCGTATCCACTCAAGTAAATAAAGCAATACAAAATGGGTTTAATCGCCGAACAATAAAATATTTAAATCAAAGCTTTGCTAACAACTGTGACTCTTTTTCATGAAGTATTTTCCCAGCTGTGTTTACATGCAGCAAGCTTATAATGAGATACTCTTTCAAGTGATATTGGTGCTGGATTTCTCTGCAGTGCAGGAATGATGTGAGATGGTATCTCATCAGGCATTGCAGCTCTTTCCTCTTAGATAAACTTGGACACCTCAATCTGTGTCAGAGAGCACAGTGGATGTAAAAATCAGCCTTCTTTTAAGTGGAAGGGGCTATGATGAGGTAAATAATACACCAAAGTGTACGAATTCACTGCTGATGGTAATGCAGAGACCCAAATAGTACTATGGCAAAAGCTTACTCTGATTAAAAATTTTAATTGCCAGCAATCTTTGTTTTTTTGTTTTTTTGAAAAGCTAAATAGACAATGATTCTGATTATTCAAGTACCATAAATTCATGTTATTTTTTTTGTCACTGAGGTGCAACAGGAATAATGCTGTAACCTCAAGCCCCAGAGCTGCAAACTAATCACAGCAGTTATTTGTTAAAAAGGAATTAGCAGAGACTCTAACATCACTTCTAAGCAGAAAAGGCTAAGCCTTAGGAGCGGACGTTTGGCTGTCATTAGTATGAACACTGTTTTCCGCCGCCCTTTCATATTTTAGCGCCATGATCAGAGATTTGTCATATCAAAGAAACCGAACGATGAACCGGAGCTTCAGCCGCGCACACACACCAACAAGCTTAAGAGAATGTGGAGCGGGTGCGTTCGAAATTGTATTTCCTAATCTCAGCGCCACATTTCACCGCAAGAAAAAGGCAGAAGTGGGCCGTGAATGTTGCGTATCATCCCGGCCAAGTGTAACTCTTCACTAATGGCTTGGACTTTTTGGCCCCTTTTGAATGCAGGGGCCTCATTAGCAAACCAGCAGAGGCTACCACAAAGGCCATTACACTGGTCAGGCCGTTCCATGTTGCCTTCACGCCATTAAGCCTGATACATATGGGGTCCTAGCAGGGAGAGATAAGGATTTCATTGCATTACTGAGTCCATTATGTGCCACTGGGGAGTAAGGCATTAAAGTTTGTGGTCTGATTAAATTTAGTGCTGCTCAGCTGAAGAGGCAATTAGTGCGTACAACACACCTCCATCCTCGACTCTGTGGTGCAGGTGGCCCTTTGTATAAACCCCCAGCATATGCATAATTTATTGATTACAGTGTATCTGTATTAGTATGTGTTATGCAGTTTTGTATTTGTCATACACAGTCTGCATTAATGAAAAAAAAATGCATATATATTGTGCTGTGTGGGTAATTGCAGTCACAAAATAGTAATTTATATTGAGCTGGGTTATAGTAGCAGAAAGAAAGGAGCAATTTGTAGCTCTAGAAGCACCTCAAGTGTGAATTACTGAGAAAGCATATAGGCTATAGCTCTATAGGGGACTTTCCAGCATTTGAAATATTAATTTAAAAAAAGCAATCTTCCAAATATCCCCACACGTACTCGGGTAAATATTCACTAAAATGCAGCGCATTCTGGAAATAAGATATTTACAAAGACAGGCCTACTTTCATTCATCTAAATATTCATGCTTCTGTTTTTTCTTTTTTCTTTTTTTTTTAAAAGCAAGCCAAATCTAGGTCGTTCTTAAATGTCTGTGACCACAGCAATATTTCAGCGAGCGTCACTTCCCCATCTCACTCCTTTGGACTGAAATTTAATTGAACTTGAATTAAGTTCTGAGCGATGTAAGACCTTGTGCAATGTAGGAACCAAGAAAAAAGTAGCTTTATTTTGATCTGAATTAAATATCACTGCCGTTTGATCTTCAGAATGTATCCACAATAGACATAAAAAGGATTGAAGGATGAAAAACATGAAAGGCTACCTTGCTTAGCTGCTTGCATTGCATCACATTGGCTCGGGTGAAAAAGAGACAGCGAAAGAGCATGCTATGCACAAAAATACTTTTCACTCTGGCTAGTATTTGTATTTGTATTAATGCAATTTTTTTTAAAATGTGTTTTAATGTGATTTGCTTGTTTTCTGTGTGGACGCAACACCGGGTTACCATAAATTCTCCACTACGGTGAAGACCGACAGAAGCACTTAAACGTTTCTTTTCTTATTATGCTTTGCTTTAATCAGCATGGGTCAGAACGATTGGCAGGATGCTAAAGCAGTACACAGTGATTTTATCATCAGGCTACTGAGGCCTCTAAGGTGATGTAACCGCACTGTAGCTGCCAGACTGAAAGTTTAAAGTTTGTTTTTGAGAAGAATTTGTCACATTTTATTACTAAATTTTATTATTTAGGCATGCAGATCTAGATAGGCGTGAGCCTGCTTTTGCTATCTACTATGGGGTGGGAGCAATTAGAAGAACCGTGGCATGAACAGTGATACATAAGCATGGACGGGGTGTGTCCAGGATTTTTATTTATTTATTTTTTTTAAATGGAGTGGCCCAGGGGAGACCAAGAACCAGTGAGGGTGGGTCGTGGGAAATAATCAGAAATAATTACTAAACTACTTGGAAGCTGGTTAAAAATTCAGCATGATACAATAATTTTAATGTTAACTCCTCCATAAACATTCCTAATGTTGCATTCAGGAATAAAGGGGTGGGGTCACCAGGTGGGTGTGGTTCCACCATAGACTCTCCCTTAGCCATTCCCCAAGTCTCTATAAAAGCTGGAGTGGGTCTGACTTTGATACCACAGAAAATCCAACATTTTGAAGCACAGACTCTGCCAAGAATTTCAAATTAGACTTTTTTTAAATTTTTATTTTATTCAATATGACCCAAAGTGAGTGATTAAGCTCATAATCTCAGCAAGAAAGTCTTTTTCCCCACAGACTTAGGGCCGATAGTCTTTCTGTGACCACAGCTGTTGCCATCTGGTGGCTTTTAGATAGAATGCAGGTTTTTCCAACCTGGAAGCTACATCCATGTTTTACACTGTCTGTGCTATTCTTTTTGATCCTCCCACACAAAATGAAGTGGGAGGACATTGTCATCATACCGTCTGTCTGAGATTTTACCTTTCCGATCTATAGATTCCAAAACCACAAAGAGCGGAGCCATGAGATTTGGCATATGTGTTCTTTACTCTTCAAAGATATGCAACACAATATTCATATTCCTGGATGTTTAGTACCCTTAGTACACTTTGGCTGTATTTATCTGAAGTAGGGAGTTAACAGCATGGAGAATTTCAGGCTGCTAATGCTATGATAATACATGCTAATGATATGCATCCTCTTTCTCATGCCTGATTGGCTTAGCCTAATCATGTGATCATATTGTGCTGTGTGACTGGCTATACCTACTTGACCATTATTGACTGAAATGGAGAAAGTGGGGTTTCCCCACATCTAGCAACTGACCTTGGTCACTGAACAGCTGGCAGTGGCTAGATAGTGAGAAACTGGGTAATCCCAAATTTCTAGGTAAAGAGCCAGTCTGTTTAAGCTGCAGCCTTATTGATTAGCCTGCGGTGCCAACTTCTGATTGGCTGAGCATTGTCTAACATGTTGGTCAGGGATGACTTACAGCCATAAATAGTATGCACTATGACTCATCATTGAACGCTATTAAAGCCATACCTACTGCTCAGCAATATTGCTCAAGTATAAACAGCGTGGTTCCATTATATGGTTGCCATGTGACTCTAATGATGTTATACATAATGCATCGATATCAGCAGATTATGTAGTATGGTGCATTATGTAGTCATATTCCTGTACTCATTAATATAATATGATGTGACTACCTTGTAAGTATGCATTATGTCTGGCTTATTGTTATAGATTATATAAATAGAAAGACATATGTAATATGCACCCTTGTACAAGAGTGCAGTGTGTACTTTCTCTAATATGGAAATTTTGTGTTCTACAGTGTTGTTACCAAAAAAGTATTTGTAGGAATGTTTAAGATAATCACAGAATATAGCATGCATACAAATTGTTTTGATTTAATGATTATTGTTAATATTGAAAACATATTTTTGCTGGAATATATATTGTATATTTACTAACCCAGGGTGACTAAAAGTACTTGGATGAAAATTTAGGGCAAGACCTCCAAATTAGGGCAAAACAGTTTTGCAGAAGGTAATAAGATGTCTGCTGAAGGGTTTTCTATTATGAAATGAATGAGCTGTAATATTATCCTGACTTCAACATTTATTTTATATTTTCATTAATGGCGGGAGAATATCCCCACCGGTGATGGGTCTTGGTTTTTTATTATTTATAAAATGTAATAGGCTCTTGTATTGTTTTTTTGAAGAGAGGACAGATAAGGCACCTTGGTATCTGGACACAATTGTGATATTGGGTTTCAATGAGAAAAGGTGCATGTTTGCCGAAACAGGGCTGTTGGGATGAACAGTGTGTGTGTAATCTGTCTGCCAGTCAGTCACATTTAGTAAACGGGATTCTCTCTTGCTCCCTGTGGAGCCTTGTCAGTCACCAATACAACACCCATGTCTTTTACAGGAGACCTTTGATCTGCAGGTCCTTTTCAATCTGTTCCTGCCACCCATCATCTTCCATGGAGCTTACACCCTTAATCAGGTGAGACTGCTGACCTGACATGTCTCCCAAAAGGGGAAAAAGACACAATCTATGGACCATTTCTTTTACTGTACATCTGTTAAGTACTACCATATGGTGCACTGTACTGTTTTTTTCTTTAACATAAAATGTAGTTAATGTGTTTTAAACTGTTTGTTTTGTGAGTGTTACTAATTGGACTTTTTTTGTTGTTATTCTAGAAACGATTCATTACAAATCTGGGATCTGTTCTCACCTATGCTTTTGTGGGTACCATAATCAGCTGCGTGTGCATAGGGTAAGAATTCCTTGTTCATTTATGCAAAAAAAAAAAAAAAAACCTGAAGAAAAATAAATGCTGAGATGTCAGACAGAAGCATTTTCGGTTTAGTTTATGGACAGCTTTCCCATTTACATTCTGAGTTCTAATTTAAAACACAGCAGACTTATTAAGTCTTGGATTCATTACCATTTCTCTTCCTGCTGTTTGCACAGTTCACATAAAAATTGTGTATCCTGCAAGATGTTCACGGAGCTGCATCTCATCTTTCAACCATTTCTAAATCCAGTGGCCGTTCTCCATTTCTATACTACAATATACTGTGCTATTTAATAGACATTAAATTTTCATTGCAAGGTTTTTGGAATAAGTATACAGTTTGTAAAATCAGATATTAGTTGGTTTTTTTTGTTTACAGTTTCACAGTTTTTTGAAAAGACATCATACAATGTATTTGATTCATGAATCAAAAACAATCTATTAATAAAAAGCACAAACAACATGAAATAGTGTTCTATGAATGTCCCAATCGGCCATTCCAATGTGCTGGTACCTCTTATTTGCAATTAAGCTGAAATTTTAGGTTATTAATTACACCTGTGCTTTTGGTTCTATGATTAATCAGAATCTGTGTAAAATGCCGTAGTGCACTGAACTCAGCACGAGTATTATGGATTTCGGAGACCGCTACAGCACAGATAGATACTGATGCTGTTGTAGCCTGACATAGCTAGATGGCACTCTCACACTCTGGAGGAATTTGAGATTTTTTTTGCAGATCAGTTGTTACTGGTGCACTAATTACTGCACAGAGGATGTGTGAAAACCTCCGAATTCCTTTGTTGTTGTTTTCCTGCTTTAACTTCAGGATGTTCTGTGTTTAGGAAAAAAAAGAAAAGAAAAAAGAAAAGTCCAGGATTTTTGAACACATGGCGTTATTTAACGTAGCGTTTTGTCGATAGTCTTTTAAAGCTTCTGCTAGGTGTGATTGTTACTTGCGCTTTCTGTTTATTTAGAAATTATCCTAACTCCTTAATCATTTCGGATAATTATGGTTGAAGGTTATGCAGTTAAGGTATTGCCTGGAATTAATGGGCTTAAAGATATTACCTTCCTTCTTTCATGATTCCATCACCTGGAGCGGCATTTGTCAAACCTCCCAAGTCCCCCCTGGGAAACAGGAAAGCTTTTGTTCATGGTGGGTCATGTGCTCTGTCTTTGATGCTAAGGCACCAGACCTGGCCAATTCTGCTGCTTGTTAGTGTGTCTTATCCCATAGGGAATAGTGTCACGAGAGTGCAGGAACCTTGCTGTCTCAATTTGCAGTCCTCTTCCTCTTCCTGTTTTTTTTTTTTTTTTTTTCTGTGCCTGCCTCTCTCATTTTCTCTCTCTCTGGATGTCTGACACACACACACACACACATGCACACACACCTACACAATGCACAATTAATCATCTTAAATCTAAGTCTTCCTTGAAGATACATGAATAACACAGCTTAGTTGCCCAGCCTGAGGACAGTGCTTTAAATACTGGCCGCAGGGGGCAGGTCATGTGGTGTCACCACCAGAGCTTTGCCAGAACAGAAAGGTTCCCGAGAGGACACCCTGGCATACTGATTTATTATGTCGTGCCCTAAACTAACTGGATTAGTGCTCAGCATACATCAGTTATCACTCAGGAGCCGGACTGTTAAATGCTGAGTAGACATTTTATCAAGTTTTTGTGTACAGTTTTTTTTTTCTTTAAAAAGGAGATATTAGATTTATTTTAGTATTTTACTCCAGAGCTGATAAAAATATTGTCATTGTCACAATATCCTTCACAAAGTTTGTTAATGTTTTTTTAGTCTTTCAGGTTGTTCTGTACACACACACACACACAGACACACACACACACGCACTGCTCTGTTATGTTAGCACTGTATATAACAGTGTCATAAATGGAAGGGGTGAGGATGGATAGGTACATCCAGGGGTCCATTTATCTAGATGAATGTGGGCTTGAGGGTTGGGGGCATATGGATCCACACACACACACACACACCTGTTCGCATTAATATCGTTAAAATAAATGTTTCCCGGCACAGTCGCAGCTTTGTCTGTCCGTTTGCGCGGAGGAGCCACTGCCTGGAAACGGGTCAACTCACCTGCTGGTAGCGTCTGGCCTCATTACCCAGACTACTCTAGGGGAAGCCCTGCTGTGGTTAGAGGGATGACTGATAGACCCGCTCTGGCTGGCGCTCCCTGATGACCTCACAGTGTTTCCTTCTGTCTGTTTGTCTTCAATCCCAGGGCTTGCATGTACGGCTTCACCAGACTGGTGCCGTCGAGCCAAGCAGCAGATGGAGAATTCTTCCTCACTCACTGCCTCCTTTTTGGTGCCATTATGTCAGCCACTGACCCAGGTATTCGACCTTTATAAATAAACTTCTGCTAATAGCTCATCACTTTTAGTGGCAGCATTGATCTTGTGGTTTTATACACATTCACATCTGTAATTTCTGCAGCAGACATACTTTACTGCTTTTTTTTTTCTTTTTTTTTACCACAAGCGAAAGATGAAATGTTTGGCTCTTGATCACAGTGGATATATAACAGGCACATCACAAGGCTCTGCCTTATACATACAAATTAGGTATAGATGTGTTGAGCCTTTCCAAGGAGCTACACAGTCCCCATTTCTGCAGTTTTTGGAGTTTTCATTTATTACTGCAGATTCACTGGGCACTTAATGTATTAGATAACACATTTAAAAAGGTCAGACCTAGAGCGTACTGTTCTTTCACACCTTATCTTGTTTGGTTTTAAGTAGCAAGGTGTAAAATTGAGATTGACAGCTAAACCTTTGTGTAACAAAAACTGACAGCTAAGGCTACTGTATATGCAGGAACAGAGCCCACTCAGTAGACGTAACTGCTTTAAATTCAGTGCACCTTTCTCCTAAGTGGAAAACACACAATAAAATCAGCGGTCATCACGAGCAGTCATGTAGGGTGTCATAAGGCATCATGTGGTAATGTCCTCATTTGGTAATGAATTATTTATCCAGCAAGTGGTTGATATGTGTGACTGTCAGCGAGGAGCTGTAGATTATGGCGCACCTATTGACTTTTTTGCCACGCCATGCTGTGTTCATCCCTGCCAACATTCATCGCTTTGATTTGAATCTCACTGCAACGCCTCGATGGCTGAAATGTTGAGATCCCTCAGCTGTTTCCATGTTGTACTGCAGCGCTGGTTTTCTGACTTTCTGAGCGGGAGCTATCGGAATTTTCCTCTTTTTCTCTTCCTTGTACATTTTCATTCACAAGACTGTAACAGCAAAATAGAAACTGACTCGCCCTGTTACAGTGTCACAAAGCCATAGTGACTCTTAGAACAATATAGTGCTGAGAAATAAAGCTTTTCACACATGTCATTACCCTTGCTTGACAGCTCTGTGGTTGTGCTGCTGACTCATTGCATAAGTGTTTCTAAATCACGGTTTAACTGAAATAATGTCTTGACAGTGTTGTGAAAGTCACCAAAGACTCTTTCTTGCACTATTGAATATACATCAGGTGTTTGATAATCCAGGTTCCTGTTGCTGGTATAATGGTTTAACATAATACCTCTCTGAGAGCAGAAATCTAGTATATGAGGTTACCATATATATGCTGTACTGCTGTACTGTTTTTATTTTATCAGTCAATAACATCACTGAGCCATCTGACTGATTCCAAATTTATTTTTCAGCTTGGTGATGACTCCAGAGATATATACAAGGCCTTAAAAGTTATACAAAATACCTAATTCAATTTATTTTATTTTTTTCAGTTTACTTTGAATAAAGTGAAGGGATAAGTAATAGCATTTGCTACAGAACTGAAGCGCCCTCACTTAAAGTCGACCCTGGACAGGTTACCAGTCTGTCCCAAGGCTAACACAGTGAGACATTCGTGCTCACATCCACACCTATGGGTAATTTAGAATCACCATCTAACCTCATTAACTGCATGTCTTTGGACTGTGGGAGGAAGCCAGAGTACCTGGAGAGAACCCAGATAGACATGGGGAAGACATGCAAACTAAAATGGCCCCAGCCAGATGGTGGATTCAAACCCAGGACAGTGCTAACCGCTGTGCCACTGTGCTACCCTGAATCGGATATTCTTTAGTATTTTGTCTTTAAGTAAAAATAATGTGTATTTCTCCCAAAATGATACTCCTGTCGGTGTGGAGGATTCTTTAGAGCAGCTTTTAGACTGAACTTTCCCAGAAAGTCACACGCACAAATATTTCTATTTTCTATTGGTATTATTCTCTTTTCAAACACATGACTTAGCTCAGTTGCCTCAATATGCCAAAAATGTGATTAGCATAGTTGCCTCACAGAGCGCGATTATATTTGGGCTCTATCCTGGGCCCTATTCTTTAGGAATTTACACATTCGCTTCTTGAATGTGAAAAGTCACCCCTGGGAAAGATAGACTCCAGCATTTGCTGACTGTTCAAATATCTAAGTAGGTAAATTTGCAAAAACTCTGTGTTTAACATTTCACCTGTAATGCTTCAAAAGAACGGGCTTCTTCTGGGTTTTATTCATCTTTTTGTTGGCAGTAGAGACAGGCCTACAGTCTTCCTGTTCCTATTTGCTCCTTTCATTTGGCATCTATTGATTTCTTGAACTTTTTAGTTCTATAGAAGCCCCCACAGCACCGTAGCCGTGAAACCTGCTCTTCCCAGACGCAGAATAAAACACATGGTTCAGGTCACACAGTGGAACACCTGCTGTGCTGCATCCTCTAGCTGCAGGGATGGTAACAAAAGGTCGGTGAAACCCTCACTTAACTTCTCAAAGGAATAACTTCTGTTTCTGTGCTACCGTTTTGGCTTTCCTCTTTGAAAATTTTTTTTTTTTTTTAAGAAGTTTTATTGATGTCGACAGTGCATATACATATTTCTCTTGGTATGACAGAGTTAGAAGAGTTTGTTACAATTGCAGTCTCAGGCCAAATGTCAGGAGTAACTGCCCATATTTGAAGTAAAAGTTGGAAAAAACAATTAAAAATAGACACGACTGAAGTTACCAGCAGCATAGTATCATCAAACACAGAAGTTAAGGGCACAATGGCCGTTTCTGGCCAAGCACATATATAATACATATATTCAGAACAGGCTTACAAAAGTAATGTAAGACTGAATTCTGTGACTTGACTCTGTATTGCATAATATATGATCATTTATTGTTTGGTGTCAACAACACTTTACCAGTCTTAGATTTTGGTACATCAGTAATTTCCACTGTCTTGCATCACCTCTTCTCTTAATAACACTTAGGTTTGTGAATGTGTTTTTTTTTCCCTATTCTTTCTGAATATGGGATTTCACCCAGTCAAAATTTCAGTCTTCTGTCTTACGTTTCTTTTCATTACCCGGACTCATTTACTGTGGAGCCAAGCTGTTGTAATACAAGCAGAATGTGGTTTGGCATTGTCTTTCCAAAAAAAAAAAAAAGTGAGGCTTTCCCTGAAACCGATATCTGGCCACATTCGCTAATATGTGTGTATAAATGTTTATACCTTAAGTTCACACAAAAAAACAAGAAATTAGACTGTATGTGATGACACTCAATAAAGATGGTTGTCATTTTTAATAACAAGATAAGAGGCGAGCCAACATAGAGGTGGCAAAAGCTGCAGTTCCTCTAGGTGGAAGCTTGGCTAACCAAGCTTGCTAGCATAAGCTGATAAATTGACACTCACCATTTCATTTATATAAGGTAACTTCGGGGTCCAAAAAACAAACATGGCAGCGGCGAAACACCAACGTTAGCCAACGCTGACTAGTTAACATTGACGCTTCAAATTACAAGGTCTGATGGGTAATGTCACGGTGTTTCCATCTCTCATACAGCCTGCTGTTAAAGCCTGCACCTTTTCAGCTGGTAGTTTGTGTTCTTTATGTTTATATCTTATTGTTCAGTATTTAATTAAAATAATGAGAAATTTGGCTCATGGTCTTTCACTCTTTCATTGTGTTTTTGTATGCATGGTCTGAGGGAGTTCTAACCTGAACAAATTCAGGTAAAAAAATAAAAAATATTGATAAACCAGATTTGCATGTGAAACTTTTGTGGTTAATCCACAGATTTGTTTGTGAACAAGGCCCATTCTGCATGTCTGTACAGTATATTCTGCTTCAAAACATACATCAGCATACATTTAGCATTAATGGTGGCTTCACAGATGTGTGAGCCCCTTGCCAGATGCTTTGTTTTGAACCAGATGTTGTTTTGAACTGCTGTTAGCTGTTAACAAGCCACTGTCCAAAATAACCCATATATATATATTCTGAAAATGATAAGAATTCAGCATTTTTATACTACTTTAATTTAAATAGAAAGTTTCAATGATTTGGAAATGATCCGGGAGGGGTGTAGTTACTTTTATGATATCTTCCATTTTAATAAGGTTCTATTTTGAAAAAGGGGGTTCACTTTTTTGTGTGTGCTTTTTTAAAATATATATTATTATTGTAAGCGTCAATCTTAAAGATCTGCGCATCACTTGTTCACTGCAATTTGAAATGAAACTGTGATAAAAGCTTCAGTTTTATCAATGCCTAAACATTTGAGTACTTTGTTTTTTTACTTTTCCACAGTGCTGGGGGAGATTATAGTAATTCCCTGTTGGCAGTTATCTCCTTCCTAATCCTTGATCACTTTCAGTATTATATCTGCCTAATTTGGTCAAATCAGCAAGCAAATCCCATGCTTTCTGACTAAGATGGTCATGAGCTTTGCCTCTGCTAAACCTCTACAATGGGTAATTTGACCTAATAAAGCTCCCTTCGACCCCCCAACTGTATTATGTCTAAAATAATTGTCTACTCTCTCTGCCTTATGGTGTTGCTGTGGAAACTGATGAACACTTGACAGCTGTAGGATGGGGTTGCCATGACAACACAGCCAACCAGCACCTTGTGTGTGAGTGTGTGCGGCGAGGGTGGGCGCCTCTTTCTTTTTTTTTTTTCTTTTCTTTAGTCTTGCAGTGTGAGGGGTGCACGACATACTGTCATCAGCCAGGCATTATGGGAGCAGAGAGATGGAGCAATCCTTACTCCAGGGCCTACCCCACACTCTCCAGATAAAGGATTTCCCCCAGCCAGAAGGAGCACTGAACCTGTCAAAAGACCAAAGAGCTAGATCTGTCAAAACAAGTCCTGAGGCCGTTCTCCGGCCACTGCTCTTATTGTCAGTCTGGTCGTATCCTTGCTGTCCTGCCATCACCGGTCTAGGTGTTCACGGAACGACACGGCTATCAGATCTGTCTCTTTATTCACGTCACAAATTTTTCCATGAAACAAATTTAGAATATTTTGCATCTTGGAATCAACAAGTTGAATAATGATCCACAAAGGAGTTGTTATTGTTTTGAATATGATAATTTCTGGCCTTCAGAATAGCACATAATCCTTGCAAGTGTGTGTGTGTGTGTGTGTGTGTGTGTGTGTTTGACTGCTCATTTGTGTTGTCTTTCCTCATATCTGACGTTGTTTTTGTTATGATAATTTCGTCTTCCTACTTTGTAACCCAACCTGACTTCTTTCCTTCAGTTACAATAAGGATTTGTGTCTGTTATTGTATCCACTGTATTTATCTGCCTATAGCTCAATTTCTGCACCTATTTCTTTATCTCATGTAAAACATTGCAATCTAATCTACTGTAATTTAACCTAAAGTGTCACTGAACATAGAACAAACGGTTCTACAGCTGATATCTTGCAGGAGATCCTTGAGGTGTCTGGAAGTCTGCAGCTGATAGGCATGTCACTATCTCTTCAATGTCAGTATTCTGCCTGTCACTCAGCGTCGTCACTTAGTCGCCCGCTGAGCTGAGTGCGTGCATGCGCTCATTCATATGCTCGGCATCTTCTACATGATATTTACTCTCGGTGAACTCACAGTGGAGTTCAAGTCAGCAGATACTGTGTTCAGCTAAATAATAGGTGAATAATTAGTTCTTTGTATTTTTCACCACAGATATGAATTTCATCACAAATGAGCTGAGAAACTGGGATGCATGCGAGTTAGATTTTCATAAATCTCATAAAGCAGTTTTAATAAGGCTCTTTAAAAATTCTGTCTGTGTTGTGAGCCTTTCTCTTGCTGATCAAACACAGCCACCTCCAGGGTATACATGATTTCAAGCTGTACCCCAGGAGTAAAAAGAAGCATCGACTCACTGATCTGCCTCAGCAGGATCTGCTCACTGATTGTATAAGTGTTGCTGCATTGTGGCAAAAGGGGGGGAAGTAATCAGGACTAAAAGGGTGGAGTGACCGGAAGGCAGGATGGCAGACATGCAGGACAGCAATAAGTACCAGATTATGATTCCACAAGCAAATTAGAACTTGGATGAGGATGAAGGGAGACCAACCACAACTAAACCCAGATCTTCCCAAAGATCTTGCTAATTTGCTGTTTTAATGAGAGTTGTTGAGTCGTGTCTTAGCAGGGCAATCAAAAGTCCCCCAGTGGTGTTCAGTCGGTTGAGATGATGACTGCGAAGGTCATATAATTCATTTAATTTTTCATGCTTTTATAACTATTCAGGGACCCCATGGATGGCACCATAGGATTAGACACAGCCCTGGTGTTATGCATGCCGGCTCGCTGGAATGGCAAAGGCACATTAAATAGTATGGAGCAATTGTGAGTTAATCAGCAACACCTGTTTATCCTGCTGTTAGATCAAATTGCCTGCTATGTAGAAGCCTATGGTACACTGGCCAGAAGGGGAAATTGAAGCTGCTGGTGTCAAAGCATGAAAAGTCCTCAGCCTTATTCTACCTGAAGTCAAGAACTCTGAGACTCTATGAGCAATATTAATGTGTGTCAGACCTACAATTTAGGATAAAAGAAGGAAAATCCATGGGTGTATGTGGAAAATGGCCCCCTGTAGTGAACTGCTATGAGTGCCTCAGGCAGCAGAAGATGAGGGTGATCAGGAGAAATTCATTGGAAGTATCATTCAGAGAAACTGGCTGGCATCAATAAATCCTGCCAGTCACTAGAAAAGGCTGGCCCAAAGGAGAGCACAGTGGCTCTGATCGTGGTAGCATCAAAACACCCACGAGGGACTATCAAAGCAGACAGGACCCAGTGTGCAGGGTGTGAGGCAGTCCAGCCTACAGTAGCAATGTGTAAGATCAGCAAACACAGAGAGAAATTTAAAAAAAAGAGTCTGGGATAGTGTCCAGGAGCATCTGTGCTGACTATGGGTCAGAATTCCTGAAGCCCTGATGGAGCACACCACCAGAAGTGGATTAGAACAAGAGATCGTGTGGGATTCTTAAGTTCCAGACTCACAAGCAGCTGCTGACCAAACAAGCAGACTGTAATAGTTGATGAGCAGCAGAAGAGGACAGCGGTAATACATGTGGGAATCCCAAGTGACAGGAACATCAGAAAGAATGAGAAGGGTTGAAGAATCGATTGAAACGGGGCTCCTGTTACTACTGCTGACACTTTGGAGTGGCTCCAGCAGAAGAGTGGAGTTTTGTGAAAACTCCCTGGTGTCATGGCAATATGCCATGGAACAGGAAGTTGTTGTTGAGGGACTAGGGAAGCTTAAAAAGTCATGAAACTTGGCACAAACCTCAGACATAAAGAATGGTTCCAGGTTTTATGGGTTGTGCCTGTGTATGTAGAAAAATGGCTCCATAGCGCCACCTACAAAAATTTCAAAGAACCAGCCCCGCCGCTATGTGTCATCTACACTAATGAAATTTGGTAGCCACATGTAATGTCTCTATATA
>JAVDPK010002890.1:378469-392030 GCA_034780415.1 Cichlasoma orientale | reverse complement strand
GAGTTTAATTTTGTCATGAAGTATGAAATTGCTGTATCTCAAATACACACTGTCCAGTCTGCCCCAAACATTTTCTGGCCTTGTACTTAAATGAACTCCTCCAAGAGATTTAATGGGATCAACATAATCTTTACATGCTTCGATGTGCACCAAGGTGCAAGGCCTCTATCATCACTCCTTGCAGCTTTAATTTAACCATTGTCGCAGCAGTGGAAACAGTTTTGACCTCAGGCACTCTTGTTTCTATTTTTTCAGTTGTGAAATTCATTTGCTCGTTTGCTCTAGGGGCCGGGCTTCTTTCTTAGAAGAGCTTCACCATTTTTCTCTGGACAAACATATTTAGTTTATGGAGAAATGGTTCTTATTCACTCTTGTAAACGCAATATTGTGAACAACTAGCTGTAAAGTTCAGGGGGACAGACAAGCTCAGAGCTGCAAGCAGGGTCAGTTTAAATTTCCATGCACACGTTATTATGCAAGGATTTATAATATGTGGGTAGTAATCTTTTAGCATTGAGTTCATCTTTTTATTTAAAGCATAAAGCCATGGATGGATGGATGGATGGATGGATGAGCTTGCCTGTAGTTATCCCACATCAGACTGTAATTGGCTTCTGCTGGATGGTTTAATCAGCTGCACCATCTTAGCTTTTCCCACCAGCTTCCTCTCTGTAGTGAAAAGTGCAGCAACGCCTCAAGCTAAAATGTATATTCATGGTCACTGAATATGAACGTGATATGAAACGGCAACACCTGCAGCTCTAAAAATAAATAAATAAATTGTCGTAGCTGGTAACTGTCAGTGGCCAAGTATATGTAAATCACGTCAAGAAATTCAGTCTTTTACTTTACTTGGATGATTTCATATGTCTACTCTCACTACTGCTCCCAGCAAACATCATATGATTTGACTTTTAAACACAGGAAATATGACACATTAAATACGCAGTCACAGTTCTGGACTTTGTTTTGATTATATTGTAAGTGGATTTAGACTTTAAGCATGATTTTGGATGTCAGTTATCAAAATAATGACTACGCAATATGGGTTTTGTAATTCTTTATATATTAAATTTGGTACATGTAGATTGAGTATATTTGCACCTTTGACATGCATAAATATACATTTTTAAACCGTATTTGTTAGTTTGAGTCGTGCTGACATACAGTTGTGGTACAAAGAAAGTGCGCCCTATTTTGTGGCAAAACATCGGAATTCACCAATGGACCGTGCCAGTGACACACTGCTCAGTGACGACTCAAAAGGCTTAAAATTTAGCTTTGTAGAATTCATGCTAAAGAATGATGATCTCATTCTTGAGGGGGAGTTGGGAAAAGTAGCACATGTAAATGGAGAAACTGCACATTAAATTAAAAATGGTGGACTTCATGTTGGGTTTAGGGCTTTTTGTAAGTCTTGTGATGTTATAAGTGGCTGCAGAATTTTATACATGTAGGTAAGAAGTGTTGCATGATGGCTAAATACTTGAAATTTTGTAACGGGCTCCTTTAACAAAATTCCAGTTATCTTAAGGTTTGCCTTTTTTACTTTTATACTCCTATTTCCAGTTGTTGCAGTGAAAGAGTGATACTCATTTCATTTCTGTGTCCTTTCGCAGACATAAGTGATTGCAGTCATTGTGAATTTTCTCCAGCCTGTTTAGCTTGAACAAATCTTTGCTTAGTTTTGTTACTCTGACTTAACCAATTGTCAAAATCCTCATTGCGCTGCTGTCAGCGTACTGACATTTTCTTTCAGCTTACATTTTTACACTCTGGTATTAATTCCTGTCCTTTTTCCTCTTTGTAATAGCCGAGGAGAAGCTCCAGGACACTTCTGCTGTGTGATTAACTGAAGAGTTTTTCTGTTCATTTTCAAGTTGCTCTGCCTCCTCAATAACAGCTCTTCTTCTGTTTTGTTTTATTTTGTTTTTTTTAAGTCTCAGTCCTTGGCCTGTTGTCAGATCTGCGCGTGGACTTGGATCTGCACGCGCTGCTGTTTGGCGAGAGTGTCCTGAACGATGCCGTTGCGATCGTCCTGACACAGTGAGTATTTTGCTTTACGATTTGTCTAATCCCCCAGAATGCGATATATTTCAAGGTTTAATTGTGTGGGTGTTCAGACTTTTGCAACTGGCATTATGGGGGCGGATGTGTGGAGAAAGGAAGCCTGAGTGGGTGTTGTCAGCTTTAAGGAAAGGGTGTGATTGGCAAAATGGCATGAATCCATTAAATACTATGCAGTGAACCGCATAAGGGAGTTGCCCCAAGCACTGTCAGCATCTCATTTAGGTACACAGTGGAGAGACTCACTGCCAAAGTAAAGAGACAGGCCTATGTTACAAACATAGCTAGTCACGATGCAGTCTTGCATTCTCCGTGCCTTTCAATTGCTTAATTATTTTCCCCCTTTCTCCAGCATTGCACAAAACTATGCATGTTTCTGTCCTCACACATTGCAGTCATTGTCTGCTCTATTTACACAATGCTAGTGAACAAAGCTAGTCATGTAGATGTGAAAGCAGATGGCAAGCCGAGACAGAGAGGGGTGAAAACTCACATCTCTCCAGTCACAGGCAGGCAGACGTACAAATGAAACAGGAGGAGAGTTGACGAGATAAGATATGTGTCCATTTGTGCTTATTGTATTCGCAAAGGCTGATGCATCACATGTGCAGAATCTGCCCATCCTGACACCTTGCTTTTCCCAGACACACACATTTCTAGTAAGAAAGGCAGTGCAAATTGTCGCATTCACGCTGTTATCACTGTGTACATTAGAGTGTGGAGGAGGGAGCCTGCAAGTCTTCCTAGACAAACAGTCAGATAGTGGTCTGTTTGTTCCTGGAGTGGCGTGACCAGCCTACATGCCATCTCCTGTCACTCGACTGGGTTGCTCGCCTGCCGGTTGCCCTGGCCCCACACACAAAGCCAACCCTTATTAGTGAGCCAGGCGGGGTCCTGGCACTGGAATTTTAACAAGCTCCCAGAGCAGCTCAACCTTACGCTGATGTGCCATCTCCCAGTCACAAAACGTCCTGCTCCAGCAGCCCTGACCCAGCCATCACTCACTCAGGTCCCGCTTTAACATCTTGGGATCCCGACTGGGATAACAGCCCCAAACATCTGAAGTTACAGTCTCCAGAAGGTCATACTGATCACCGACTGGTGGGCAAAATTAATGTGCTAGCACAACAGGAGACTATATTTGCAGGAAGGGGGGGTAATAGATTTCCTCTTTTCAGCTTGCTATTCTCATTACTGACAGCTTGACTGATTCTTCCCCTCCTGCCATGCAGATTAAGGCATGTTGTGATGTGTGCTTGCTCATTCTAACCTGCAAGCACTGAAATTGCAGATTTGTTATTTGGAGTATAAGAAAACTTTTTATGAGTAGCTATCAGATGCTGCGTGTGGTGTGTTTGGCTCTTTATGGTGAGCAGTAACTCTGGTTCCCATTAAATGTAGGAAACAAAAACAAGCACAACTTTGAGAATGTTTTCGCTGACTCTGTAGTTTGATGTTCATTTGAAACAATCTAAGTCCACGGGGGAGTACATGGGAGGGTCTTCGGTGGCTAAAGAAATTGTATCATTCCACAGCAGCAGCCTGCTCCATCAGCCACTTGCTTGGTTGCTTGTCTGTGCTTGCTTTTCCACAGGCACCCCACCACCACCACCACCACACACAGGCATACACACAATCTCTTCCTCCCTCTGTCCTCCCTGCGAGGCCTCTTTTGCACTCAATGATTTCCATATGGAGGTCTCCCTTCCCCCCCAACAAAGTAAATATTTATAGCAGCTTGAATAATGCTGCCATCTTTGTGAATTTGTTTCTTACTAACTACAAGGGGATGTCTCTGAAGTAAAAAAAAAAAATCATTTTTTTTTTCTTTCAGGAAAAGATTTAACTTCTAAGGAAAGCCATGTAATCTAAGGAATGGCTCCAGTAAATTGTACTTAAAAGCTTAGCTCAGCATAATAAGCATGTGAATTTATGCTCATTGGTTTCCACCAAGAACCTAGTGGGTCATATTTCTCATTACTGCACTTATTCCACAGCCATAAACAATGTTTTTCCTTTGTATTTTCAGCATTTGTAACACTCAAATTTACCTCTGTTGTAATTATGCCCCTGGTTTATTTTTGTTCCATAACAGCTCTTTTTGCATTTGCTTCGTGTTTCTTCTAGCGCCATCACCACCTACACCCGGATGGATGCAGGACACATCTTTGACCCTACTGCCTTTCTCCACTCCTTTGTTTTTTTTCTTGGAGTGCTTATTGGCTCCTTCCTCTTAGGTCTCATTTTCACAGTAATAACAGCCCTCATATCCTTTCATCCCGTCCCATCTCTGCCTCTACACCCCAGACACAATTATCACCTCAGCATCTGCCGCAGTATATCCTGTTCCTCAACACTGTAATTGCTTCTCTAACAAACCCCTACTGTACCACTTTTACCAACAAAAGCGATGCAGCTAAAGTCTAAAGTGCTCCTGCGACATTAATGGCTGCAGAGAGGTCGTCAATCAATCCAATAGGCTATGATGAAGTTTCGACTTGCGCTGTTGTCCAGCATTTCTCTCTGATCTTCGAGTAATTAGACTTTAGGATGAAAAATGGGAATGTGTCATGAGGGGTTTGGGCCAGGGCTCAGCTCTTATTTACAGTGACTAATCTCTGGGTGCAGGCAAACCACAAAGTGAGCATTTATTAGATTCTGCTGATGCTAACCGTAGCAGAATCCTGCTCTTGTGCCTGCTATTTGTTAAAGAAATTCAGCTTGATATATAGTTACTCATTTATCTTTTAATTAGTAACCACACCTGTCCTTATTAATTACAAAAACAATCAGGCTTAAGAAGGTGTGTTTTTATTATTGTATTCCTGCAGGGTATTTTAAGAGCAGCCTCTTAAATACCCTTCAGGGCTAACATTGTAATATTCGCACTAGCTAAACTTACACATCCTTCCTTTCTGTGTGATAGAAATATAAAAATTCCAGCGTGTACTGTTTTGCCCAGAGTAAAAGGCTACTCCATGGTTTGCAAGGAAGCTTTGCCAGAGGGGATGTGGGACAGTGGAGGTCACAGAAGAGCCGGTGGTTACTCTGTATGGCCGATCCCCTGGCTTACTGAGCACTTTTTGCAGTTGCTTTATTTTTGCAGGTAGTGTACTGCAGTTTCTCTGTCTGCAGACTGTAGCACTGGAATGTGCTTGTGCAAGAGTGAGAAATTTGTCCTGCATTTGCAATATGAACCCTGGTCTGATGCAAACTGTTAAATAGTGCATGATTATCTTGTGTATCTTTAACTCTCATTCCACCTCACCAAATTTACTCGGCTCCATGAAAACCCCCTGCTGGAAACATCAGTCTTCCTCTTGCTTTCCTGGAGCAGCTTCCTCTCGGCCGAAGCCTGTGGACTATCAGGTGAACATCGTATGACTTATGTTGTTTGTGTGTCTGTGGCCATGTCAGTGGTCTGGGTAGCTGCCCTTCTCCCCTCAGGCGTCTCTTCTCAACTGCTCACACTGACTTGCATACTGCTCCACAGTATCAATGGCACAAGCATCTGTTTGACTGGCAAGCTCTGCTGCTTCAAGGCATCTCTGTGTCCACTCACACTCCAAAAACCTGGAAATGATGTGAGCACATTCTCTGTTGTCCAGTCATGACCATCTGCACAATTCCCTTCTTGCATACAGATTCAGTTTTCTGTCAGTCAACCCACACTCCCTGGACACTCAACACTGTCAGTTACTTGCACTCCTCACCCTCCAAAGTCTTTTGCATTATAGCAAGTAAAGAATGTACTGAAGAGAAAGTATTAAGCTATCTTCTCCTCACAGGGAACTGGAGATATCAGTCCTATTCTGGGCTTAACCTCTTCAAATCATTTTAAAAATAGCTGCCTCTGCCTGAGCACATTTGTAGCTTTAGTTTGGAGATGGTGTCACAGATAGCGGTTGTAGTACTATAAATGTATAACTGCATCTTGCCCTAGCTGTTTATGTGAGTTTTCTGGAAAGAGAAGAAGCAAGGAGGTGCTAAGGTTTCACGAGATAAAAGATTGCAGTATGACTTCTTTGCCACTCCTGTCTTAGAGGTCCTTATCCATGACTGCACAGCAGTTGCACTTTTAGGCAATGCTGCCTACAAGTGTCTTCATCTGTTTCTTAACTGATGTGTTGTAATGTTGTTCTGAAATGTGAGTAGAGTGTGCATTAGCACACATTAGTATTGTTGGTCTCAGGCCCTGGTAGTGTCAGTGGGATTCCACTCGATTTTACTGATGTTTTTTTTCCTTGGCACTGCTCCCTGTGGCCTGTGGAGGCAGAGAAGATGGTTTTAATGAAAGAGACTGACCTTTGTCTGTTGGATCCAGATGCCCTGTTTATAAAGTGCATTTTAAATACAGAGTGAGAATCGCACCACAGCAAAATCTTGGTCAGTAACTCTCTGTACTATCTGAGGCAGAGCCTCAGGTATTTCTGGTAGAGATATATTCCTCAGGCATTTCCAGGGCTGATTTTAATACTTCATATTGGCTTGAAACCTTTATAGTTATAAAATCTACTTTTTGCTGATATTGTTGTCAAAGTAATAAATGCACTAATGCTAGAGGCATTTAATGGTTGCTTTGAGGTGAAGCAGCACATCATACCAAAGAACCAAATGACTGATGCAAGTCCTCCCTGGCGTCCTTTGGTAATTGAGGCTCTTTCTATCTCTGTTAATTGCTAGAGTTTAGTGAGGGTGTGTCTAATGACCCTCAGCCTTGCAGGGAGCCTGTATGTCATTAATCTTATGCCCCTCACAACTGCTCATTATGGGAAGCATCTAATCTGTTGCAAAGTGCTCTGTGTAGTAAAGACTTAGGAAGCAACTTAATGCAGAAGGTAGGTGATGTGTTATCTCTGTCAGTGTTATATAAACCAAGGAGGATGTTGTTGTCCCCAACCAAATGGAACCAAAATGAGATCTGCCATGATGGCATGTTCCATTAGATGTTATTGAACAATGCTAAGAGGTATATTGTGACCAAGCATTACTGGAACTAGCATAGTGCAGGTACATGTCAGCATCCTGATGTAAAGGCGGATGGTGAAGAGAGACTAATGGACTGGCTTAATTTAGCAGTCTGAACCACAGCTGCTATTTTGTCTCTGCTGCCATATCTATTACAGCCAGCTCTGTCCTCTATTGCTACCCATCACAGCAATTTCACATTTTTCCACCTTCTGTGATTCTCTCAATGCGAAGGAAGCTAAAATGTGAAATTGAATTTCTGCAATGAACCAAGCATGTCCTGCGAGGCAGCAGCCCACCTTTCATGCTTTGTGCTTCAAATTCCAGCTCTCTGGTCCAACCAGCCTCCCTTGTGAGCCTAATCACTTTCTCCACCCTCTTTCTTAGGAACGGCCTTTCTGGTCTGTACTTTTTCACCCCCCCCCCCTTGTTTGTACTTTTCTTGCCGCGCATTTGTTTTTTTGTTCATTTCTGCTCCCACGCATCTGGTGTGATCTGTTGTGATTATGTCATTATTCAGAATGAATCAGATGCTTTCCAGAGCTTCGTGTATCTGGACAATTAAATGTTTTCATCAGATATATTAGGATGCTTGAGTTGGGTTGGTCAGCACAGTTTGACAGAGCTGCTGGAACCAGGACAGTGGCTGGATACAAGTTTGTGCACATAGGTCTGATCAGGCGTCACATACTATTTTATTTTTATATAATATATGAAGCTACACAGGAGGGTTCTTGGATAGATCAATGCTTACATTTTTTCCTTTTTTTTTATTTTTGGTGAATGTTTGTATCTCTGGCTTGTAAAATCATTTAAACTAAAAAGCTGGATTGAACCATGGAGTCTGACAAAGACTCTTTTCAGAAATCATTTTCCTGTGATGGTAGAACCTCCTACACTATAGTCTCAGCATGACAAGTCCCAAGGCTCTGCGTGTTAACCAGCTCACAATCATACAGATTCTCGCGTCCTGATTACTAATATATGCACGTGTAAGTGCTTTTGCATACTTTCAGCTGATCAGATACAGTGCATTGTCAACACCCTGCTGTCGACAGAATTCGCATCTGTCCACAAAAATGTCATGCAGGCTTTTTTCACCCCATTCATTTCACTTTCATATTATTTATCTTTCAGGTATTGTGGCAGTGATGTTTTGCGGTTTGAGTCAGGCAAGGTACACAGTTCTCAACCTATCCCCTGAGGGCAGAGCGAGGACCAAGCAGGTGGGTTTGCGGAGGCCAACTGATGCCTGTTTTGCTTTTGCTTTAAAACAGCAATTTTTAGCCCGCTTTTCTTTAGAATGCCTCTTGATGCCAGTGCTCACGGCTCGCATTTGCGCGCAAGCAGTCATTAATTGCCATTAGCGCTCGGTCGTCCAGCGGGTGTCTGTGTCTCTCCAGCTATCTACTTAAAAGGCCGAGCACAGATGGAGGCCAGCACACTGTCACACTGTGCCAGCAAGCGTCACGGAGGAGCAAAATAAATCACAAGTCCACACATATACTTATCTGTGCATTTATTATTCATTATCAGCACCGTAGCGCGGCTAACTGTTTATCACATAAACTCCTAAAAAGCAGCACAGTTGAGGCCTCTGCCCATAAAGTGGATTGGCTATGCAGGAGTCAGTGCATGTGCATGTTTACTTGGCAGAATGCCTCTATCTGTATTTTTAGTATTTATACATGCAGCTTAGAGGAAAATGTGATTGAGTGTATGCTGACACTAGTTGAATAGCAGGTCGGACCAATACCTTTCTCTGTAGCATCCTTTGATATGAAGCACTTAATAGAAAGAAGTACTCTTGTTCAGTTGGATAGCTTTTTTTTCTAGTGGAGCTCCTAATCAAAGCTTGTTTTACTAATAAAAATAGAAATGAATATTTAATTAATGAAATCGTAGCATCTGTTATATTTTAATGATGTCCTTTTACATAAACAGTATATGATACCAAAGTTGCTCAACGTGGCTTTAGAACATTACGAGCTTGAGCCCGGGGAGATGAGTTGTAATATTCTTCTGTCAGAAAGCAGAATTCATTAGCATGTGACTTTTTTATGCCCAGAAATAAAAATGTTTGTTTTTGTTTTTTTTATCCCAAATATGCTTCAAATGAACTAATTTCACACAAAGATGATGACAAGAACGTGTCTGCTGCTAAAGGAAACCACATTATGCCCTCGAGCTGTAGATGTTTGCAGCTGCCGTCTCAAAGGGAATAACATAAACACTGGGTTTGTCATGTTTGTACAAATCTAAGGCTATTTACCCATTCCACTTCTTCACTTTGACCCATCTGTTTGCACGCAGACACAGTTGTTTTCAAAGAACACTGCATTGACTGCACTCATTCTCTACCCAGTATTTGCCTGATTCTGACCCCTGCCTTAACCGTAATATAACCCAACCATAAACACTCACTTGCACCCTACCTGTTTGACCTGTTTGTCCCCCAAGGGGAGGCAGATACCCACAATGAGACTGTGTAAATAGATTTATGTACCCATAATAACACAAGCAGACATTCACACCCGCTCTGAACAGATGATCTCAGATGACCTACTCTCTCATGATCCTCTCAATCCCTTTCCTAATTTGCAGCTCTTTGAAGTCTTCAACTTCCTTGGGGAGATTTTCATCTTCGGCTACATGGGATATATACTGCTGATGTTTACTTTCCATGTCTTCAATGCTCTCTTCATTTTTGGGGCATTTGTATCCTTTTCTGCTATATGACGGAGCACTTTTACCCCCTGCTGTGCAGCTTCTGGATCCCACTCAGATGCCAGAAATGGCACTCAGTTCTGTCTCCAGTTCCTTTAAAGATAATTCTTATCGGCATAATTACCTGCCATTTATTACATCATACTGGTCATCCTGTTTTTGTTTTGTTTTGTTTTTTCTTGCCACCGTATTGCAATACTGTGACTTCCCCAGTCCTTGGTGGGGAAAGAAAACAAACCAAAAAATGAGTCCTTAAGTTTTAAAGGCCTAATCTGGAGAGCTCTGCAAATGTCATCCAGCTGGTTTCCTGCACTCAACATCTTTGCAGATTCATATGCTCCAATACGGCATCTGTTCTGAGAAAAGCCCCAAAAACAGACATTTAAGAAAATAGGTCATTAAGTATTGTCACTGCTGTTTTTTTTCCCTTCTCATGCAAAGCACACTGGGAGGAAAATGTTTGCTGTTTAAAATAATCTGACAGTTTTTTCATTTAGTGGATTGAAGACAATGTTGTTGTTTTGCATCTTGTTAAAGATGTAAAAAAAAGATTAAGATCCTTTACTTTGTTAATTCTTTTGCACAGAAAATGAAAGATGTTGTTTGGTTGTATATTTATTTTATTCACAGAGTGAATATGAATGTAGAATCAGAAAATTAATAAAAAAAAATATCTGAAAGGTAAGTATTATTTACCTTATCCCAGCATTTTTTCTGCTTTTCCAGTTCAGGGTTGCGTTGGGGCTGGAGCCCATCTCAGCTGTAATGGGGTAGGAAGCCCCCGGACAGGTTGCCACTCTGTTGTAGAGCTCACGCATAGAGACAAACAACCATTCACACCTACGGCCAGTTTAGGATAATTAACATGCATGTCTTTGGACTGTGGGAGGAAGAAAACACACGCAGGCACAGGGAGACCATGCAGACTCCGCACAGAAGGGGCCCGGCTAGCTGCTGGATTTGTGCTAACCACCACACCGCTGTGCCGCTCCACATTTGCTGTTTTGCTTAGTTTTCTCTGCAAAGTGTACACAGATCAGGCATAAAATTATGACCACCTGCCTAATATTGTGTTGGTCCTCCTTATGCTGTCAAAACAGCCCTGACCTTCGCAAGGTATGGACTCCACTAGACCCCTGAAGGTATGCTGTGGTATCTGGCACCAGGATGTTTTAAGGCCTGTAAGTTGTGAGGTGGAGCTTCCATGTATCCGACTTTGTTTGTTTGTCCAGGACATTCCACAGATGCTCAAACGCTGGTTCATCACTGTTCCTTCCTTAAACAGGAACAGTATCTACCACTTTGGATAGATACTGACCGCTGCAGACCGGGAACACCGCACAAAGAGCTGCAGTTTTGGAGATGCTCTGACCCATCACAATCTGGCTCTTGTCACACTCGCTCCAAACCTTACGCTTCCCTATTTTTTCCGCTTTTAACACATCAACTTTAAGGGCAAAATGTTCACTTGCTCCCTAATATATCGCACCAACTAACAGGTGCCATGATGAAGAGGTGATCAGTGTTTTCACTTCACCTGTCAGTGGTCATAATTTTATGCCTCATCGATGTATATCTTGCATTTGAAGTGGTTCTCAGACCAAAAAGTTATGTTAATCACTTATGGAAGTGCTCACCAATCCTTGGCATCCTGATATTTCTAGTGCATTTACAGTGTAATTTGACAGAAGAGAAATGTACAGCTAATATCAAAAGTAAATGCCAAGTTTAAAAAAAAAAAGGGAGAATCTAAGAGCCAGAACTTCTGTCGAGATTTAATATTTTGCATATAGAGTAAAATATCATACAGGAAGAAATCCATCACAGAAGATCAGCATCAGCTTCTCCTCTGTAGACGAGAGAACTCGCATCATCTTATCAAAAAGTGATCGGCTCTTTAATGATAAATAGAAAAACTGATACAATCATAACAGATGGCTCATATTCAGAATCTTTATTGTATCCGTCAGCTTTGCGTCCTGAGAGAAATGATTGGGTAGTGATGGACTGATGGCTGCCTGTTGTACAATTGTTCTTTCCTGAGAGCTGGCACGACCATAGTGTATGCTGGAGGAGCGATTCTAGTGGCTGCACTCCAAGGAGCTGTTCTTTCACAGTCCAGTGCCCAGATGGCCAGCAATTATTATTACAATCCATCTTCTACCGTAGGGTCAAAGGGGCCGTAGAAATAGTTGACTGAGCAGATTCTTTTTCCAATGCTCTTATGTTCAGCAAAGGGGACTGCCAGTTAAAAAAAAAAAAAAAAAGGTTGGAACACTGGGTCTGTTTAGGATTCTTTTAAAGGCAAAATGCCAAAACATGTTTATTAGATAGGAGACTGATAGGAAACATTGGGAACAAGTGCACAGGAATTTAATAGTTTAAATCTGGCTAGCTAACTACATATACAGGAAGATCACCCGGATGTACAAACATGAATAAATGGAGGTCAGATTCCACTTGTACAGCTCTAAAAGTGTCTATAAAAAAGAAATAACCCCAGTGATTCAACCCTGTTAATCGCTCTTTGGTTATGCTGTAGATTTTAATCGCCGTAGCTTGCAGCCTTTGCCAGTGACAATAGAGATTGGTTTTATTGGAAATGAGGCTGAGATGAAAGTGCTTAATTACCTCCATTCGAATAGCTCAGGGGCCTTTGATAAAGGGAAATAACTGCTTTTGGGAGCAGGATATTGCTTTTGGAAATCCATAGGGTGCGTGAGATGCAATATTGACTTCAGGGTGCAAGGGAGTACTGTTTTAGTAATAGCCCTGTCAGACCAAGGTGTCCTGCCTAAGATGTCAGTCCCTTTATTTATGCCAAGCATTATATTTAGACTTATTAAAGAAAAACTCAGATATTTTCTTTCACTGATGCTAAAACAGGGTTTCCTGTCTGCATAGATCTTTTTTTTTTGCAACAAATTTAAAAGAGGCTCTAAAAAAAAGTGTTTTTTAAGAGCAAAGAGCTTTCCAAACCCTCTTCACTTTGGTCTTCTCAGTTTGCTCTTAACTTACATCAGACTATCAAAAAAAAGAAAGTACGGGAGGTTCTGAGGCTCTATTTCTAACTTCTTCTAAAAGCATGACCAATGATGTTAAGTGTATCCCGGATGGCGGCTATGTCCCTGGTAATTGTACAGATATCGTCTTGATAACTGCTGCCCAGGACACTTAGCATTCAGTCTCATCCTATGTGAGACATCAAAGTGTGTGTGGAGGGCAGAGACAGCTGGCAGAGCCTGATTGGCTTCATGCCTCGGCATGGTGCCACGTTGCCGTGTTTGCATCCCAAACACAAAATATCCAGAGATTATATTTTCGTGCGTTTCTGCACGTGCGTATGTGCAAATGTGCGGTGTTATTCACAGGTGTGCATCTATAGCCTGACCTCACAAGGAATTCACGCTTGTGTCTCTGTTTTCTTTTTTTCTTTTTTTTGCTGACATGTGTTCAAAGAATTGAGCAATGTGATTACTCATCAGTGATGCGCACTTATCATAACCAGTATGATATATGCACCACTTTTTATTTCCCGGACAGTTTTTGTACTGTATATGACAAAATGTTCACTTTAACCTGCAAAGCTTATAAATATTCTCCTTAATCTGCATTCAACGCACACACAGCTATCCATCTTTATTTCAAGAGCGCTCAACATCTACCCTTTATCCTTCCTGCTGAACCTGGGCCGTACAAACAAGATACCTCACACGTTCCAGCACTTCATGATGTTTGCAGGTACAGTTTTCGTTCTAGTTGTTGTTGTTATTGCTACAGCTGACGGGGGGGGGGGGGC
>JAVDPK010002890.1:327412-366970 GCA_034780415.1 Cichlasoma orientale | reverse complement strand
CGGAGTATCGATTCATACCCGCCAGCAACGCACCAAGAAACTGCTTTCATAATCCTCCCTCTTAAATAATTCACCACTCGCCCTCAAAATTTCATCAGCACCTACATATAGAGAACAATCTCCCCCACAGCAGCAGCATTGTGAAGAAGGTAGAGGATGATGAGACAGCAGATGAGTGAGCAGGTGGAAGATAGCCTGTTGATAATATCCCTGTCACAACCCAAAATCGGCTTTCGCAGGCCACTTATGCAACTGCAACACATTCATCTGTGCGTCTCCAGACATGACAGTATACCAGTTGTTGGGGCGTGCGATTTATCAGGTACAGTTGACTAATGGTCAGGCCAGCTGGCTGCAGTGATAGCAGAAAAATTTTACATGATGCAGCCAGCATTATAGGGCTAATACAAAAGCAGATTAGTGTGATCCATTCACACAAGAAAGATCCCCCCAGTCATCTCTGCAGTGGAAAAGCAGCAAGCCCATTTTTCTGGGCAACATATAAAATACAAAACAGGATAACATCATTGGAACTACTCTGTCAAGTTAGTCTATTACCAGTGATTTCTTTCTCTGAGATTCTCCTGATGTATTTAGCGGGGGGCCAGCAGACATCACCCCTGATCCTCAACAAGAAAGAGATGGCACCATCCAAATATGACACGCAAAGATTTAAACATCCCCTTAAAGCCTACCGTGGCTCAAAAGAAGGCACTTGATCTCACATCCTCGAGGCTGTTTTGGCAGGAGTGAGAGCAGGAAGGAAGGAGAACTCGAGCCATGTTAAAGGGTTTGTTGTGGCCCAAAAAGTATGACTGATATAGCACTCAAAGTAGACACACAGGCAAATGCCGCTAGACTAGTGACACAAATTTGCAGTTAAATCTTTTGCATTATGAGGATGTTAAATTGTGTCCTCTTGGACAGTTACTGTTATCCACCCAGTTCTGATCGTGCTACATGTCCCGCTAAGTCTACAGGACTAAATTCAGGCTTTTTCCTTATGACACGCTGGGACGTGCGGGTGGACAGCAAGAAGGGAAATGAATTTGGTGCAATAATAATATCTTCCACAGCCCCCTCGGCTCCCAGCTGTTTTCGGCTACCCCCAGCAATTCAGCTGGCTGTCCTGCTAAAAACATTCACTTCCTGCCGAAGTGACACCGTTTGAAAAACCGATGGCTAGCAGTTCACTTAGTGGGAAATCCCATGTGTTGCTTTTCCACATTTCGTCTTATATATGAAGCACAGCAGGATCTAGATATAAAAATGGCGTCATATAGTGGCCGACTTTTCCGAGACAGGAGAGAAAATAAATTGATAAAAAAAAATTGCTCAAAGATCTTTTTCCTTTTATCCTATTCCTACTACATTATGATGAACAGTATGTTATTTATTCGCCATTCCATTTATCAGACAGTGGCTGTAGTTTCTTTTCCATGAAAAATAGCTGGAACATAATAACTTCCTATAATAGACTGATATATAAAGTAGTTGGAGCAGAAAGCACCTTTGTAATAAAGGTATAATTGGTCATATGTGACGTGCACTTTTTCGCTGTCTTGCAGAGTTTGATAATTGAAATCTTGATGATTGCTGACTCACATGCAGTATTACTATCATGATCTTGGCTTTTGGACCCAGGAGTTTGAGTTCTTAGTTTATATTCTTCAGTGTTGGATTTTCTTAATTTTCTTTGAGATCTAGTTTCTTTTGTTTGTTTACATCTCGTTCTTTTTGCCTTGGCTTTATTTTTGAGGCCATTCCTCTGTGGATATGTGAGTGTGCTAATCCCAGTGAAGGGTCCACTTACAGTTCAAATTCTAATTTCAGAAAAATAGCCTCATTTAATCATGGCGTGCAGATCCTCCAATGCATGCATGTCTGGCATGGGTTGCTAGGGTTCGTCTTCTTGTAATATTGTAGGGCGTTTCTCTTCACAGTCTTGAGATTGCTATTGTTGTGAATCATTCTCACCACCATGGCTCATAAGTGATACGAGTTCTTCAGAAAAGCTTCCTGTGTTATGTGCCAAATATTTCTACAGTTAGTGTGGCACGCCAAACCAGTCTTATCTGTGGTCAACTCAGCAAACTTTTCTGCCTTTTATGGGCTGTAGAAATTATTGAGAGGTAATTATTGTAGTGTCTTTACCTTACAATATAAAGCGCATTGAGGCGACTGTTGTGATTTGGCGCAATATAAATAAAATTGAATTGAGTTGAATAGAAAGTTCTCTAGATCTTAGCACAATGACATCACGCGTTAATTTATTCAAATTACCACAAAATTTCCATTTTCAGTGTCATTAGTTTGTCATTAGTAAATAACAGAGGATTTTTTTTTTTTTTTTTTTTTTGCTTGCCTTACTTATTTTTCTTTTTTAACATGACTGCCTACAGCGGGGAAAATAAGTATTTGATACACTGCTGATTTTCCCACCTATAAAGAATGGAGAGGTCTGTAATTTTTATCATAGGTACACTTCAACTTTAAAATTATCCTCACTGTGTGACTTTGCTTTTTTTTTTTTCATAATAAGGTTTCACGTTTTTAATCAATCTATAGGCATTTCACACGGTTAGGTTTTTTTGTTTGTTTGGTTTTTTTGCAGAAAAAAATCCATTGAAAATGGAAAATTGTTTAAAACAATACTGTATTTTTAAGCATTTTCTCCAGCCTCAAATTATTGCCAGTTTTATTTTAAACTCACTCCCAAATTATAGTTTCTCTTATGAAATTAATGTCAGTGTCTGACTCACTGAAAAAATAAAATAAATGACATAAATAACATAAAAAGTGTCTTGCTATTTAGTGAACCATAAATAATAAAGAGTTGTGCCAGTCAAACCACATTGTATTGTTTAAAGGTGTTTACCGTCAACTATTTTCTAATAAGGGCTCTCACCCTGCCTCTCGCCCTGTGCCAGCTGGGATAGGCTCCTGTGTTTGCGTGCGTTCCAGGTTCTCCGGTTAGTGGGGTTGGGTTGATTGGTGATTCTAAATTGCCCATAGGTGTGGATGTGCGTGTGTCTCTCTCTGTTGGCCCTGCTGTCGACCTGTACAGGATGTACGCTGCGCCTCGCCCTGTGACAGCTGGGATAGGCTGTTATCACCAAATGATGAAAAGAAGTGGTTATGCGGAATGTTTACAAGAAGTACTTACAAGTTTGCTTTTGGTAAGTAAGCACGCCTTGCTTATCTTATTAGATCTCACTCCAGCGTGAGTGATGAGCAATGAGGGGGAAAAACGATCTGTGAGGAAATTTAATAAAAAATTAAAATGCTTTGGCTTGACCAAACTGGTTGATCTGGGGGAAGAGGGTACCAGCAGCAGCACTTTTTACAGCAACATTTAAGCTAGCCTGACCCGAATAAATGGCCAAATGAAAAGTGGACTTTGAAAATAGGGAAACAGGGTAACATCGGAGGTAAGCCCATGTGTCTCTTGGGATGTGCGGGGAAAAGAGTGGATTGTGGGATGGATGCGAGTGAAAATGCAGAGGGAGACCTGCACAAGTGAGTTGCATCATACACCAGGAAACGCTGCGCAGCAAAGTCCTGAAGACGTGTCATAAGCACCGGAACACAGACAGTGAACTTTATAAAAGGCAAATGTTTAAATCAGTGGCAGTTTCAGGCTTTTCTGGAGGAAATTGCTTTGAATTTGGTGACGTGCCTCATCACACAGGTGCTCTGAGAGCTGCCTGAGGAAATTTGTCAGTTCATGAAAAGTGAGAAAGAACTGGAATAAGAGAGAAAACTAAATAACTTGTTGTTTATTTGTTCATTTGAAATATAATGAATTCTGGCTCTCAGGTATTCTGTATTTCATATCATTGTTCTAAACTTTTCTTGTTTAATAATAGGCTACCCCTGGAGAGCCATTTCCTTACAAATATGTTTATTATTTTGTTGTCTTTTATGCCAGTGATAAATTTATTTATTTTGACTTATGTGACAGCCGAGCTAGGCGCCGGCTTCCCCTGGGACCCTGGTTTGGATCAGAAATGGTCCAAGGGTGGCCGTCAAGAAGTCATTATTGAGGAAAGGAAACGGAGAAAAGACTGAGGTTACACAAATTACACAAGAACTGCACTGAAAATCAGTGCAGAGGTCTGCAACTAAACACAGCTGAGGCTCTGTCACAGAACAAAAGCAGCCAAGAAGAGCATTGAATGTCCTTCAAGAAGCCTGGAGAACTATTCCTGAAGACTACTTAAAGAAAGCTGCCTGAGAGAGTTCAGGCTGTGCTGAGGAATAAAGTGGTCGCACCAAATATTGACTTGAATTAGTTATTAATATTACAGATTTATCCTAAATTACTGTACAAACTCTGTTTTTACCCCATATATTTTATTTCCATTTATGTTTGCATGTTTTCAAAAAAGAAAACGCTGCACCTATTTCACATTTTCTAGTTTACACGAGCGGTGACTCAAGACTTTTGTACAGTTAGTAAAACTAGGAGCTCTCACTCCAAAAATAAAGTGGGTGCACACATGGCTGAGTACGTAATTTTGTGTGTGTGTGTGTGTGTGTGTGTGTGTGTGTGTGTGAGAGAGAGAGAGAGAGAGAGACAGTATTTATAGTCCTGTGTTTCCTTTGTGTTTTGGGCATTTTTTTTGGACAGATGCGTTTGGGTCCTTAACCTCACAGTTCAAGACAATTACAGCCACAGCCACTTAAATTTGTTTGCCACTAAATTGTAAATAAACTGAGAAAATCGACTGTTTTGAAGAAGAAAAAGTCATCTTGAATTTGATGGGAGCAACACATCTGAAAAAAGTTGGGGCAGGCTCATGTTTACCACTGTAGCATCCCCCCTTATAACAACAGTCCATAAACATGTGGGAATTGAGGAGACCAGCTGCTGGACCTTTGGGAGAGGAATGTTGTCCTATTCTTGTCTGATACAGGATTCTAACTGCTCAACAGTCATCTTTGTCATGATGCACCAGATGTTTTTTATTGGTTAAGCGTTGTCTTGGTGAAATATGGAAGGCCTTCACTGAAAAAGACTTCATCTGGATGCATGTTTTGCACCAAAACCCGTACCTACCTTTCAGCATTGATGGTGCCTTTCCAGATGTGCAAGCTGCCAGTTCCTTAGGCACTAATGCAAGATGATGAGATATTTATTCTAATTCCCTATTTTTTATTTTATTTTTATTTTTTATTTATTTTTTATTTTTTAGTGCAAAGAAACGTGGAGCATGCACAATTTCGTCGTACCATGTACAATGACAGTAAAAGGCTATTCTATTCTATTCTATTCTATTCAGACATTATTGTGAAATTGTCCCAAAATTTGTAGACACATTTTTTTTTTTTTTTTTGCGCAGATTGGTGAACCTCTGCCCACCTTTACTTCTGAGAAACTCTGCCTCTCTAACATGCTCTTTTTATACCCAGTCAGGTTACTGACCTGTTGCCAATTAACCTAATTAGGTGTTCCTCCAGCTCTTCTTTTTTTTAGCACCACTTACTTTTCCAGCCTTTTGTTCCAACTTTTCTCAGAAATGTTGCTGTCAAATTCAAAATTTGTTAATATTTCTCATGAATTAGTAAACATTTCTCAGTTTAAACATGTGATATGCTTTCTATGTTATATCATTTATAAAATATGGGTTTGTGAGATTTATAAATCAGTGCATTCTGTTTTATTAGCATTTTTCACAGCATTCCAACTTTTTTTTTGGAATTGGAGTTGTAGTTGGTGAGCTTTGGAGGTGCTGGTAGGTGGACGTGTTACTCTTCTAGGTGCTTTCCCCTTTTATCAGTCTTTATCGAAAGTTATGCTGACTGATTGCTGTAGTTTTATTGTGTTATTGTGGGAACATTAGAGTGCTATTAATCTTCTAATCTTATCGCTGCAGCAATGTGATTAAGTAGCATTTCCACAGTGTCCTTTTTTTTTTCCTGTTATTGTGCTGTGCAAATTAAAATGTACATGATGAGAGCTTCACAAACGAGCATCTTTTGTTGTCCGAAATTGGACGACAGATAATTGGAAAAGCTTCGCCTCGTCTGATGAGCTTTGGTTATTCCTGCGACATTCAGGTGGTAGGGTTAGAAATTAGCATAAATAACATAAACGCATAGCTCCATCCTGCCTTGTATCAGCAGTTCAGGCTGCTGGTGGTGTAATGAAGGTTGTTTTCCTGATACACTTTGGGCCCCCAGTACCAACTGAGCATTGTTAAACCACTGTTGTTGCTGACCACGTCCATCTCTTAATGGCCACAGTGCATCCATCTTTTGATCGCTGTTTCCAGCAGGATAATGCACCTTGTCACAAAGCGCAGATTACCTCAAACTGGTTTCTTAAACATGACGTTGAGTTCACTGTACTGTGAGTAATCTGCTGAAGTTATGACTTGCCACAGCATCCAAGTTGGTGTTACATATACAGAGTTATTTCTGGCCATCAATATCCTGTAGCTCAGTTCAAACAACAGAAAAGATAACATAATATTTGGACATCTGTTGAGTGGGTGATCATTCATCAGTGAGCAAAATGGCAGAACATTTAAAAAAGTTTTGTCTGGTTAGATAGATAAGAAGAGGACAACGAACCATGCACTTATGTAAATGCTTTGCACACCCTACTAATATCACCAGTACACATGCAGGCGCAAATAAACACACTCACTCCTACACGCTACTCTGCCAATTTTATTTTTACACCAGCCCAAGTGATTTGAAATTTAGGTTACAGCACATTCTGGGTTTTCATAGATCGGCCTAAATATTACAGGCAGAGACTTGGTCATTTATGCGTTGTTGTTTTGTTAGAGTGCAGAATCAGGAAAGGAAGCAGAGATACAGGACTCATGACTGCCTACTCGCATGAAGTTATGTCTTAAAGCTCAGCGTGGCAATATCCATATCCAATATAACAGAATCTAACACACAGAGTGATAGTGTTGCAAAACTCACGTTAGCGTTCTAGAGTTAATTATTGATGGTTTCGTTTCATACACAGTCAGGGTGTAGTGGGGTAGTGGGGTTTTGTGGGTGTGAGAGAGCTTTTTGCTCCACTTTCTCATGACATCTGCAGTTCAACTTCCCTATTTTGTTTCTTGGTAAGATGGTTGTGGTTACTTTACTTACAGTATATCACAACTTCGCTGTTATTTTTGGATAGGAATCACCAGTGATAAGCTGATTAGGAGCTCTTTCAGTTCAATTAATGCTTCCTGGCAAAGCAGGCGTGTGTATTCAGGTGTAATCAAACAAACCCAAAAAATGTTTACATATTTTATAAAGTCATATCGTCGTGTGTGTCGTATGTATTTTCTCACAGTCAGAGGGGGGCACGCCGTTACTTTAATCTTTGCTTTAGTCCTTCCACCGCTGTTGTTTTATTATCAGAGCAAACCCTGCAGTACACTGAGATCTTAAAGTCACTGCAGGTATTGATGTCTACACAATTTGGGATTTTTTTTTTTCTACACAGAGCTTGAAACCATACTCCTATGACCTATTCCTTTTTGAAATCATATAACCTGTTGCATGTGCTGTTGCATCTACACACAAATTCTGCCTTAGGCTGTCTGATCATCCATGCATTTTTACTGATGCGCGACTTAAAGAAACTGCAAGTTAAAAACTGTCTCAAGTGACGAGAGAGTCCTGTAAAAAAAAAAAAGCAGCACATATGAATGCTGTAAGAAAATTGTAGTAATGATTGGTGGCATAATGCGTTTGTTGCAGCTGGAAGGTCTGTGGGGCAGAATTTAAATCCTAAACCAGAAAATATCCCCCTATATATGTCAGTGTTGGTTCCAGGCTCTGCTGCTGAGAGCTGTCGAATATGGTATCAGTGTGTCCCCGAGGAGAAGAACAGCCAAATGGGATTTTCAAACAGGAAACTGGAAGGATGACTTACAGCTTTCCTCTTGTCCATACTCACAGTATAGAGCAAACACAATCCCTGTGAGACTCCGACTCTTTGTCTTTGTCTCGCCCCCTCCCTATTTCGATTTCCTTCACAGCCTCTGCCTCTCTGTCAGAGCAGTGAGAGAAGGAAATAGTACATAGTGAGCACAGGATAAGGGAAGAGTCCTGTAACTTAATTTACTGAGTGTAAAGTATTTCTTGCTTGAGTTCGTGAACTCAACAAGAAACTCATTTGATTTTTCTTAACTTAAGCTTCTAATTATATGCTGTGGAAATTTTATTTTCCTTAATAAACAGTTGCAAGACAGTTTTTCTTTTCCTTTTTTTTTTCTTTTTTGTTGTTGTTTTGCAAAATCTCGGGCAAACACATTTAATTGCTACCTGTAGACTCCCCCCAGTGTATAAATGAGGTATACATGCAAAGCAGGTGTCATCTCTCATGAGGCTTCATGTTCAGTGTGCCTGCAGCACAGTGAGCCTAGCTTTATCAACCCATTACTGTCAGCTAGAGTGATAGCACTCCAATGGAGACACAGGCGCACACATATTCGCGCATGCACATTGGAGCCATATATTTCATCGTTGCCCAAGGCCAAGTTATTTTGCTCTTCCACTTTTCTCTCAGGCACAGTGGACGTATTAACTTGTAAGGAGGTATTTATGAGTGTGTGAGAGCGCTTTCTGCTGTATAATTCCAGCTTTTATGTATGGCTGAGCAAGATAATGTAAAAAGAAAAAAAAGATCAGCTTCTTTCTCTTACATAAAAAAAAAAAAGCCCAGACGTAAAAATGGGCTTTCATTAAAAGCAGTTTTCCCCCCCGAAGAACTCGATGAGTCGTCGGTAGGGGCCCTGTGCAAAGTGCTGTGTCATCCTGGAATGTGTCCGCAGATGTTTTACGCACACTGGAGCTTAGTGTAACACATTTAAATTGCATCAGCACATAAAGAGGCCACTAACAGAGAAAAGGCGTAGACTTTGATTTTAGACACTGTTGATGACTGGCACGGTAGGACCGCTAACTCAGTCGTACAATCTTGCCAGATTGCAGGAGATTGAGTTGAGTTTCTCCTTTGTGAATTTCTTTTTTGACTGGCTTTTATTGCATGGGTTCTGAGTTCCTTACAGAATGGGGAACTCTCGCTCATTTGGAGAAGCAAGTGGGCCGTGGGAGGATCGCATATTCCTGTGGAGGCTCATTACAGAAGTATCTATGATTCAGCTGTTATCTGCACCCCTATTTCCTGCAGTAGATACAAATTTATGCAAAATTTACACACGGTCCTCCTCTGTTGCGCTTTCTTTCCTCTCCCACTGTGTTCCCATGGCTGTCCACTTTAATTCATTCACAGATTTATTCATGTGAACTCACAGTCACAGGGTAGTTAGTTTGGACTTGATTTGTCTGAATCCCAGCCCATTGAATATTAAGGCAACACTGTACAGGGGGCATATCAATTTGAAAAGCAAGGCCATGAAAGGAGACTGGCTCACAAACACCCACTGCCTTGTTATCTCCTTGTTCCGCTCTTGCATTGGCATCGAGAGAGACCGCCACATAACTCTTTTCTATTCTCTTTTATGTCTTTCCCTCTTCGTCTCTCTGGCTGTCTTGTCCTGTCTTCTAGTCAGTCTTTCACTCACACACTCACCGAGCCACTCTCCCTGCCTCTCACACACATTCACCAACATAGCATCCACTCATTCTGTCACTGTCATGTCAGCACATATATTCTTCCGTCACACTCAAGAAACTCTAAACTACTTTTTATTCTCTTTTTTTTTTTTTTTTTTTGCTGTACTCACCATCTTCTCATTGCTCACACCCACAGCCTTCTCTTCTTGTTCCTTCCCCTCACAGCATATCTGCCCTTTCCTCTTTCTTTCAGCTTAGCTCAGACAGAGCCTGTCGCCACGGACTCCATTCCACCAGCTGAAGCCGATGCGTCATATGCAGTGCAGGCTGTATGTGCCTGTCGCAGCCTTGCATTGGCATCCACAAGTTTCTCCAACAACTCTTTACACCAAAACAAAGTGCTCCAGTTTAGACCTCACGTAATAAAGGCAGTTCTCAGGGAGTTTTAGCATAATTCAGCTCAGTTCCTGTTCTGTTCCTGTTGAAAGGGAGAATTGATCCATGTGGTGGGAAGAAAATAGAGAAGAGGGAGATGGTGAGAGACGGTGAGAGGTGGTGGTGACAGGAAGAGTGATCTGCGAGAGTGAAATGGATGTTGAGGAGCCAAATTCATAAACAGAAGATCAAGTGGGGTTGGAAGAGAAAGGGGAAAGAGATGATAGCAATGTGAAATGTTTTACATTAAAATAAGAGGAGAAAGATGGCTGGGGTTAGGACAGAAGTTGATGCATTGAGGAAATAGAAGGTAAAAACAGATGATGAGATAGAAGCTGTGATTAACCACATTTTTTTTGAAAGCTGAATTCAGTTTTCACGAGCCACACTCGGGCCTGATTACTGCCAGACCTGTTGAATCAAGAAATCACTTAAATTGAACTTTTCTGACAAAGTGAAGAAGGCTAAACGATCTCAAAAAGCAGCACATCATGCCACAATCTAAAGAAACTCAAGAATAGATGAGAAACAAAGTCAGTGACATCTATCAGTCTGGAAAGGGTTACAAAGCCATTTCTAAGGCTTTGGGACTCCAGTGAGCGCTGTTATCAGAACCTTCACAGGAGTGGCCAGCCTACCAAAATTACTCCAAGAGCGCATCAAGGACTCATCCAGGAGTTAACAAAAGAACCCAGAACAACATCTAAAGAACTGCAGGCCTCACTTGCCTCAGTTAAAGTCAACAATAAGAAAGAGACTGGGCTGGGCGTCTATGAGAGCGTTTCAAGGTAAAAAAAAAAAACACTGCTGACCAAAAAGAACACAAAGGCTCGTCTCACATTTGCCAAAATAAATATTTCAATGACCCCCGAGACTTTTGGGAAAATACTCTGTGGACTGATGAGACAAAAGTTTTTGGAATGTTCGGGTCCTGTTACATCTGGCATAAAACTAACAGCATTTCATAAAAAGAACATCACACCAACAGTCAAACATGGTGGTGTGATTTTCTGGGGCTGCTTTGCTGCTTCGGGACCTGGACAGCTTGATGTAATTGATGGAAACATGAATTCTGCTCTCTACTAGAAAATCCTGAAGGGAAAATATCCGGCCATCAGTACAGTACATGTCCTGGATTATGCAGCAGGACAATGATCTGAAACACACTAGCAGGTCCACCTCGGAATGGCTCAAATGAAACAAAATGAAGATTTTTGGAGTGGCCTAGTCAAAGTCCGGATCCAATTGAGATGCTTTGGCGTGACCTTGAACCTTCATGCTTGAAAACCCTCCAGTGTGGCTCAATTAAAACAATTCCGTAAAGAAGAGTGGGCCGTAATTCATCCACAGCGATTCGGAAGACTTATTGCCAGTTATTGCAAGCACTTGATTGCAGTTCTTGCTGCCAAGGGTGACACAACCAGTTATTAGGTAAAGGGGACATTTATTTTTTTCAGGTAGGTTTGGATTTATTTTCCCCTCCATAAAAAAAAAAACTGCATTTGGCATTTATTCAAGTTATCTTTGTCTAATATTAAAATGTGTTTGATGATCTGAAACATGTGCGTGTGACAGATGTGCAAAAAACGAAGAAATCAGGAAGGGAGCAAATACTTTTTCACCACACTGTAGGTGGGGTAAACAGATGAAGACAAAGTGGAATATGCTACCAGGACCAGTGTCAGATCAGTTAATAGATGCATTCATGTGCTGATTGTTTTCTTTAAAATAGTTTCTCGCCACAGGCTCCGAATCCCACAGAGGCACAAAGTAGCCTCCACCATACTGTACAAAATACAAAGGCTGAGCTGAAATTTCAGAAGCCAAAACAAGAGGAGCAGCGATCTGAGAGGGAGAAATTGAAGCACAGTCAAGACAAACAATGACAAAGAGATGGATTATAGAGAAAAGGCTGCCAAGACACAATCTGTACAACCAGTCGGAGAGCTGTAATGCTCTGATGAGAATCTCCTCTCTTTTGTGTTATTGCACAGCATTCTTAGTAAAAGGCTTTAGTATCAGCACATTAAAAAAAGAAACACACACACACACACGCAAATACACGGTGGTAGCAGTAGGCCATTTTAAAATGTCCTGAGCGATAATGCTAGGCCATTAGAGTTAACTGCTGACCTGCAGGAACAAAAATCGACAGCCATCTCCCTCCCTGCATCTCTTTATGCTCTGTGAGACATTTCATGCAGTCTACCGACGGCGCTGGCGTGCTGTTCCGTGCAACTGTATATCTACAAATGATTTTGAACGGTGCGTGGCTATGTCAAGATTTTCACCAGGCGACTCTAGAAAGTCCCGAAAGATTTAGGCTTAAGTCACGTTGCGGTGTTGGAGCTCAGAATGCACGCGCACGCTCGAATAATGCCCTCATTCCTCATTGAAGTGGCTCACGGGGCTGTCACGGGCTCTTGTTGAGTCACTTCATTTCAGCTCAGAGCGAATAAGCTGCCCTGCTGCAGCAAAGTGGGGTCCACACCTTGACAGGATAATAACAGCAGCTGCGTAGAATATCAAGCATAATTGCGGTGCTGTTTGTCATTTATCAAAGGGTTACCCAGCTGACATTTTCCCAGCGTGAGGTGGAAGATGAGGCTGATTTTGATGAAACTGTTTGAAAGGTCATGTTCAAAACCAAGCCGTGTTACGCGACTGACTTTCCCCTTCTTTGCATGCGGCATTAGACCGTTCAAATATTTTTTGGGTATTGGAGAAAAAAAAATACTGTCTCTATTATTTTACCATCATTGTTATTGTGTAATGAGTCAGGATTTGACTTTACTTTTTTTATTATTCACTATAGAGTGGGAGTGGATCCAGATGAAAACCTGGAGGGCCTTTCTTTTGGGGTAAGGTATTCACCATATTTATTCATCCTCTTGTTTTTGTTCTTTCTGGAATCAAATTATATTTTAATCTACAGTGTTTGGTCCTTTCTTATAAAAATGCTTTCTAAGCTTCCTTCTAGAATAATGTATGCAAAATATAATGTGTGACTGTGAAAGTATATGCAGGTGGACTTTCTAAATCATTCTCAGCACAATCTGCAGTGATGTGCAGGCATTGCTTCTCCAATCCCAGAGAGATAGAAAATGGTATATTAGTGCCACTGTTTATAGATGGATTACAGTGAGTTAATTGTTATTCTAACATAACGAAATGTGAACATCACTGCAATCTGTTTAAAAGTTTATATGATCTGTTTAGGGGGCTTCTCTATTTAAAAAAAAAGTATAGTACACATCAAACTTTAAATTTGAGTTTTTTTAAATCAAAAAAACAACAACACAAAATTTAAAAACTCACAATTTGTTTCCCAGGTAAGTTTGGCAGGCAGTGGCCCGACAGCTTATATCATTCAGTAACAGAACCTAAGTTGCACTGTGTTACAAGTAGTCATTCTGCCTGCGTGTGCACTATGTTGTACTGCGAGCAGTAAGCTTTGCAGAAACTTCGCGTGGTTTTGCGGTTAACAAAAAGGCGCTACGGGATGTAACTCTTCATATTTGCTTTCTTCGCAGCATTTGCTTTTATACCCGACTAGCTGTTTTTTTTGTTTGTTTGTTTGTTTTTTGTATAATTTCTGCAGATGCTGTATTTGCAGCACATCCTTCCGTCCTCTCCCACTGATACCTAATGTGCTTCTAGCCTTTAATCTTGTGTCTGCTGTTTATTTTAAGACCACATGACACTGAAGTGAAGAACACTTGAAGAGGAAATGCGGTTTTGCTTCCTTTTGAGTGATGGTCTGCGTAATATCCAGAACAGAACAGAGGCCCTCTGAGCGCGGCCTTTTGTTGTGCGCACACCCACCTCTCCCACCCCGCCATCGCTGCTTCCCAGCAGCTCTCCATTCACTCTCTTTTATCCTCTTATTTGAGCTGACTGTTATCCGCATGCTATGAATGGGACAAGGTCTGGGCATCTCTCTTGTATCAAGCGGCCAAAGAGATAGCAGGGCCAGTAAAGCTGGAGGAGGATCCCAGTGGAGACATGAAGCTTTTTTTTATGAAGAGTTGAATGCGTGCGAGTCCAGAGATCTGGGAGGGGGGGGGGTCATGTTCTTACTGTATTGGGAAGGGATCTCTATTGGTTGTTCAGTTTTTGGGAGTAGGATTTTCCCTTTATTAGGTCTGACCTCTTGTTCAAGCTGTGGTCATGTGATATGGCCCTGCTGACCATGCACAGGTGCAGGTTTTCAACATTTCCATCAGGCAGCATATATAGCCACTGCAGATGGGCTTTGTGTGTCAGTGAGTAACATCGGTTCTCTTATGGTCTACAGATTGCTACAGAGAGGCCAGACACAACACAGGGCCTGTGGCACTCTCTCGACTACAAGTATCCTTTCACTGCTTTCTTCTCCAAAGCACTCTCACATCTGCTTGCACTCACAATAATTAATGCAGTGGTCTGTGGAGCAGTACTTTTCGGTGAGTAAGAAAAAATTGTGTGTCATTGCATGGAAAGACCCTTATCTACCAGGACAAACAGAAAGATCCTGAACTGCTGTAGGCACGTGGCGTACACGCAAGCATACAGTATATACATGACCTCCTTTGTGCAGTCATATCAGAACCAGATATTATTGTGCACGTATTAGTTTCCCTGATATAGGATGTTCTTTAGGATGCATTTATCTAACAGGTTCTCAGCAATCATTGCTTATGAAAGATTATTCCATCACTGCACTCCGATTTCAGGCAAAAAAAAAAAACAGCAAACCCTCTAGATACCTGCTGAGGTGGTCTATCCAACTTTTCAGCACTCTCAGATGTTATACTTTTTCAGATGTGTAGTCTTTAGTTCTGACCGGCGTCATCGTTTGAGTTATGTGGTGACAAAATGCTTCTTACGCAGCTGACTTCCCAATTCATTTCCGTTTATAAATGGTGGGATCAAAATCCACAGTCTTTGCTCTGTGCAAGAATACATTTGTGCATTCCTCTGCAGTTATGGAATAAATTGATGGGGTATATTCCAAAATTAACTTCAGTGTTTATCTGTCATCGTAATATTTTATCTTGAGGCAATCGGGAATATAAGGTATAGGAAGGTAGATGCTCCTGTCTGTAGCAACAATAAATAAAAGGCGAGGTGGTTCTGTAAGCGGAGTGTGTAGCTGGATGATTTGGCAGGAAGAAAGCAGCTGGGCTCTCTGCAGCGGGATTCCACGAGGATTGCATTAAGTTTAAGCTAATTTAATTTTACCACCTAACGACTTCATGACCTGGTGCTTGGTAAGGAGCACATCATTTTACTTAATGGGCTTTATCTCTTCTGCAAAACAACCGATTGATAGCATATTCTTAAGATTAGTCATTTAATGGATGATTGTGCTGTTTTGTTTTGTTTTTTAATGGATTTATTTCAAGTGAATGCAAGTGCAGAATTTGCATTATTCAGGCTAGGTAACTGACCTTTGATTATGGAAGAAGAAAGCCTGTTTTTGCCTTTTTAAGACTGTAAGTTATATTATTTTTGACAGAATATGAAAAATATATTTGAATATCTCAGGTTTTTCTTCTTTATATAACACCAGTCAAAATAAATGAATGTTATATTTCTCCTAATACCGAATTTTTTTTTTAACTCCACTTTCTTCTCTCTGTGCTAATTTAACTTAAGTTTAAGTTAAGGCTTGGTTTGTGAAACTTTGTTTTGAAGCCTCTGTATTAGCATTTTGATTGCCATGATGAAAATAAGTGGATGTAGCTCCCATGACATCACCCTTTGGTTTGTGAAGTCCCAATTTGACGCTTCGATTGTCATTGTCACCATCACCATCTTGGTCACCATCTCAGATGTGACAAGAAAGGGTAGGTCTGACTGCAAGACCGCATATTGGCTAACGAGCCAATTATCACACCCTGGAAAATACTCCTTTCTGACACTTATATAGAACAAAATTCACAAATGGTCTTAATGTTTAATTCTATATGACCTGAAATGGGAGCGTGAGCCTATAAAGGCATCATAAGACTGTTTACAGAGGTCAGAGCAGAGGGCCACTTTCCCATAGACTTCTTTAGGACTGAAAGTTTTTTGGTAGCCACTTATATGACACCTGAGGGGCAGTAAAAAAAAAATGCAGGTTTAAGGCACTTCTGCAGTGGCTTCACTTTACAGACCTGGAATATAAATCCCACTTTTACACTGCTTATGGTTTTTTGGAGCTAGAACTCATCATATTTGGACAAGTGGATAGAGTGTGAAGTTATCAGCTACTGCTAGCAAGCTTTGTTAGCAAGGCACATTAATAAACCATATGGGTGCATCACTAAATCTAGCACCAAAGTGTTTTAAACCTGCATTCTTTTAAATTGCCTCCAGGGGGTAATACAGCCATCCATTTAGGGAAAATGCTAGGATTTCATTCAGCAAAAACAGAGCTCAGACTTGTTGGATAAGCTGTTGATAACCTCAACCCCGTATTAAGCCTTAGTGTTTGACAAAGAGCTGTATTAATATTCTCCAAAAGACAACAATCCCCCCCAAACACAGCAGAGATATCCAATGAAGTGATTTGAAATAGTGGCTGCGAAAACTAGCAAACAGTTAGTGATTAAAGCTAATAGCTGTCAGCAGACTTGTTAGTGAGAAAGGCTATTGATTTAACTTAAGCCTTCATAAAGTTTAAATGAGTTAGAAAATTTCACCCCTGTGGACTGTTATGAAGGCGTAAATTAGCTATTAAAGCCCAACTGATATTATTGGCCAGCCAATATTATTGGCCAGCCAATATTATTGGCCGATATTAGCTATTCGCCGATATACCGGTATTAGCAAATAACTTTAATTTATCGGCCACTAAGTGAAAATTTAAAATAAGAAGTAAAGAAGAGATGGGGAAATACCCTTCAACCATGTTATGAGTGTTTACAAATGCCACAAATAACCAGCTGATCTGAGCAGAGTTGGGCAGAACATAAACAGAGTACTCTACAACTTGTTTCTGCAAGAAAACAAGTGTATTTTTAACATGCGCTTTCATATTATCTTAGTAAGGACTCATAAATAACTGCACATAACAGATGTTATGGAAACTATTTTTTGTGTGCTTGAAGGAAAAATATATCGGCCACTATATCAGATTTTTAAATCACTAAATATTGGTCTTAAAAATCCTATATCAGTCAGGCTTTATTAGCTATAGAGACCCAAACCATTTCATGTACAACAGGGTAATTTTAATATGGAAGTTTATTAACTTGCTAATGGACTAATGGGACAGCCAGCCAGTTACTACATGTACTAGCATGCACTCTGCCAACATTCTTATGACATACCTATAGGTTTGTCAAAATTAAAAGCTGAGTAACTGTATTAATTACATGAACTATACCCTTGCTTATTATATAAGCCTATATAATGGGTTGCACATTTAACAGACTATGTGTATATCGTGAGTTTTTGGAAACATGTAAAGCATCTAAATATGAGAGACGGCGAGAAAAGATGAGGTGAGAGAAGCAGGATGAAAGGCATAGTTCCGACCAGTATTTCCTATTGATGAGGAGGAAAAACATATTCTGAAGATGCTTTGAAGTGGACCAGGTAAGAGGAGCCTCAGCCTGAATCCTGCTGCCAAGTAATTGAGCCTCAACTTGGCTCGCCATCTGCATCCTAGAGGCACACTGCTGCTTCCTTAACTGTTTCCCCGTCAGCCTGGCTTTAGGGTTCATAAGGACAAGCACTCATTCTAAGGGACATCAAAGCCTGTTTGATCTTTCCAGCTGAATTGGTTTGCATACTGTGGAGTTAGGCCTGGCAACCAGTGTTTTTGTTTTGGATCTGGCATCCCAGAGGCCACCCATGGCTTCCACCCATGTTTAGGAGATAGAACATAGCTAATTACAAGGCTGTTGAGTGGCTTGAAAATCAAGTCCCAAAGTGTTACCCATATTTTTAGTATTACAAGAGCAAAAGCATAAACAATACTATTTGAGAAGTAACAATTAGAGGGTAGCGGCGCCCACTATAAATATTTCCTACTGACATTTTGTATTGTGTGCAAGACATGTATAATTATACATTATGCATACCCTTTCAGTTACAATATATTCTTGTATTTTCACAACTGATGTGTAGTGAACGGGAAGTCCTTGTGCCCTAGGAGAATTAGCAGTGCTGAGAATAGTGGGAGGTGCTTAGATAACAAAAGGCCATGCAGTAAGTGTGGTAGACCTTTGTCTCGCTCGGTGAAGAAAGCCGATTCAGCACAGTCCAAGCTATACATGTGCAGTAAATAACTGTCAGTAAGATATATTTTGTCACTTCGGAGTGCTTTTGCATTTGCTGTAGTAGGAGCAGGTATAGGAAAGTAGGAAATCTAAACAAATGATCTCTTCCAGGGTAGATGAGTCACTATAGCTGATTAACTGATAACTTGGGGCTGGATGCTTCCCTTAGAGGTATGTCATAAACTTAGTTTAAAAAAAGTGTTAATGAAGTACCAGTTGACCTATTGCTTCACTTCCTCAGGAATTCTAAACCTGTAGCTGCCTGGGCTATGGGGACTTGATTTTTTTTTATTTTTTTTTTGTAATTATTGAGTACATGTGTGCATAATACAAACGTTTTGATATATATTCATGTTATATTCATGCAATGTGTGGTTCTGATTGTTTCTCTTTGAAATTCCAGTCAAGCACTGATTATTATCCCCTTGTGTTTTTAATTGTTTATACTTTTGTTCTCCTGCTGTTTGAGATATTGTGTTAGTGATTTTTAACCCTGGTCCCTCGGTCCTATTTACAGCTTCTTAGTGGCACCGAGTTTGTTCACTGGGGGTAGCAGGTTTTATGGTGGCATTGGAGCTTGATCACTGAGTTAGGGTGAGTGGTAATTTTAATAGGGCTTTAACTGTGTTTCAACCTCTATTTGTCCTCTTGTTTCCTACTGTAACTGAATCCATACTAAGACCAGTGGATTTTTTTTTTATTAATTAATTTACAATTTCGTTATAATCAATAAAGCTGTCTGTAAAAGCATTTATACTGGACATTTTCAGCTACAGTGTTTACTTAAATCTTAAAATAAATAAATACTTTAATCTTAAAATGGTCACCCTCTCTCGGGCCACAGATGCATTGACCTATTGGTTCTCAAACTGTGGAGCATAGAGCCACTTCAGGTGGGGTGCAGAGGACCAGGGGAAAATATGGAGTGAAATTAAGTTGAATAAGGGGAGGGGTCTTCTTCCAGATCTGGACCAGGGCATCACTGAGCCCCTGGACAGTCTGAGGTGCAAACTGGCAGCGTCAGATGGACTGAAACATAATGTCCCATAGGTGTTCTATTGGAATTAGGTCAGGCAAGCATGGCGGCCAGTCCATGCATCCATCCATCCATCCATCCATCCATCCATCCTCCAGGAACTGCCTGCATGCTCTCGCCACATGAGGCTGGGCATTATCGTGCACCAGGAGGAACCCAGGACCCACTGCACCAGTGTTGCCTAGCCTGTAGTGCTCTGTGCGTCACTCTGTGGATATGCCTCCCCAGACCATCACTGACTCACCACCAAACCAGTCATCCCAAATGATGTTACAGGCAGCACCCTACCTCTGTAGGGTCCAGGTATCAACTCATGCTACCAGTAGGGACACTGACCCTAGCCAGATGCAAAACTAGTGAAAATATAGTCAGAAAAGATGAGGCGGAAAAAAATGCCAGTGACCTCAATTATAGTCTCATTTAGAGTGAACTGCACGATAAAGCCGGATGTCTATAGCTACTCTGTGGTCGGCAAGACTCTTTGAATGTGCACCACAGTGGTTTCTCAGGCAGATCTGTCTCTCGCCCATCATGTCGGTTTTTCGTTTTGGGTTTTGTTTTTTTGTTTTTGTACTGAGAAAGCTCAGTACAGGGCTTCACAAATCACCAGGTTCTGTCATTCTGGCCATGTCTGTCTTTTTTATACAGTCTGTGCATTAGGCCAAATCTACAAGCACCACCAAAGTTGACTTATTTATTGTTTATTTGATTTCCGGGGTTGGGGAGGTATTGACCTCCGCCTCATGCAGAGGGAGGATGTATTTCTAGTACAGTTCTTCACATGACTTTCCTGGCAAACGTACAGAGATTAAAATATTTCACAAAGTCCCTGAAGAAACAGGAAGTCTTTTGACAGACCCAGACTTGTTTTTTCTTGTTGCTTACTCTAAGACCCTTTACCTTCTTTATCATTCAGATAATCTGTGAAGCTGTCTCAGGTGTTCTGAACTCCAGTAGCTGAGCAAATGTATTGCACCACTAATGCTTTCCTCCTCTCATGAAAGGTCAGGAAAAGGTGGCACGTGGGTTGCGTAGCGAGGGACTCATGCTTGCAGCGATGGTGGCTGAAGCAGCAGTTGGTCTTCTACCCCCACACAACTACTCAGCATCTTTCCTCACACACACACACACACACACACACACACACATAATCTGACACTATTGTGTAGCAGAAAGCAGAACCAGCAGTTATAATTACCATCACTGTCGAGTATCATGCCAGCATGGAACAGGAGGACACAGTGCCAACAACTCACTCGGGCACATCCCAAGGAAGTCATTATTCTCTCCTGTTCTCCCTCCTTAGACCCCTCCCTCTTTTCTTTCTCTCCGTTTCTCATTTGTGACATTTATAAATAAATCCTGTTAGCTGGCAGAGTGGCGCTCATAAGTCCAACCTCTCGCACATTTTCAACAACAGAACCAAAATGTAAGAGCCGGTACCAATTTACATATGAGATTATTTTCCACTTACCCTTGTTTTTTGTTCACATGCCAGGGGATTGTGCACTTGTGTACCACATTAGTCCCACATTACTTATTAAAGGCACTGAGGTACAGAGGTTAGCACTGATGCCAACAGTGAAGTAAGAGCTTGTCTTTTTGTTGTTGTTGTTGTTGTTGTTGTTGCTGTGTCCAAGGCACAAGTTGAGCAAATGATGAACTCTTGCAGAATTAGAAACTAGCAGCCTGCTCCAAAATGTCACCAACACACTCTCTAACCTCTGATCTGAAATGAGCTGTTTGAGAGAGTAATATGTCATTATTGTTGTTTAGTGACCGCCTCCCACACTCCCGTTCCACCGTAAAATGCGACCCTGTCTACTCTCAACACTGATCAAAAATCAAAACGCTTCTTCTCACTAAACTTTACATCTGCACTTTATCACATTTATGAGCCAGTGGTGACCTTGCCTCTGGTCTCACTCAAATGCAAGGGTGACCCAATTTGCTGAAACTAGATAATGACCCATTTGCTACCCCCCCCCCTCCCCCCTCCTATGAGTAAATTATTTTTTCTCTGTCTTACCCTCTGCCAGTCGGCCCTTATGCAGCATCTCCTCCTGGAAAAATCTTTCTTTGTTGCATGGGAGCTTTTATTCCTTAAGACAACTACTCAGCTGACAAGAGCTATGTATATTAAATATGCTAACAGCTTAGGAGTCTGGAACAAAAATAGCTCAAGTACCTAAAGCTTGAATGACTAATATCCAGCTCTCTGCAGTGTGCTGTCTTCAAAATGGAAAGCCAATTGCACTTAACGACAGTAAGCTGACAATGACCTCATAAGGGAAATAATACGCCTTCAGATGTATTTTTTATTGCTTTGAGCACAAGGGAACTGTGATTTAGCACCATTTTAGATTTGAATCTCTCATTTTTATCTCTATATATAAATAACGGCCGGAGGTCTGGTCATTTAGGCTGTGGCTGCAATAATGTGCAGTCACAGCCTTCATGGTTATGTTTATGATGCGCTGCAGTGATTCACTTTGACCGCTTCTTTCTAGCAAAGGGTTTTCGCTCCAGCATCAGCTGCTCAAACAGAAAACGGGCCATAACCACAGTTAACAGTTAACTGCAGCTGTCATGTGTGGCTTTTCTGCGCCTTTATAGTGAATCTGTAAACTGCTGTAATTGCTCATTGTCTCACTCGTTCTTACAAAATCAAAAAATCTGAGACCTGCTTTGGTTCTGTTAGTTATTACTGTTGTGAGTGTGCAGCTGGAGGTCAGGCCGGACTGCAGTCAACCCTTTTATCCTCTTTCCTGTTTGCGGTCACTGACACGTACACACTTTTGGTACAGTCCCTTAACAATGTCACAGATATCTAAAGCCATTGCTGACTCATTGTGGCCCCCCGCTGACTGACTCCCTGCCACAGTGGTGTGGCGCATTTGCCAGAGTCTTCAGTAGCCTCCGTGTGCAGAAGGTAAGACTTTTTCTGAGTTACAACATGCCAGAAATATATATATATTTTTTAAAAGGAACATGTCAGATATTTGCCACTTGCTTTTCAGGACGAAGAAGAGTTGTGTGAGATCGAACCAAACGAAACCACCTTCACTCTGGAGAAAACAGGGAGCCAGCATGAGTCTTCAGGAGGCGATTCTGCATCTGAGCACCAGGAGGATCTGCTGGATGGAGACCTGGGCCTCGGCACTACTCCAGCTCACCCGAGGGAGGCAAGCGGGTCCAGGACTCAACTCTAACCTCGTCTTATCAGCTATTGCTCCCTGATGCTAAAGCCCCACCTCCCACAGTGAACCGGGGTCAGTGGTCAGGACATATGCCAGCAGCTGACTGGGAGTTAGAGTTTCAGTGGCTCCCAAAAGGTCATGTCCCCCCCCCCCCCCCACACTCACACAGGGAGGGCGAAAAAAAAAAAACAATTACAAAGGCCACTGCTCTTCCTGTTGCTCTGTTTTTGATTTTCTTGTCTCGACTTGCTCCGGGGAATTTGAAAACCGAAACAGAAATGTAAAGTGTACTTTTCACCTTTGTTATAAAGCAGCAGCTCCCATAAAAAAAAAAAATGCAATATGTTAAGTCACACATTCATTATAAGCAGAGCAGCTACATGCTACTCGGTTATGTAATGCCTGGGTTTCAAGCTTTAGGGAGAATTACTCATCAACATATTCTGTGATTGAACGCTGCAGCATTTCCCTTAATCAGCTGAAATGGTATTTTTGTGCCAACTTTGCTTAGCGCTTCCCCAGCCCCTTATTAAACTTTTATTGCACTGTTTTCTGCTCCAATCCTTTTAACTGATTTGAATATATTCTACTGAATTTATTACCCTGCCCCCCCCTCCTCCCTTGCGTGCCCAAAAACCTTCCACCATGTCTTCCTTATCAGTCTTTGCAGTGCTAGAATATATCAAAATGCTTGACAGTATTAACAGCATTCGGAAAAGAGGCTCTTTGCATGTGACGTTTTGCTCTGACTTCTTTAATTATAGACTGCACTTTGCTGCTTTCTATGTGCACCATTATAAATCTCAAGGCCCCCTTTCCCTTGAGTGAAACAGGGTGTTGTTTACTGCACAAATACGATCTGTGAAGGTTAGGCTTTGTGAATATGCAGATGGTTAGTCGTGTATTAATAAAGCCATTGTCCTTGAAGCGAGGGCTTTTCATTTTATATTGTGAATGCATGGGTGCATCTCGGGAATGTGCCTTTTTTTTTTTTTCAGCTCTCAGTTGCTGTCAAAATATAAATTGCATTCCTCTGCGTTTGCACTGGTATTTGAATACTTGAGCTTTTTCCAGCAAAAGATGATGATTAACAGCCTTTCGTCATCATTAGTCCCGTCCTTAAAGGTGCAGATCATCAAAACAAAAGAAGAAATGCTTCATTTATATTTCACATAGGGCATCATTGCTAGGTTTTATCTGATTTGCTGATATATGAAGTATCACTGTGATATAACGCAATGCATTTGCTTCTGTTCCAGATCAGCTGCGAAATGCTGCTATTGCATTGCAGGGGTGCATACAGTGTGAACTGAAATATTTCCACATGACTTGTAAAATTTAATTTCAGTGTGTTGGTTCAAGTACGCCTGCCAGCACCAGCATCTACCTCTGCACAGAAGGAGGACGCTACTCTCACGTTTCTGTGTAACCTTGTCACTGTTGAGATTCGCTCTCTTTTCAAGTGCAATTTCTGGGTTTTGAGCATCCCAAGCCAAACACCGAAACCACAGTGAGAGAAAAAAGGCATTTAGCACAATAAATGTGTTTGAATGTAGCTTTTAAAGGTGTTTCTTGGGCTTTGTATTCAAGTCATGTAATAATTCCCATTTTGGAATTATGGCTTTGGCACTTCTTTTTTTTTTAGGTGCTGTTGTAAACAAAATTGAAGCTGACAGTAACTGTAATTACTTCTGCCAACCACCTATTAAAGCATCTCCAGCTATTATGACTAAAATTTTTCAGCCATGTACTTGAAGGTACCATGTGGAGTTTTTAACCACAAGCTGTTGGTTTTATATCAGGTGTTGGTCGCATTTGTTTACCAGCATAAACGGGAAACCTGTAGTGTGTCCGGAAGCACAGTCAGTTTCAAACTTTTTAAATGTGGCTCTCTGTTGTTTCCAACCTGTATGACTCACACACACACACACACACACACACACACACTGCATGCTGGTAAGCAGCACAGAGTATAAACAGAAACTATGTTTACCTGAAAACTCCACAGGGCACCTTTAGGTTATGTATCAAACAGCATCAAATACATGGCATCTTTCCAGCACAGTGGCTCTCAAACAAAAGGTGTGCACTGAATAAAGTTTTGAAAAAACGTATTCATATAAAGGCAAACATTGATTATAAATCCTGGTTGTTTGCCTAACTGAAAAGAAATATCACATTTTTATTAGAATCTGCATTAAACCCTGCATCCAGTTTTGGTACGTTAACGTCCAAGTTGCTCCCCGCAGCCATTTTTGAGAACCGCTGCCCTTTGTTGTCGCGAGGACTTTAAAATAACATTCAACACAGATGCATAAACTGTACAGTTGATAACTGTGAACTTTACTCAATGCAATATTCCCAGATGTGTTTTCATAAGAGCAAGCAATTGTAAACATTTGAAATGGTAGAACACCAACACTGAGAGAGACTTTTTCAGCGCCAGAGTTGTGAAATTGTCCACAGTGTATGATATCATCCTATGAGGACTTGGCAACAAAAATAAAAAATAAAAAAATAATAATCAAAACATCCCCCTTTTTTTTTTTTAAATCTTGAGATAGCACTACTGCTCTTCAGATGTCACCTCTACCTATGGCACAAGAAACCAATTCAGTGATTGTCTCAGACTTCAACCATATCTCAAAAATTAACATTAGCAATCAGCTTTTTTCTTTTTTTTTTTAATCAGTTGTTTTGTTTTTAACTTTCCTTACTATTTTCACTTTTACAGACAGTATGAAGACTGGAAAAACATAGATTTTTTTTTAAAGATTCAGAACATTCAAAAAAAAGAACCCCAAAACATCCACTTTGTAGTGTCATCATAACAAGTTACATGAATTATACAGTTGGTTTATTTTGTTATTGTTGTTACTTGTTTTTTTTATTTTTTTGGATAGTTGCAGCTTCACTTTTCAAGTCACTGTTCTGCACTGTCAAACCCCTCCTGTGTTCCAGTACAAAATAAGCGATCCCTTCAAATGCGGCTGCAACTGCTCGACTGGCGATACATTCCAAACGCGCCCAATGTAGCTCCAGGAACACCGATTTAAAGTAAAGCTTTAATTCCACAATATAAGGAAACGGCACTCTATGCAAAATGAACATTAAATTAAACGGTCTTTGGTGGTGAGAATGTTTTCACAGTTTGGAGTGTGTCAGTAGTGATTTGCTCAAGTCCTTGGCCTCCCCGGCTGTTCTCACTCTCTCGTACCCTAGAACGGACATGGAGTGGTGGCAGTAATCTTCCACTTGTTTGATCTGTTGGATGCTGAGCACTGTTCTCCATGCACTAGCAGCTTGTGTGGCATTCCTGGAGGAGACTATAAATGGCTTAGATGAGGAACTGGAGCCACTGGTCATGTTCAAAGCAAACATCTCAATGTCATGGTTGGTGGTGAGGTTGGCAAAGCGGTAGACGCTCCTCAAGGTCTTAACTGGATTTTCGACCAGGTCTTCGTAACGTACGGCCATGTACTTCCCCTTGAGCCAGCTGGGTGGGTTTAAGGCAGTCCTCAAAGTCCTGGAGGTGCGGTCGCAGATCACCTCCATGGCTCCAATTGAGTGGTAGTCTGAGCCATCCTTTTTGTTGGCTTTGTGCCCAGGATCCACAAAAGGTATCCGACGAAGTTTGGGGTCTCTGCTGCGGACCACCTGTAAATTCTCCCTTATCAGACCATGTCTGGATTTGATCCTGGAGTTGGCTACTGCCCGTGGGTCTCTAACCAAATGTATCACCTTTAAATCTAACGACGGATCCTCCATGAGTGGGGCCAACACATTTACATCCAAAATGCGGACCCCTTTAATGACAATGGTGCTATATTTGAGGCACTCCTCCTCCAACAGTCTAAGGCTTTGAGGGGGGCACTTTTTACACACCTTATCATCCACCATCCCCACCACCTCTTTCCTGTAGGCTGAGCAGAGGGGAAATGAACACACCACTTTATTGAGGGTGGCCCCAAACAGTCCTAGGGAAGTAAAATTCTTACCTCCGGGGCTGTTGTAAAGTTGGAAAACAGACAGATCACAGCGGTACAAGGAGCTAAGCATGTCCCTGGCTGCCCCTTGTAATGACACAGCGTCACCGGGGTACAGTTTCTGCCAGATGTGCCACATTGGCTCGTACAAGAAGAACACTTCTGGATTTTGGTTAAACAGCTCCCCAAAAAAGGAAGAGCCTGACCTCCAGGTGGTCAGCACATAGATGAGCTGCCTCTTCTTAGCCAGAGAGGGCCTGTACAGGAAACGAATGTCAGATCTACTCTGATAAGTGGTGCTCCTCATCTGGTGATTGCACTGCTGTGGCTCTTTAGTCCATTTATAATTAGCCAAGTTAAGCATAGTGAGCACCAGCAGTAAGAAATAGGCCAGAAATAACACAATCCTCTTCCTGCGCAGCACTTTCATCACGATCCCAGGCTGTGCTATTATCTTGGTATGATTCCTGTATGTTTTAAGCTTCCTTCCAAAGCCTGCATCCTTCTCCCAAGGCGCTGTCAACTTCAGTGGTTGATGATATTGTTTGCCTCTCATCTGTACCCTCGGAGAGTGGCTCTCACCACTGGACGAAGCTCCTCACATTGACGGTGCGCCAACACGTTCTGTAGTGTGTTTATGGGCTGCGCTGGGAATTTATACCCAGATGAATTCCGCCTGATTAGGTAATATATTCAACCCCAGTTCGACAGCCACAAAACGATGTACCCTTTTCACTGCACTGCGCAATGTTCTTCATAGAAACGGTGGACGAGAGGAGCGTTAAAGTTGTCCATAGCAGGCGTTGCAGTGATTCTGTGGGTGGCCCGTGTTCAAAACAAAAACCAAGAGCTCTTCATCATTGCAACAGACGCCCTGTTTGAGTACGTTCAGCGGAAGCATCCTTGCGCAGTTATCAGCTGAGACATCCTTGTAAATGCAGCCTTGTGAGGTTCAGGCGTCGGAGACGCATAAGCGGTCACGATTTTGCGCGGCGCGCCGGATCTCAAATCACTCCGCATCTGCCATAATGGAGCAGTGAAATGCTTGTATCTGCAGTTACGGCTCTAACACATTTCTCTGTCTTCCTCTTCTCTTCGTCCAACTAATAGAAACTGGGCCGATTCAATCAGAATACCAAGACAAAGACCCGCCTTCCGAGGGAGCGCATTGGCGCGGGGTATGCAGACGCTGGCCCGCGAGCGACGTCAGTGGATCTGCTGCACGCCTGTCTCGTCTGAACAGTAATAGTGGCTCCCACAGATCATAGCAATGGTAGATGGAGAAGGGGGTGGGGATGCTGTTGTTATGTTTAGGTGAAGTCTACCTCAGTGTTCATCCTTTGAGCCGTATTCCAGCCTCCCGTTTGTACTTGATGAAAGGGATTTGGAGAGTTTTTGTGGTTATTTAAAATTTTAAAAAATTAAAAACATAACCTCAGCCGTCCACATTTTCTTTAGCATTTCTCTTCCTTTAAAAAAAATCCTAAGGCTGTGATCCTTCCAAGGCCAGTCTTTACTTTTCCCGTTATGCACGTCCTCCTCATATAGCGCATGATGACTGCAGGAGAGAATCAATATTTCAGATTAAATGTATTTGTTTTCCCCACTACAGCCACAAGAGGGTAGCCCGGGTTTAATCTTAAAAACTGCTCAATACCTGCAAGGAAAAATCCTATTATCAATTAGAAGAGAGCTGCGCACATATCGCACAATTGTTTTTCTAATAAGATAAAAATCCAATTAAAAAAATCACTTGAATTTTTAAGCTGATCTTAACAAGTAATGGCCTACAGTATATGATTTGCAGAGGACGTAATATTTTTTTTATTGGATGTGTTGGAAACACTCAGCAGCAGTGACAAGCACTCCCCTCAAGTGGAATCAGCTGAAATGGGACGTTTGACAGCTGTTCCCCGGGAACTGGAAAGGCCATGTGGTTGTACAGAGGGAAACACATGCTCTGCAGATTGAAAGTCATCTTTCCTAAGAGGCTTGCCTGTGTGGGATTACAACCTTGCACGAGTGGGGTGGGGTGGGGGCATAGACTGAATGAACTGAAAGGGCTCAAGTCCCCAGAACACACCCCCTCCCTCCCCAAGCGAGAAACTTCTACATAATATCCATGTTGTGGTCAAGTGCTGTGCATAGCATGAGTTCCTCTGAAGAGCAGTTATATTAGACTATATGTTGGGCTATACAGTGGTTTCCTTCTGTGCTCAGTGAAGTCTGCTTTCCATAGATGCTCATTTTTTAGTGCATCCAATACGGGTGTCTACAGCACAATACCTTTGTGCAGACTGCCCTCTGCTGGAGCATAGTGGTCCCAGTCGTCAAAAATGATCCACTTCAAAACAGACTTCCGTATTATGAGCGCATATATTAATAATATATATCTGGCATACTTATCTCAGTTTCATCAAATCAAAGAGTGAACTCAAAAAAAACATAGCAGAGGATAATTTAATTAGTCATTTTGGGGTGTTAAATCCCCCCCCCCCCAATTTCAGCATGCAAACACATTGTTGTAGAAACTGCCTATGAAATCATTTATTTTTGAGTACATGTTATTTGTATCCCTCGTTCTCTTTGGCAGTGCAGTTGCTAAACATGGTCAGTAAAGTAATATATTAGGCCCACATCATCAGGAATGATTTTTATTTTTTTGTGGTAATGATGTGCAGGTCAATATTCTGGCACAGAAATTCCTTATTTAATAATAATAATAATAAAAAGACTGTTCTCTCCTTTATGCAACCCAGTTGTGGGTTGCCTTTAGTGAAAACTTTTTTTTTTTAAATGATAATAATTGTGATCTTATCTCAGCCCAAGTGGGAAGGTGTTCCGTTTGTTTCTGAAAATACTGGCACAAAGACCTGTTTGTGTTTTAATTACGTTAAATCAGACGTGCAATGAAAGTTTCCTGTTTCACTTTAAATGATCAAAGGCTTTATCGCTGAGCATGCTGACTCACTGTCACACTGTTATGGCTTATCATGCTGGAGCTTTGGAAGTTATATTTTCTTTTTTTTTCTTTTTTTGTTATGTCATTGCTTTATTGGCTCTCATTACCGAATGAAGTATATATTCCCTAAAATTATATTTTGGCCGATATTAAACCATTTTATTCACTGGAGATAGTATTTCTCAGCAATATTCCTTGCTGGGTGCAAAATTAGCAAAGAATTTCTCCGTCATATACAACCTGGTTTGTGTTGTTATGGACTGACTGTGGAGGACAATATATGCATTTAAGGAACCAGGAGAGCAGCTGTGTTTCCTTACAGTCTGCCACAGATTATGTACAGAGCCCATATGCTGCTATATCCATATGCAATCTCCAAACACACCAGTTCTAGGAAGATTTACACATTACTGCAGGAAGTGACCTGTGCAGGAGCCTCAGCCATTGCTGATTTCTGTCTGCATGATGTTGCCTGCAGTGCTGCAACATACTGCGTGTGCAGTTCACACAGATGCTTCAGAGTCGGCACGTGTGCGCGCGCTGTCACCGCGCTGCTGTGTGTAAAATGCTCTTTTGCCGTACAGTGACTGCTCATTGTGACAGTGACAAAGATGCACTGTTACGTAATCACGAAGAAGAGGCTTTGCGCCTGCGAAATGAACGAGCAGGTGGAGGAGGAAACATGCGCAGTACACGCCTCGCCAGCAGCATCAGGACCACTGCGATGCGAGTGAGAAGATGGTGCTTGTAAACACGCCGAGAGAAATGACCGTGTTGTTTTGTCGAGCTACCGTCGCCGCGAACATTTTTTAATGTCACTTAGCGCGAAAAGGACTACAATTTTTAACCACAAGAAGGCGATTTTTTTTTTTTAAACACAGAAAAGCGCGCAAGCCAACGCACCGGAGCTGAGACGGTAATGCCAACAATTAATGACAACTGGTTCGGGTCAGCCGCTTTAAACCTCTGCTGCGCAACTACAAAAGCGTTCCTCGCATGTCATCGCATATGACGGGATTTCTTGTGTAATGGTCGTCGGTTTCTAGTGGGATGCACATCAGTGTCTTGCCGTACTCGCTCTCCGTCGTAATGGCAGCTCTGTACCATGGCACGGACGCTTCCTCTCCGGACAGATTCCTGGCCCTGAAAGACGTGAGAGAAGTGAAAGAGGAGACGACTCTGGACGAGAAGCTCTTCCTGCTGGCATGCGAGAAAGGTTTGACTCTTGTTTCGTCTAATTTAATATCGGGGCTGTTGTTCCCTATTTGCAATGGGATGTCCGTGCAACACGTGACTGTGGTCACAGGGAGGCTCATTATTGTGATCATTAGAGATGCTGGCGCTTTATGTCTGATATAGGAGACCTACGTTTACTGTATGTAGAATACACATGGATTAACAGCATGACGGATTTCTAACAGGCTCATTTAGCAGCAAACAAACTATTCAGTCATACCAGATGGATTTTATTTCCAGTAAATACCTCTCACAGCTGCCTACACCTTGGATACTGTGGAAATTTAAGTTAATTTCCCAGGTCTCCTGACTTTTCACCGCCCCTAACATGGAAAGTTAATGCAAAAAAGCTAAATGCCAGCAACACAAGACGTAGACAGTAAAGTGTAAAATAACAAAGAGGCATGGGTTTTCTCAACTGGTCACATGGTTGGAGAATATTTCATTGATAAGTTAAGAACATTGTACAGACAGTGGTGTGCTAAGCCAATAACTGCCACTGTGACCATATAAAGTCTCCCTAAACGTGGCTCAGCAACAGAAATTGTCCTTTGAGGGAGCTGTTATTGTTACACAAGATTAAGGGTTGCTGCTGGAGCCGAGCCTGTTCTGTGAGAGAGCTCGCCTGATAACCACGACCGTGTTTGTGTCGATTTGGCACCTTGCACAGATAATACTTTACTGCTTTCAAAGATCCGACTTTGCAAGAATTTGCCAAAGTGGATTCCATTCATGATGTGCTCTTTTGTCCTTGCCGTCTTTCTCAGGCGACTACTACATGGTGAAGAAACTGCTGGAGGAGAACAGACACGGCGAGCTCAACATCAACTCCGTAGACGTGCTGGGCCGAGATGCAGTGACCATCGCCATTGAGAACGAGAATCTAGACATCCTTCAGCTTCTCCTGGAGTATGGCTGCCAGGTAACAAGCACTCGGGTCAACCAGATATGCACAAGACATCACTTATGTCTGCTAAAATCACGCGTCTCTTTCTGTGCAGGCAACAGACGCTTTGCTGGTGGCCATAGACTCAGAGGTAGTAGGAGCTGTGGACATTCTCCTCAACCACAGACCAAGGAGATCTTCCAAGCCCTCTATTGCTGTAACTCGACTCTTATTACTTGTATTTCAAGAAAAAAAATTAATGCAAATAGCAGGATTACATAATCTATCCTTTTCAATAATTTCTGCCCTGCATTTTAGATTTTTTTTATCTTTATATTTCCATGTTTTTGTTAGAAACTGATGCAGCGCATCCAGAACCCAGAGTATTCCACTACCATGGACGTGGCTCCGGTCATCCTGGCAGCCCACAGGAACAACTACGAGATCCTGACCATGCTGCTGAAACAGGACATCTCTCTTCCCCGGCCTCACGCTGTTGGCTGCGAGTGCACCCTCTGCAATGTTAAAAACAAGAAGGACAGCTTACGACACTCCAGGTACGGTTATCTAAAGCTCAGAAGACACTTAAGTGACATTGACTTTGTGCAGATGGGTGCATTAAGAGCACCAGAGGACTAGTTTTTTTACTCAATTACTTTAAATTGGAATAGTCAATACCACTTCTGTCTTGTAGGGGATGTTTTGATTGTTTTGGTCCAACAAACCAACCCAGTTTTACTCCAAGTGAAGCAGCTCTTGTGAAACATTGCAGCCTCTTCCTTTGATGATAGCATCAGCTTGAAAATCCAGTCTTCTAGAATCAATGATTTAACCGATGATATGCACACCCTGGCTTTCAGGAACACCTTTTTACAGTACTATGAACGCCCAAAGTATTCTCTTTTTCCCCGAGAGGATTCAAGATTTTTTTTCTGTTATCGTCAAGCTCGACTGATCTAGCTATAGAGAGCTAGTATTGGTATTTTACTGAAATACAAAATCAATGCAAACTCTAATTTAAGGGAAAACAGCAAAACAGTGGCAATTCCTGGGAAGCAGCGGTTCTTGCTTTCTGATGCCTTCTCGGACTTGCAGATGAGACTTTGCTGATATCTTCCGCACTGGCATTTTTATTCTCTCTGCAGGGCAGTGTAGCCTCCCACACAGTACACTAAATGAATCACTCTGCAGTTTGGCTGCCAAACAACATAGAGGTGAAAGCAGGTATAAATGAAACAGCCAGGAGACTGAATGTTTCTCCTTATTTCTTCTCCCGTCTGCACAAGTCTGTCTTTTTCATCATTTATCTTGTCTCATATTTCCACCTCCCCTTTTTTTCACCACCTCGTTTCTGTTGACGGTCGTGGGTTAGGTTCCGTCTCGACATCTACCGCTGCCTAGCCAGCCCCTCTCTCATCATGCTGACAGAGGAAGATCCCATACTCAGGGCCTTTGAGCTGAGTGCAGACCTAAAGGAGCTCAGTCTCGTTGAAGTGGAGTTCAGGTAGAGTCAACACGCTGCGCATGCATCAGCCATATCAGAGCGTTAATCTAATTTCTTTGCATATAAACAGATGTACTCACATACAGTGATGTTGTAAATCATTGCTTTTATAGCCTAGAATTGATAAGAATCTTAACTGTTTAATGTCCTCTGACTTTATCTAATTTCTTTACTCCAGGACTGACTATGAGGAGCTGGCGAAGCAGTGTAAGATGTTTGCCAAGGACCTGCTAGCTCAGGCTCGAAACTCTCGAGAGCTAGAAGTGATTCTCAACCACACATCCAGCGAGGATCATGTCAACAAGAGAGGCTTAATGGAGGAGCGCATGAACCTCAGCAGACTTAAACTTGCCATCAAGTACAACCAAAAAGAGGTTTGCATCCGTTAATTTGATTAAGCAATAGAATTACTCGCAATAGAAAGCCAGTCTGCAGTGTGACTACATTGAGGAAATGTCTGATTTATTTAAATAAATAATCAAACAAAAATAATAGCGCTGTACTTCATTCCAAATTTAACGGCTGGCTCATCACACCATGTGCCCTTGAGGAAAATTAGTTTGGCAACACAAAGTACTTCCTCCAGGCAGCAGGAGTCAAAGTGAACTAAAGTATGAAGTTTACAGCCATGGGATAATTTACAGATGAGATGATGTGTGTGTGAATAGTTTGGCTCACGTATCACCAGGCAGGTAGTAACGTACTGTTTCCTGCTGAAGACACTCATAATTCTTCAAAGGGTGCATGTCAAAGACCAACCCACGTTTTCATTAATCTAAATTACTTTGTGATTAACAGTTCATATTTATGGTCGCTACCTAAAACAATACAACGGTGTGACGAATAACAAATGTGTTCACTACCTACAGTATTCATCGTCAGAATGGCTACACTGATTTGTGACAGAAGAATAGTAGCAAGAGTGAAAGGGAAGGTTTACAAGAGGGTAGTGAGACCTGCTGTGATGTATGGTTTGGCGATGGTGGCACTGACACAAAGACAGGAGGCCGAGTTGGAGGTGGCAGAGTTGAAGATTTTCATTGGGAATGACCGGGAGGGACGGGATTAGAAATGAATATATCAGAGGGACAGCTCAGGTTGAGCGGTTTGGAGACAAAGTTAGAGAGGCAAGGCTGAGATGGTTTGGACGTGTGCAGAGGAAGGATAGTAGATATATTGGACAAAAGATGTTGACTATAGCGCTGCCAGACAGGAAGAAAAGAGAAAGACTCAAGATGCATGGACATGCAGAGGCTTGGTGTGACAGAAGAGGATGCAAGGGATAGGGTGAGATGGAGGCAGATAATCTGGTGTGACAAACTCTAACAAAAGTCAGAAATTTACAAAAACAAATGCTAATAAGCATTTCTTAGCATTTTTGTAATCGTATCATCAGATCTCTGGCCGTATGTTCTGGACACTTGGGTGAAGAGAGAAGCTGAGCTGTCAACTGATCACCACCTGGTGGTGAGTTGGATCAGATGGCGGGGATGGATGCTGGACAGACCTGGCACACCTAAACCTATAGTGAGGGTGCACTGAGAATGTTTAGCAGAGGCCCCAGTCCATATGATCTTCAACTCCGACCTCTGGCAGAATTTCAACAGCATTCCGAGGGAGGTTAAGGACATTGGGAGGACATTGTTATGGCTGCTGCACGGGGCTGCAGCTGCAAGGTTGTTGGAGCCTGGCATCATGGTAATCCCCAAACCAGATGGTGGACATTGGAGGTGAAAGGACTCATCAAACTGAAGGAGTCTTATTGGGGTTGGTTAGCCTGTGGGATTTCAGAGGCAGCTGATGGCTACTGGCAGGCTGTCTTGGATGACATGCCTCTCAGAATCTCATCTCTGCTTTTTGCGGATGATGTGGTCCTGTTGGCTTCATCAGGTGGTGGCCTCCAGCTCACACTGGAGCAATTTACAGCCTAGTGTGAAGCGGCAGGTATGCTATACCTCTATTCACCTCTAAGTCCTGATTTAGACTTCTGCGTCAGATCATTGCAAGGCCTACTTACATAACCTACATAAGTGACTGACAGCATTGCTGTCATTTATGCCTGTGTTAGGTGCCTTGTGTATGTTAATTACCATGTGGATGTGTCCTGATGCTTTACATGCGGTGCCAGTTGACAGAAACAATAAAAAGCTGGGATTTTTTCCCTCATGGGTCCATCCTCTTTGGACCCATGGTCAGCTTTTGTGGTCAGCTTTTTTTTTTTTTGGGGGGGGGGGGGGGTGCAAACATATTTTTTTCCCTCTAGTTTTTTTAGTCCCTCACGTCCATTCCGATAGTTTCAGCAGTCTCCCTCCAGGAATTTACTGACATATGTGAGTCCTCATATTGATGCTATGATTACTATTCCTTATATTGAGAGTATGATTGCTGTTCTCTCACTGATAAATTCAAGAATTGCAGCAAAAAGTAGCCGGAAATGCACGGAAGGAATCGACAGCGTTGAACAGGCCAATCAGAATCGTTGCGGGCTGCGTCGACCTGACGTGTAGTTACATTTCTCGGGAGGTGCACGTCAGGTTACGTCATAGATTACTGCGTAGGATTCAGAGGGGTTTCCGGTTAAAGCGTAGGCCTTGCAAAGACCCAATGCAGAAGTCTAATTCAGGCCTAAGTCTGAGGCCGTGGTCTTCAGATGGAAACGGGTGGAGTGCCCACTCCAGGTCAGGGATGAGTTGCTGCCCCAAGTGGAGGAGCTTAAGTATCTTGGGGTCTTGTTCACAAGTGAGGGGAGAGGAAAGCGGGAGATTGACAGATGCATTGGGGCTGCAGATGCAGCTGCAGTGATGCTGATGGGAAAGGGAAGTCTGGGTTTCTCCGTTTAGGCCGCTGCCCCCCACAACCCGGCCCTGGATAAGTGGAAGAAAATGGATGGATGGATGGATGGATGGATGGATGGATGGATGGATGGATGGATGGATGGATGGAAAATGCTTATTAGCTCTGTTGCCTAGAGTTGGAAGAGAAGGTTGATGCCACTGTCATGTCTGCACAATAAATCTAAATTTACAGTCTGCAACTGATTAACATAGCTTAGTGTAAAGATTGTAAACAGGGGGAAGCAGACTTGGTGTTGGAGCTACCCAAGGCTTTTTCTCGATCCAGTCTTTGTGCTAATCTTCTGATTGTTGGCTGTACCGTCATATTTATCCCAGTGAAATGACCAGCTAAGCAACTCTAAGAACTTTTCTCACAAAATATTGAACTCTTTCTTCAGGCTTTTAAAAGGAACTGAATTTACTGATTTTTGTATTTTTTTTATTACACAGCCACCCACTCATGTTTTATCTGTCATTCTCTCTTGATGTCCCTTTCGCAGTTTGTGGCTCAGTCCAACTGTCAGCAGTTCCTCAACACTGTCTGGTTTGGAGAGATGGCCAGCTACAGGCGCAAACACACCTGTCTAAAAATGGCTACGGTTCTGACTGTGGCTATGCTTTGGCCTCTCCTTTCTGTCTGCTACCTTCTGGTGCCGCGCTCCCGAGTTGGCCAGATAATCCACACCCCTTTTGTTAAGTTCATCATCCACAGCGCCTCCTACTTCACCTTCCTGCTGCTGCTCAACCTGTACTCTCTGGTCTACAATGAGCAAAAGAAGAACATAATGGGGCCCGCACTTGAGATGATTGATTACCTGCTCATCCTCTGGATCATAGGTCAGATTTTAACCCTGTAAATAACACATAATGCTATGCACAGAGGACCGTCATGCATTGTATGCAGTTATAGTGCTATATATGTTTCAGTGGTTCAATAATTTAATATTTACCTATCTCCTAATGCACATTAAGGAACTAGAAATAGAGTAAAAACCAATCCTACAAACTAAAGGTTAATACAGGCACATTGTATAGTGGACTGAAAATGAGCGCTTCCTGTTATGATCTGGCTAAAGTCCAGTATCCCGTGTCCATAATCACATCAGGCATTACATGACAAATGGCTGTTTCTACACCAAATGACAGAAAGCCCGGCTTGACCGGATTAAATCCGTCAGCACTGCTTCTAATTGAGCGCAACAGAAAGAAACTGCAGCTTCTTCTTTCCCCCCGTGGCTCTTCTGAGTGCTGGTATCACTGAACGCAACACACACCCGTGCACACATATTCGCACATGCACCAGCTATCTTTTTAGAAAAGGGGCGGATAGTGACAGTTGGAAATTGACTCTGCCGCTCTACCTTACCCTTCTGCCAAGAAACCATTAACATGAGCATTCAGTCTCTTTAATGGCTCTGCTTTCTAAGTATCCGTGTTTGTCTCTTGGTTGCAAAATCCTAGCCATTTCCACCAGAGACAAAGCATCAGAACCACAGTATCTAGGTTTCATCTCTTTCTTTGCTGTCTTAATAAAAATTCCCGATAACTGCATGTGACAGGTTGTAAAAGGATTTAGAAGCAACTGACATACATACATTATTCAATGATATTAAGCGGACTGTGGGGTAATTTTCAATTTGGTCTGTATGTTGCAGGATTGACATCAGTCTTTCAGTCATTAGATAAAAGGCATAATGGGTTTTTCAGTGGGCCGAGATAGCCCACTAGAGGGAGAACAACTTCAGCATTTTTTCTAAAGGTTGCCTCATTTTAAAAACAGCTTCACTGCAAGGTGTGAGGTAGTGGTGCAGATTTTGTGCTACAGGCACCCTGCAGCATCAACACATCACCCATATGGCATAAATGGGAGGAATGAGATTGCTAATGGTTACCCTCCTCAGTCAGCATCCTGCTTTATGTCATCAGGATGGGAGGAGGAGTTCTTAGAATTCCTCCGTGTGCAAGTTTTTACTTCCGTTTGCCTTCCATTGTTCTTTCTTTCTGTCTTTCGGCCCTCCTCCTATGATCGTTCTCCTCTTCCCTCCTTTCTGGTATTCTCCTGGGCCAGAGGCTTCACATTAATGCGAAACTCAGATGCTATGAGACTGCGAGTGTGCTAGGCTGTATGTAAGCGTATGTGTTTGACTGTTTCTCCCGAACATCTAAGTGTGTGTGTGCTTTCGTTTAGAGGCTCAAACGGTTCATGTGTGAAAAAAAAAAAAATCCTGATGGGATTTCTGTCCCAAACTCTTCAGTTAAAACAAAGGGAAAGATCAATCAGGTTTGGGCTACTGTAATAGTTTCTGAATTAAGGCATAGAGAACTTGTCACTAAACATTAACTTGCTCCCGGAGCAAAGTTCTCAGTCTTTTTCTTCTTTTTTTTAAATTCCATTTATATATTTAGAATTGATGAACTGCCATTTAGACACAAAAAAGATGCTAACCCATCTTAATTAAATTCCATGCACCTCCCCAAACCTCGCAGATGACACATTTTCAGCACATTAATCTCTGATTTAGGTCTCTCACACGTTCCTGTTTCCCCCCCAGGCTCCCTCTGTGAGATGAGTGATAGCTGAGTCTTGAAGGGATTTTAAAATGCTGTGGATGACGGCCTTTTTCCAGTGGTGTGTGTGTGTGTGTGTGTGTGTGTGTGCGTGTATATGTCTGTGTGTATGTGGTAATGGTAGATTCTTTTTCCCCTATAGGAATGGTGTGGTCAGATGTGAAGCGTCTGTGGTATGAGGGGCTGGAAGACTTTCTGGAAGAGTCTAGGAACCAGCTGAGTTTTGTGATGAATTCCCTCTACTTAGCCACCTTCGCTCTCAAGATTGTTGCTCATAGCAAGGTACAGACGCATTGCACACACTCCGTACATTTAATGGATATATAATTAGATTCAAGTTTTCGTGGAATAATGCCTGTGATTCATCACTCTGTGTATTAATGCTACACTCCAGGGACGTGTTTTCATCTGTTGTTTCAATTAGATCTCAGATCAAGTTGAAGCTGGGCAAAGCTATTCTAAGAATTGAGCTTTCTAATCATTAAGAATGATAAAGGTATAAAGACTGCACACAGCCGAACAGTTTTGAAATAGACCTCTGGTCCAGTTTTCTGCAAGTTGATCATGTGCACCCATTGATTGCTATTACAGCGCTTTACATCACCATTGTGCTGTCTCTTGTTTATCTGAACATGTTTATTTATCACTCTTAAAGGAATACTTTTATTTTAAGATATTAACTCAGCTTTCTTGCCAAAAGTTTAAAATGTCAAAGTTAAATGTGTAGCTGCTACAACCACTTTCACATTTTACAGTTATATTCATTTTTTATGACTGAGTCATTTGTTAGATTTTATACACACTACAATGAGGAATTCATTAGGCATAATTTGCTCAATCTAGATCAGCCGATCAAAAGCTGGAACGCCTGGCACACCTGATTCAGCAAATCAAACTTGTTTAATTAAGAACACAGTGGCGTGCAAAAGTCTTGAGCCACCCTTCATTTCTTTATATGCGGTATTGGTACAAAAATTGGAAATCGGTGCAGCGATTTATTGAAAAATGTAAACATACACGGAAATGCAATCTATAATGCTGTCACGGTTCCCCGCTGCGCAGGCAGGAAAAGAGGACCCCACAGGTAGGACACCAAACACGGACGTAGATGCAGGA
>JAVDPK010002890.1:312742-323519 GCA_034780415.1 Cichlasoma orientale | reverse complement strand
GTTATCGTCGTGAAAAAAAGGGTCGTCAACGAAATCATTTCGTTATCGTCATCGTTAACGAAAACAACACTGCTTTAACTTTTTCAAACAGCTGTAATGTCACAGTCATAACTTCATTAATTATGTACGACTTCTAGCGTGTCATTGTGACTACTACATTTAACCGTAATGGGTTTCATTAAAGGCAAAAACGTATTTCTCATGAATAATCCCTGAATAATGTTCTGCCAGCTATATGAACCCTCCCTTCACTGAATCAGACCTCATAGACGTCCCAGTTCTGTGTGGGGGTTTGCATGTTCTCCCTGTGCCTGCGTGGCTTTGCTCCGGGTACTCTGGCTTCCTCCCACAGGCCAAAGACAGGCATGCCAGGCTAATTGGTGATGATAAACTGGCTGTAGCTGTGACTGAGAGCATTAAATGGCTGTCTGTCTCTCAGTGTTAGCCCTGTGATGGGCCGGCGAGCTGTCCAGGGTGTACTCAGCCTGTCGCCCTAATGACAGCTGGGATAGCCTTCAGCCTCAGCAACCCTGAATTGGGCAAACAGTTAAGAAAATGGAGGGATGGATTGCTTTCCAATGATCCTAGGGTGGTGCATTATTATGTAACAATGCTGTATTGGGTAATGTAGTAGAAAACCAATTGAATACCTCAAATACAGCTACCTACTATTTGAGGTATGCATTAGACCTCCTCCAGTCAAGGTTAGGAGCTAATGACCTGCTACATTTCTGCTCTGTTTGTACAGTAACCAATTTAGGATACCTGTCAGGCAGGGAACACCCTCAGCTCCTAAATCAGATGTGTACAAAGTGGCAGATGAATACACTGGGGGGATTTATACATGACAACAGAATAAATCACCGGAATGGACCAAACCTTCTCAAATAAGCTGCCTGGGTTTGAGCACAAACACTGCAGTCGCCATTCATCACAGCATGCAGGCAGAGTGGTTTTCTGTTACACTGGACACTTTATATGTGTCTGTGTTTTGTAAGGGTAAGTGTGCTCAGACCATGTTTGAGCATCTCCAGGTCCTCATAAACAGATGTGCCACACAGGCCTGTAAATAGTGGGTTTCCAGTGCTCTAAGAAGACGTTTTCTGTTTTCTAGTCCTCTTCCGTGTTTGTCTCTTGCTTTTTTTCCCTCTTCCCTGGGGAACCACTACTAAATCTGAACATGGGTGAATAAAACACGCTATGAGTGGTCAGAGAGTGGTGAAAGAGCACCAGAACATCACACTGAAGTAGAAGGATACATCTTTCTAATGAATTCTTTAGAAATAAAGAGAAAATCAAATGTGCTGCAGATAAAAACAATGAATGAACTAACGTGACATATTGTAACTGTAATTCTGTCTAAAAGCAACTACTAACTCTTTACTGTGCAGGTGGACTCTTAAAATATCAGAGTCCAGTTGCACAATGTTGTTCAGATCAGACATCAAGCAGAGTCATGTTTAAGCCCAGCCAGCTCCTTAAAGGTTGATGAAGGTTGTTGAAATTTATTTGAGAAAGATGTCAGAGCAAGCAGCACAAGATTAACAGGCAAATGTGAATCTCTCACTAGATCTCCATGGGTCAAATGCTGCAGGAGTTTGGAAAGTTCTTGGGCCTCTTCCTGCTTGTGTTGTTCTCCTTCACCATTGGACTCACCCAGCTCTATGGAAAGGACCTAAAAGATAAGGACAAGAATCCACCCAAGGACTGTGAGGGCATCTTCTGCGAGCAACAGAGCAATGATGCATTCCACACGTATGGCCAAACCTCATTCTGTCATTTTGGGCGGCGATGGTGTCAGTGAGGGATGTAGGAGGCTGTGTAAATACAGCTTATTCAAATCTCATACATGATCTTTATAAACTGTAAAATTAGAACGTTTTTTTGTTTGTTGTTTCATTGTTTTTTTGGAAGAGACAGCAAAGCTTGATCTGAGCACTTACACAGCACAAACTTTATTCAGTACAGTGAAGTCTAAGCACAAGGGTGCCTTCTTCAGAGCTGAAAAAAATAGATAAATCAACATAGTTTAAAAAGCTTCTGGGGCACTGCCAATCCATATGAAAGGACAGTTATAAAAATACACACTGTGCAGCAAACATTTACAACAAGTTGTAAATATGGGACAAGACAAACCTCTTTTATTAAACTGACCTGTTCCTAATTAACCTAATTAGTTGTGAGGCGTTCCACGAGTTGTTTTAATAGCATTTATCAGCTTTTTCAGTCATTTGTTAGGATTTTGTTAAAAGCTGAGCGTCTCAGTTACAACACTTGTAATGTGGTATTTTGTAGTTGTGCTTATTATAAGTAATTATAAGTAAATATACACCAATCAGGCATAACATTATGACCACTGACAGGTGAAGTGACTAACATTGGTTATCTCTTCATCATGGCACCTACAGTGGGGAAAATAAGTATTTGATACACTTTCGATTTTGCAAGTTTTCCCACCCACAAAGAATGGAGAGGTTGGTAATTTTTATCGTAGGTACACGTCAACTGTGGGAGACAGAATCTAAATTTTAAAAAAATCCAGAAAATCACATTTTATGATTTTTAAATAATTAATTTGCATTTTATTGCATGAAATACGTATTTGATCACCTACCAACCAGGAAGAATTCTGGCTCTCACAGACCTGTTAGTTTTTCTTTAATACACCCTCCTGTTCTGTGCCAATTACCTCTATTAATTGCACCTGTTTGAACTAGTTACCTGTATAAAGACACCTGTCCACACACTCAATCAGTCACACTCCAACCTCTCCACCATGCCCAAGACCAAAGAGCTGTCTAAGGACTCCAAGGACACAACTGTAGACCTGCACAAGGCTGGGATGGGCTACAGGACAACAGGCAAGCAGCTTGGTGAGAAGGCAACAACTGTTGGCGCAATTATTAGAAAATGGAAGAAACACAAGATGACTGTCAATCTTCCTCGGTCTGGGGCTCCATGCAAGATGTCACCTCGTGGGGTAAGGGTGTTTCTGAGAAAGGTCAGGAATCAGCCTAGAACTGCACGGGGGGTCTCAAAAATGACCGTTAGTAACACGCTATGCCGTCATAGATTAAAATCCTGCAGGGCACGCAAGGTCCCCCTGCTCACACCAGCAAATGTCCAGGCCTGTTTGAAGTTCGCCAATGACTGTCTGCATGATCCAGAGGAGGCATGAGAGAAGGTCATGTGGTCAGATGAGACCAAAATAGAGCTTTTTGGTATCAACTCCACTCGCCGTGTTTGGAGGAAGAAGAAGGATGAGTACAACCCCAAGAACACCGTCCCAACCATGAAGCATGGAGGTGGAAACATCATACTTTGGGGTGCTTTTCTGCAAAGGGGACAGGACGACTGCACCGTATTGAAGGGAGGATGGATGGGCTCATGTATCGTGAGATTTTGACCAACAACCTCCTTCCCTCAGTAAGAGCACTGAAGATGGGTCGTGGCTCGGTCTTCCAGCATGACAATGACCTGAAACACACAGCCAGGGCAACTAAAGAGTGGCTCCGTAAGAAGCATTTCAAGGTCCTGGAGTGGCCTAGCCAGTCTCCAGTCCTGAACCCAATAGAAAATCTTTGGAAGGAGCTGAAACTCAAAGTTGCCCAGCCCCGAAACCTGAAAGATCTGGAGAAAATCTGTATGGAGGAGTGGGCCAAAATCCTGCTGCAGTGTGTGCAAACGTGGTCAAGAACTACAGGAAACGTCTGACCTCCGTAATTGCAAACAAAGGTTTCTGTACCAAACATTAAGTTCTGTTTTTATATTGTATCAAATACTTATTTCATGCAATAAAATGCAAATTAATTATTTAAAAATCATACAATGTGATTTTCTGGATCCTTTTTTAGATTCTGTCTCCCACAGTTGAAGACAGAAAAAAATTACAGACTTCTCCATTCTTTGTAGGTGGGAAAACTTGCAAAATCGGAAGTGTATCAAATACTTATTTTCCCCACTGTATTAGTGGGTGGGATATTTTAGGGAGCAAGTGAACATTTTGTTCTTAAAGTTGATGTGTTAGAGGCAGAAAAAAGGGGCAAGCACAAGGATTTGAATGAGTCTGACAAGGACCAAACTGTGATGGCTAGACTGTCTCACTCAAATTGCCAATAAAGTTAATTCTGGTTCTGATAAGAATGGTGTCAAAATACACAGTGCATCACAGTTTGTTGTATATGGAGCTGCATAGCTGCAGACCAGTCAGGGTGCCCGTGCTGACCCCTGTCACCCACCAAAAGCTCCAACAATGGGCACGTGAGCATCAGAACTGGACCTAAGGGTGGCCTAATCCGATGAATCACATTTTCCCTTACATCACGTGGATGGCCGGGTGCTTGTGCATCGCTTACCTGGGGAACACCTGGCACCACAGCACACTTTAAGGGGTCCAGTGGAGTCTATGCCTCGAGGGGTCAGGGCTGGTTTTGGCAGCAAAAGGGGAACCAACACAATATTAGGCAGGTGGTCACAATGTTATGCCTGATCAGTGTAAGTTCTGTTTTTATTTCCCATCTTTTTCTGAATGCAGGGTTGCATGTTTAAATCCATCATACAAATGCGTGGCGCAAATGTGATCCGACGTGCACGTGTACTAACTTCATATCTCTTGCAGATTTATGGGGACCTGCTATGCACTGTTCTGGTACATCTTCTCCCTGGCGCACGTTGCACTCTTCGTCACCCGCATCAGCTACACAGAGGAGCTGCGCTCTTTTGTTGGTGCCATGATCATAGGCACCTACAACATCGTGGTGGTTATTGTGCTGACCAAGCTGCTGGTGGCCATGCTCCATAAAAGCTTCAGACAAATTGCTGTGAGTGTAAACAAGCTTTGGCACTAAAGGTCTCACTGCCATCAAGGGTAGCTTGAGTTCACCCTGGAACTGAAAGTTGGAACTGTTTTCATTTACTGTTAAGATTTAATTTTCTTTTAAGTTGCCCTGAAATGTTGCACAGATGTTAACTAATTTCTTTCTTTGGATCCGCTCTGCACATTTTTTTGCTTGCTTTGAGCGACTGTTTGATTTTGATTGCACTAAAGCTAGCAGCTTATCATTCACAAAAATCTGTTCCCCTAAGAGTTTACACTGAAATAGCTGTTTCGCATTTTCAGGATTCCTCCTGTAAAACTGTGTGTGAAAGTTTAAGTGCATGAACGTTTTCCAACATTCCTTTGTTCTTAGTTTTCTCTGTGGCTTTTGGACTCCTGCAGAATCACGAGGATAAGGAATGGAAGTTTGCCCGGGCCAAACTGTGGCTTAGCTACTTTGATGACAAGTGCACACTGCCTCCACCCTTTAACATCCTCCCTTCCCCAAAGACTGTCTGCTACTTGGTGACCAGCCTGAGCAAGTGGATCTGCTCACACACCTCAAAGGGCAAAGTGAAGAGACAGAATAGTCTTAAGGTGAGACAGGCTCAGTTTAATCTTTTTCTAATCTTAAACAAATGACCATCTGTGTTAACGCTGTCCTTTCAGGAATGGAGGAACCTGAAGCAGAAACGTGACGAGAACTACCAGAAGATCATGTGTTGTCTAGTTCACCGCTACCTGACCTCCACCCGGCAGAAGATGCAGAGCACAGACCAGGCAACAGTGGAAAATCTGAATGACCTTCGCCAAGACCTGTCAAAGTTCCGCAATGAGATGAGGGACCTGTTGGGCTTCCGGACCTCCAAATATGCCATGTTCTACCCAAGGAGCTAAAAAAAATAAAAGACTTGCTATTCTTTCCCTTCCCTCCCACCCTCTTGACAAAATCTTTGCTTCTTGTTTATCTGGGATGCTGTGTGACCCGAGCATGTGCAAGAAAAAAAAAAAAGAAAAGGAAAAAAAAAAAACTCTGCTCTTTTGAGTCACAGAGGCTATTAAACCTCACTTTAAGCCTGGAACTTAACTAGAAAAATATGTATTCTCCACCAAAGCCCCCAGACTCAGGCCTCCTATCTATTACTCAGCTATGTAACCTTTTTTGTAAATAAAAAAAAGCCATTGTTTTCAATAGATAAATAAAGATTTATGGACAAAAAAAAAGGACCTGCTGGATATTTCATGGCATAAAGAGCTGAGATATTTTTGGCTTTTTTTTTCTGAGAATTTACTTTTTCTGTGTGAAAATCAAGATTTGGCTACAACAGGTCTGAAAGCAAGAAAACTATTCAGCCAAGTACCGAGAGCTCAGGTCCACGTGAGAGCCGCGTTACAAACACCTGATCCATTCTCATGCTTAGCGGAGCGTATTTGCCTTGACTGCTCTAAACGGACCAAATATTATGTGGCATTTTTCCAGCTGGAAAATCTTACACAATAAGAGAAACAACATAAAGTGGTGAAAGAGTTTTATTTGGACAGATGAAAACAAAATATAAATAATATTAATAGATTTTTTTTTCATACGAAAATAGTTTTCATACCTTTGCTTCTAAAAAAAGACACTGAGTGAATATCATGATGACAGTGACGCTTTGAAAACAAACGAAAGAATAAAGCCTCAGCTCGCTTAACGTGAAACCAGAAGAAAACTGCTTTAAATGACTCTCGCATGTATTAAATATTGCACATTAAATCACCACAATTAAAACTTCCAAACCAGCTTATTAAAACTGAACTCGGGAATTTAATGGCAGGTGCTTAACCATCATTAAAAACTACAGCAATTAGCTCCAACAAATTCCCCGTGGATATTAAGCAGGCTTATTAAATAAATGACTAGTCTGCCAGACAGACATCTTTATTTAATGCACCAACCCCGTCCTTTACTCACATCGTATTCGAGAGCCTCAAAGGGGAAAATTGAAAGGCAGAATAAGGAATACTGTGAGAGGAAAGGCCCCGCTATGGAATGCCAGAGCAGATGTGCACACTGAATTTTTTTTAAACAATATGAATAATGTTTAATTTACGTAAAGTGTGATAATTAATGGCTGTTCTGCCAATTTCAGGCACCAGTTACTGGTGTCAGTTTGATTCTGCGCTAGGAGCGTGACATGAATGTGACCAGGCAGCGAATGGTCCAAGAACAGAGGTGAAAACTTCCAACTAATTTTGTTGCTGATGAATCTGATGATACAAAACAGACTGACTGTTCTTTTTAACTGAAGACAGATGGGAATTTCTCGGGCTCTTGTTTGTTCCCAAACCATGCGATGTACAGTCACGGTAAAAAGAAAGTCCACTCTCTTTCACTTCTAAGGTTTTATGTATCAGGACATGATGAAAGTCATCTGCTCTTTAGCAGGGCTTAAAATTAGGTAAATACAACCTCAGCTGATATGCTGTGTTTGGAGTCCTCCAAACATGGTGCAAGACAATGACACCAAGCACTCCAGCAAATCTCCAACAGATATGGCTGAAAATCAAAAGAATCAAGGTGCTGCAATGAAACAGTCAGAGCCCAGACCTCAAGCTGATTGCAACACCTTCAGACTCCCTCCACAATGATGCGAGAGACTAATAAAGTCATACAGAAGAGGACTGCTTCAAGTTATTGCTGCTTAAAGTGGTTCTACTGAATCTCGGGGTGTTTTTAGTTTCTGCTTCTGCATCTTGACTTAGTTTTTGCTAAACAAAAAGATGACATGGTGTAACATCATGCATTCTTCATCTGAGGTTGTATTTCAATCGTTTTAAATTTGGTGAAGACCAGATGAATTTTTATTATGTCCTGACACATAAAATCTTAGAACTGACATAGCAGGTGTACTTTGTTTTTACAGTGATTGTGCAGGAAAGTGACTGAACACACAAATCTGAGTTTCCATCACTTGAATACATCACGTAGCTTCCTCGCTCTGTAGCGGCAGCTCTGCAAACAGATTCAGATTTGCTTTTTTTATCCTGTGTTTGTGTTCTTCAGAAGGAGTATTTTTTTCCTCCGCTTAATTGTTTCCAGTCGAGTCGAGTCGAGCCTCGGGCGGGCCAGTTAACAGAAGATCACCAGCGCTACTGGAACTCAGCACTGCTTGTTTTTCAAAACGTTGAGCACTTTTTGGTTCTTTGTCTTAAACGCCATAACAAAGTGGTGCGGGGCGATTTTTCCGCGGCCCTCCTCATCCACGTGGCCCATGAAGACGTAGTTCAAGCCTGGTGAGGTCACACAAAAAAAACCTGAATGCAGTGGCAGAACGGCAGAGACATTCAGGGAGGCCGAACGTGAGAATCTGAGCACAGCAGCTCTGTATACCATATGTTTATATGCGTACATATAAACTTACAGTATTTAGAATAGAATTGACTGTTTGGACAGTGAGTTCTGCCGCTCACCTAACACGTTTCGTTGAACTGAGAGTGACAGCACATCAGAGGAGGCAAACTCAGAGCCATAAGTTATTCAAAACAGTCAACCAGCATCTATATAGTGATTATCACATTGCAGAGGACCAATCAAAAAAAAAATTTATATTGAGGACACTGAGACAAATTAATTTCAGCTGTATGCTGTACACTCACCTCTTCTGATAATTGGGCACTTTTTGCACAGGATAACGATCTTGGTGCTCATTGTCTTTCCCGCCTGCTGGATTGCAAGGCTGCCTTCTTTATACACATTGATAATAGAGACAGTGGCGTACATGCTTCCTCCTCTAGTCACCGCCGTAATAACAGTCCCGGTTATCACTGTTGTAAACACAAAAGGCAGATGAAAAATGGCATTAAACATGCAAAAAATATCATTTCTTAATAAAAAAAAATTTGAATAAGTTTTGTTTCCTATGATGAATAAATTCAGAAATGTAATATTCAGAAGGAATGTTGCAATGTGAGACAAATTGAAGCCTGGGTTTAGCAGTGGGGGATTCAGCACAGAAACTGCTGTCATAGTTATTCTTAATGATCTCGGAGAGCTGTGAACAACATCTGCGCGCAACATCTCCACTCCTTGTCTTTGAACTGCAGCCAGTCTTTAAAAATGTCATCGTGAATTAACAGCATAGACTCTATACATTTCCTTTCAGGCTGTGAGCACTCCGCCCCCATGACCTTTTTACAGCTTCCTTATCCATCGATGAGCTAAGAGCTCCCTTTAATACAACATCAAAGAATTCCAGCCCTGACAAAAAAAAAAAGGGCAACATTAAATGTGGGACATCATTACTGTCAAACAGACAGATAAAAATCGAGGTCACTCGACAGGAAAAAAAACTTTATGATAAATCAGCTTAACTGCTCATGAACGGAGTTGCTACTTGGTTCCAGGTTTATTTTCCTGACTTGATTTCCTGCTTAAACAATGTGACCGATGTGCAGGGTGAAAATATACACTTTTGTTGTTTGTTCGGATGACTCGTGGAGAAGTGACATTTAGCAGTGATAGCTGAGGGATGGCGGAGCCAGTGGAGCGAGAGGGAGCCGCGGCTCGTTCGGCACGAACAGAATTCTTTGCAGTGATGGTACCAACATGTCTGCACTTCACGTGCTGCCTGTTTCGTTTCCTGACAGGGATGAGATTAAGCAGAGGAGCTCCTGTTTTCGTCATGTTGCTACTGTTACATAAACCAGTGAACTGCGTTTGACAATGCAATGTGTGTGTGTGTATATATGTGTGTACATATATATATATATATATATATATAAATTTAGATTTTTTTAAAATAGCAACAGTTATGAGTGCTGATTGGACAACTATTTTCAGCCTTGTTGTATCTCACCATTTCATTGGGATGTGTTGATCCCGCCAATGCATCTCAATGAAAACGATTTTTTTTCCCGCATGCACCACCACATCACTCGCCTTTCCTTTTTTCTTTTTTTTTTTTTCCTCATGCAAATCCGATTGAACTCTTTGAAATGCCAGTCTGACACATGCGGTTAACGTCTCGGAGAGGGAGACACATCAGAGAGCGGGAGAGCAGCAAATGGAAGCCCAGCTTGAATAAACACCTTCATTTATTGCCACTTTGCCTACAGTCAGTGACTGGGTGTGCGTTTATGTTTAGACTAGAGGTAACTGTGCCCTACTGTATGCAGTCATTCAGTTCCTGACAGGCTATCAACGAAGTCTTTCAGATGTGGAAGGGAAAAAAATCACAGGAGCGAAGATAGTCGCATGATCAAGACTATAAACTGCTACTTAAGTGGAGTTTCAGCTGTCAGTGCCAGTGTGGGGTGTGCTCATATAAATCTTGGGAGTATCTGTAATTCAAGCGGTTTGAGATTAGTAACTGTTAAAGCAGATATGTTAAATAGCACTGGAATATATTAGTGACTGTGGCTTTATGTGGTTTAGATAACTTACAGTAAGCTTTTATGTTCTTACCAAAATTGCTGGAGCAGTAATTGCTCTCAAGCGTTCCTCGTCTTTTACATTTCTGCCGGCACAGGGCAACAGAGTACTTCAGAGCTGCGTAGAGAGAAAGAGAGACACACACACACACAAGAAAATGAGTCTCTGTAATTCTTGCCTGCCAGTGACGCAAGCATGTAAGTTATGCCGTCTGCTTCTGCTGCAGCCTATTTACCGAGTATTCTCGGCAACACGAGTGTCTCTCCAAACGAATGGCTGTCAGCATCAGAGACAATAGCTAGATCATGTGGCAAGGGAGCATCTGTTTTTGAAGTTAAAGATAGTAAAGAATCCATAAAGGAAAGAACTGAGGTCTGAAGAAAATCCAATGTGACTGTGCAAATATTTTTCTTACTGCAGAGGGACGAGTCGGAGGGGGGAGATAAGCCAACCAGAAAGCAGTGTCACAGCATGATATCATGGCGGGGGGGGGGGGGGGGGCCAAATAACCTGGGCGGGCGGTGGGGAAAAAAAAAAAATTGTGGGAA
>JAVDPK010002890.1:262232-307567 GCA_034780415.1 Cichlasoma orientale | reverse complement strand
GAAAGAAAGAAAGAAAGAAAGAAAGAAAGAAAGAAAGAAAGAAAGAAAGAAAGAAAGAAAGAAAGAAAGAAAGAGGCGCATGAAATCATCAGTGATTCTGTGATTGATTGCGCCGCCTGGAGTTTCACCGTTGCCACTATCATCAGCTCGATGATCGATTCATTTCAGTTCCACAAAAGATGGCGGACCGAGCGCCTGGTAGCTCTCAGAAAGCTAGTGCTAAGGTAAACTCTACAGTTTGTATTTTTATCAGCTCACTTGCACCTGTTGTAGTGAAAATTGTGCGAATAATAGTATGCCTGAACAATACTGCCTATTTACCGCAAGATACCGCAGCTGGGAGTGTGCGCCACAGCGTGAGCTAACGCTGCCGCGCTGCAGCTAACTGTGGCGCCGCTTCCACACTGGCTTGTTTTAGCTGAGCTAAGCTAACGTGTCAGCCACCACAAACAGGACTAATGTGAGCAGTTATCCCAGGAATGAACCTGTTCGCTAATCACAAGCTTCACACATGTATTGTCTCCAGAGTGGCGTTTAGTGGATGTATAGTTCAGTGTGCAAATGATGAATTAAATATTTGGGAGATGGGGCCTAACCGACATTCGCCGTTTAGCGTAATGCATTCAGTCAGTGGCGCTGCAGCAAGTGTCGACTTGATAGGCCTCCTGTTAATTTAGCTCATTTCTGATTCTTTTCTGTTGTCCAGCTGCACCTTAATGGCAAATATGAAATGCGTGGTACATACATAATTGCTATAAAAAGTCTGAGTAATGGTTTCAAACGTCTAGTCGACACAAGCGACTTTATGAACTAACGAGGATGGACCCTGCTGAAGTTACCTGTTAACGTGATAATTGTTAGGCATGTTAAATAATATGAATAGCAGCAATCAGCATTAATTAAAGCAGCGATGCTTGTGTTTACCAGGATGTGCTAATGCAGTTATTAAAGATCTGTAATGTGTGGTTATTAAATACCTGTTGAAAGCAAGCATACTTTGTTGACATGTACAGGCGCTGCTTGAGAGCAAACTGAAGTCTTTCAGTATTGGCAAGATGGCAGTAGCAAAGAGAACCCTCAGCAAGAAGGAGCAGGATGAAATAAAGAAAAAAGTAAGCATGGATTTTCTTTTGAAAAATAGTCTCTGTATTATCCACATCAATAATATCCGCTTGGTTTTTGTTTGTCTGTTTTTATTTATTTTGATACTTTTTTGTGTGTACAGGAAGATGAACGGGCAGCAGCAGAAATTTATGAGGAGTTTCTTGCTGCTTTTGAGGGAGGAGGGGAGGGTAAAGTCAAGGCTTTTGTCCGTGGTGGTATTGCAAATGCAACAAAAGGTATAACTTTGGTATTATATATTTCTCAACTTGATTGCAGAATATGCAAATGTTATAGAGTTCACAAAAGCTTTTGATTTAAAGAAAAAATTATAATGTAGTTGGAGAGAGAAAAAAAATCTTATTTTTCCTTGCAGAGGAAGCAGCTGCTGATGAGAAGAGGGGGAAGTTGTACAAGCCCAAATCCCGTTTTGAGGCCCAACCAAAAAGCATCCTGCCATTGGAAACCCCACCTCAATTTTTAGCATTAGACAAAAGACATGTAAGTACTGTCACTGAGAGCAAGAAACATCTCTTGTTATTGTTGTAATGAATAGTTAACTGATACTTCCTTGTGTTAGGGCTCGAAGAAGACTACTGAAAAGGAAAAGAAGAAGAGTAATTTGGAACTCTTTAAAGAAGAACTCAAACAGTATGTTTTAACACAGAAAGCTGTTAAAGTTTTTTGGGTTTTTTTTGGTTAGGATGAGATGCTTTCAAGTCTTATAGTGTGGTTATCATTAAAGTTATAATATGTGATGTACTGTATCTTGCAGAATACAGGAAGAAAGGGATGAAAGACACAAGATGAAAGGACGTGTTAGTCGTTTTGAACCGCTCTCTGGGATGGACGGGAGACGCTCGTGTAAGTGTTTTTAAGTTGCACAACTGCATTACTTGTACTAACTTGGCCTGAAAGGGCTCTTTCCTGCACGCCTTACTCCTCCCGCCATCCCTTTGTCCACATCTACCCTGAAACAAAATTTATACTGCTTTTCTGCTTCTTTTAGCGGATGGTTCTTCACGAAGAAACCGTCCGTCCAGTGGTAATTTTGACTTAATATAGTGACTGTGAATACCTATATCTTGCTAAGAAAATAATGTTAGTCCTGTCAGACAGCAGCAGGAAATTCTTTTCTCTTCTCTGTGTCTGCAGTTTTAGATGATTGTGCACCAGGTTCCCATGATGTTGGAGATCCATCCACTACTAACTTGTACCTTGGAAACATCAATCCCCAGGTTTGTATGTAAACATGCATGAAGTGGAAGGAAAGACATGAAAGGAGGGGCCTGAGCATGTTGCTGTTTTTTTTTAAATTTATTTCCTTAATTCAAAGTGGGAAAATTTACTATGTCAGTGTGCGAAGTATTAATTTTTCTCAATTTGTATCACTGTTATTACTTTAGATGAACGAAGAGATGCTGTGTCAAGAGTTTGGCCGCTATGGCCCACTGGCAAGTGTGAAAATCATGTGGCCGAGGACAGACGAGGAAAGGGCTCGGGAGAGGAACTGTGGCTTTGTGGCTTTCATGAACAGGAGGGATGCTGAGCGAGCACTCAAAAACTTAAATGGTATAATTTTCAGATTCTTTAATCAAATTACTATATTACATCCTTGTCTCGTTTCCAGCTCACATGTGCTGTATAATTAAATATACATTTGCTCCCATAATAGGAAAGATGATAATGAACTTTGAGATGAAATTAGGATGGGGAAAAGGTGTGCCCATTCCACCCCATCCCATCTATATCCCTCCTTCCATGATGGAGCATACACTCCCACCTCCTCCCTCTGGCCTACCATTCAACGCACAGCCCCGAGAGAGGCTAAAGAACCCCAATGCTCCCCTGCTTCCTCCACCTAAAAACAAGGAGGAGTTTGAGAAGGTAATTCAGTATGTCAGCCTAGGATTTTCTCATGGGAAATGGCAGTGTTTTGTTAATTGTGGTGGTAAGATGTTAGCTTTTATGATGAGCAGTCAGTACAGGTTTTAGATTTTTATTTAGTTGCAGTGTATATGAAAGTGTCAAATGTCAATACTCAGTGTTACAGAGAGGTGTTTATGGTTACTATGGTTAAGTATCAAGGTTGTTTGGCCTCTAGTAAAACTGACAGCAGGAAAGGAAAGTTATTGTCTTTATGCACTTTTAAATGCATTTTTTATATTTTTCACCTGTTGCCTTTGTAACAATACTCACATTCTATGTTTATTATCTGATGTGACTTCATATACAGACTCTGTCGCAAGCCATAGTCAAAGTGGTTATCCCAACAGAAAGGTACATGTTTTTCTTTTTGTTTTTTAATTGGTGTACAAACTTAGAAAAAAAAAAACATCCCATAATGAATTTAAAAGTTTGATCATTTGATCACTGCATGCTACAGGGGGTTGGTCAGTGTGGATGAGCAATGGTTGAAGCAGCTGCACGCTGTCTTCATACTAGTACATAGAATAATACTGACTGAAAAGTTTTTCATATCCCTCCATCATTCATATTTTCTGTACAAACATCATTATAGAGCTTAATAACTATGCTGTTTAGAAACAAAAATCATTACTTTCACAGTTCCACTCCATACATAGACATTAAATCGTGTTTCTCAACTTTAGTGACGTGGTACTCTGCTACATACATGATTCTAGATCTGTAGTTGTGAAAACCTGCTCTCTGACCATTGCTCACTCAGACCGTCTCCCCCCTTGGCCTCTGTCACTATCAGAAGCTCAGTAAATCTGGCTCCTGCTGACAAATCCAAACCTGCTATCATTAGTCTATATATGACCTTTGACATTGGCCTCGGTGAGCAGCACAAGTTGAACTGTCTGCAGCAGCGAGGGACCTGAAAAGCATCATGGGATGGATTGGGAAAGTATACAGAATTTTACCCCGTCATTGGTACGATCGGCTCCAATACAAGTAAATGTGATTTGTGTTGTCAAATGAAAGACATCCTTTGTCTTGTTGGCCACTTTAGGCTAATTGTATGCAGCCTGCACCATTTATTTCCCCCAAAAAATGTCACAGAAGAACTTTTAAGGATCCCATTTATGCAATTTTAAGTCAGTACCAACTCCACCAGTAGATTACCTGTTTTAGGCCAAAAAAAAAAATCTTGTACTGCTTTTTCACTTTACCTTAGTAGGGAATTGAAAGGCACTGTATTGACAGGTGTTCAATACAGTGTTTTTTCAATGTCTCACTCCTGCTGTTGTCAATTTCACTTATTCTCCACATTGTGAAATTTGAATTTAGAGAGATTTTATACAAAGGGTCCAAGCAGTGCAATGTAATTAAAAGCTGTTGCACTGTAGCCTCAAAGAACACAGGCATGAACTTTGTAGACACAATAAAAGTTTTTTTTAATTGACATGAATGTTGTACTGTCACAAAATGTTCTTTTATTATATATATATTATTTTTATTTTTTGCGTTTACTCATTGATGTTATACATAGGCCCAGAGGTATAGCCACAGTAATGGTTAATTTATTCCTGGTCATGTGATGCACTCCGACAGTTGTGTTATGATGTCTCATTTTGTCCTTAATTTAATCCCTGACCATAGTAAAACAAACAGGTATTGTTGTATGATTTTAGATAAGTCATTTAGACATCATCTTATGCCAGGTATGTTACATCATTACAGTAGCAGTGCATTATTCTTTTATAGCTTAATACAGCTGCAGTTGCAGCCTGCAGCATTTCTTTGTGAAACATAAATTGTCTTTGCCAGGCCAACTGTTGAGTGTGTCAGACCACCAAGAATAAATTAATCTTTAATTGGGAGGCTTTAGTAGTGTTCAAGAGTCTGTCCAGTCTGAATCCGTTTGCTTTAACTGTGTTTTTCTTGTAGGAATTTGCTCTCTCTCATCCACCGAATGATCGAGTTTGTGGTGCGTGAAGGACCAATGTTTGAAGCCATGATCATGAACAGAGAGATCAACAATCCCATGTACAGGTGAGTTAATTTGCACATTACAAATGTAGGGAGTATTATTCTGTTAGCTAAAATGCTGTACGTGCTGAGTTATAAAGGTCGTGTATGTCTTTGTTGCACAGGTTTTTGTTTGAGAACCAGAGTCCAGCACATGTGTACTACCGATGGAAGCTCTACTCCATACTGCAGGTTAGTTTTCTATGTGAAAAGGATTTCTAAAGTTTCACGGGCATCTAGCCAGTCCAGCGAGTTTCTTCTTTTTATCAGTTTATTTACTTTGAATTATTACTTCCTCAGGGTGAATCACCAGCCAAATGGCGAACAGAAGACTTTAGGATGTTTAAAAATGGCTCTTTGTGGCGTCCGCCTCCCCTTAATCCATACCTCCATGGCCCTTATGATGATGGTGAGGAGGAAGAGGAAGAGGAGGAGGCCAACAAGAAAGGCTGCTTAAAAGAAGAGTAAGAATTTTTGTTTATGTTCTGTTATGTGTATGCTGTATTTCCTCAACTGCAGAAGTCAACAGCTCTTAATTTGAAGCAATACTGGAAGCAGGCTTTTATTTCAGGTTGGCTTTCCCACCTGCTCCAGTGTTGTTACAGCTTTGCAGTTTTTACTTTGAGGCTTGTGACTCAATAGAAATCAGCAGGATAGCTGAGTCTCTCAGCACATTTGTTCATTTTAATATTGTGCATCTGGACATCAGCTCACAGCTAGCCTCTTCACTCATGCTACAGTTTTTCTAATCTAACATGAAGGTAAATGTATAAACACAAGTAAGGGAACTGTGGAATAAACATAGAGCAACTCATTATGGGATAACTTTCATGCCCACTCTGAATGCTGTAGTACAAATTCAACACTAACAGGTTCAAATTAAAAGTCCCAAAGTTTCAGTGGACTTTGTTCTTAACATCAACTTTTTTTTGTGAAATTTTAGCCAGCATATAAAAAAGCAGCCATTCAGGTGTAGCTTTAATTTATTTGTGTCCTGGCTTTTATTTGACTGTGTTTTAATATGAGAAAATACAGTAGTGCAAACATTGAGCAGATGGGTTACATGCCTCCGCCCTAACTGTCCTTCATCTCAACAGGGAGCGGGACAAACTAGAGGAGATGCTGCGTGGTTTGACTCCCAGGAGGGCAGATATTGCAGAAGCCATGCTGTTTTGTCTCAGCCATGCTGAAGCTGCTGAAGAGATTGTAGAGTGTATCACAGAGTCCCTCTCCATCCTGAAGACCCCTCTACCCAAAAAGGCAAGGCATAACACTGTGCTACAAAACCACTTTCATAACAGCCTGTTTATAGTTACCTGAAAGAAATCTTGTTGAAGCATAAAGTTCTGTTTCCTCTTTGATGTTTCAGATTGCACGGTTGTATCTAGTTTCTGATGTGCTGTATAACTCTTCTGCCAAAGTAGCCAATGCATCTTACTACAGAAAATAGTAAGTTATGTTGTGTACTTGTACCATATTGCCTTCAATTTCACTTGGTCACTCTTTTTTTTTTATTTATTCAATCCATTAATTGCTCTTTCCCTGTTCTTAATAGCTTTGAGACAAAGCTCTGCCAGATTTTCTCTGACCTAAACGCAACATACAAAACAATACAAGGTCACCTTCAGTGTGAGAACTTTAAGGTACCAAGTCTTGCTAAGTAAACTTCAAAAGCTCGATAATTTATGTAGTTAAACACCAAGGTCACTCAGCTCTGCTTGTCCGTCCTGATTTCTTTTTTGCGGTAGCAACGGGTAATGTCGTGTTTCCGGGCATGGGAGGACTGGGCTGTGTACCCAGACCCTTTTCTTATCAAGCTGCAGAACATCTTCCTTGGTCTGGTTAACCTTGCTGTGGAGAAGGAGCCTGTAGCCCTCACTGTGGAGGTAAATGATCTTATATTACTTAACCTTTGCAATACCCATAAAGTTATTGTATTAACCTTTGAACACATCTGCTGTGTTGCTATTAAAGTTGTACCTTTTGTTTCTCTCCCCACCCCTGATTTGTGCCAGGCTGAACCAGCAGATGACATTGATGGGGCTCCTATAGGAGATTATGTAGATGGCACTCCACTGGAGGATGTGGATGGAGTGCCCATTGACGCAGTCGCCATTGATGGGGCACCAATTGATGGAGCCCCTCTGGATGACCTAGATGGAGTTCCTATCAAGTCCATGGAAGAAGACCTAGATGGAATACCTTGTGAGTAGTGCAAAAAATGATAAGATGTTTTACTAGATGCATCAATTTCAGTGACTCGATTTCTTATTTTCCTGGTTAATATAGTGGATCAGTCCAAGGATGCAACTTTCAAGGTAGCACCATCGAAATGGGAAGCAGTGGATGAGGCAGAGTTAGAGTCTCAAGGTGAGGCCTTTGAAGTGTCAGATTAGTTGCCACCTGGTGTTGAGGGTGTTCTATTTACCTGGTTTACACAATTTGCCTGTGTTTGCTCCTCAGCTGTGACAACCTCCAAGTGGGAGATGTTTGAGCAGCCAGAAGAAACAAAAAAGTAAGTTTTTGTTCTTGTGTGTTTGTCTTTTGAGCTTTATGTTTTGTGAATAACTTGGCACACCCTTTTTGCATTCACCTCTAAAGGGATGATGTGGACAGCGACGACGACGACAGGAGCCCTCGCTCAGAAGATAATCAGAGCTACTCAAACCCGATCAGAGATGACTCTGACTTTAAGTCCAAGATGTCTGAAATGAATGAGGAGAAGCGGTCCAAGCTCCGAGAGATAGAGGTACTGCACGTGGCAGAATACAGCAATGGGGTGATTGTTTGGAATGTTGTGCTTCAATAATTGCTTATATTTTTCCACATAGGTTAAAGTCATGAAGTTCCAGGATGAACTGGAATCTGGGAAAAGGCCTAAGAAGCCTGGTCAGAGTATTCAGGAGCAGGTGGAACACTACAGGGACAAACTACTACAAAAGGTATGTATTGGACCAGGTGTTCTTAAAGTTTAAATGACCGAGTGACACACAGGAAAAATTGACACATTTATATAATATTTACATTTAATTTGTTTCATCGCAATCATTTTCTGTTGGTTTTTAGCTTTTAAACAATAGGTTGTTGCATGTCATGAAAAATAAATTCAGGACTTAATTTTTTTAAAATCCCATTCTTTAGGAAAAAGAAAAGGAGAAACTGGAGCGGGAGAAGGAGCGGGAAAAGAAAGAGAAGGAGAAAGCTGAGGCACGGTTGAAAGAGTTAAAGAAGGAGAAAGAGAAGGAGGACACGCCCACCAGGAAGGAGAGGTGAGACACCTGTTTGGTTGCTGTGTATTTTCAGGTTCATCAGTGAGTAAAGATGTGGACCCAGGTTTTTAGTGCATTTCATGAAACATTGGATTTATTTAATTTCCTGTGTGACAGATATTTGTCCCCTCCGGTTGATAGGAAGCGGCGTCACAGTGGGTCGCCCAGCCCGACACGGAGCGCCAGCAGACGAGGCCGGTCATCCTCGCCTCGTTCAGAGCGGTCAGAAAGATCAGAGCGCTCGGACCGATCGTACTCTAAAGACACATCTTCACGCTCCTCTCATAAAGACTCTCCTCGATCCAGCAACAAAAAGTCATCCAAGAGGTAACGGCTTCTAATGTTATTAAATGTAGCTGTGTAACATTTTGCCATACACAAAGTGCTTTGAGTGGTCAGCATAGAAAAGTGGGGCTTCATCAGAATATTCAACAAGTTGGATAGTTGCTGTTTTTGGGTAGATATTCACTTTATATTTCAAGAACTGTCCTGAAAGTAAGAAGATGTCAGAAGTATTTTTTTTTTTCCCCTCCCTATTTAGATCCCCCTCATCACCTCGCACACCCAAACGATCCAGGAGGTCACGCTCCAGGACACCCAAGAAATCAACTAAAAAATCCCGCTCCAAATCCAGATCTCCACACCGATCTCACAAAAAATCAAAGAAGAGCAAACACTGACGTCTTTTTCTCCCAACTCCTCCCTCCTGTTCTCTGCACCATGTTGTATAAAAATTGACTGATTTGGCAGCTGAAGATTTCTGCCCTAATGTTAATGTGAGGACAATGGATTGTGGAGGGTTTTGCATGGGTTTCCATCTGGTGTATCGAGTAGATGGGGCCACTGCTGTTTTATATTGTAAAAAAACAAAAAATAATGTGCTTGTGTTTCCTGATTCCCCATCACCTCAAAATGGAATTCATCCATGTGGTAGACCACACCTGTAAAGAGTGTGATGACAATAGTCTTATTCATGCTGTCATTTTCTGTTTTTGTAGTTCACATTAAAAAGAATTCCTAATAAACAAGTGATTTTTTTTTTTTAAACAAAGCTGATGCAGACACTTTAATCATGTTCTGTTTGAGTTTAATTTCACACGTGAAGCATGTACAGGTACTTATTTACAGGAAATGTATTTAAGCTTTGTTTTTATTTAACTTGAAATAACAAAATTCAGTTTTTGCAAACATCTTCACTTTTACTCTTAGTAACTAACTTTGTAAGGCCAGAAATGTTAATCAGGGCAGTAACTGTTTACTGCAATTTAATGAAGCTGTGCCCATATTTATTTCAGAGCTTAGCCTGTGCCTTCTCCAGTTGATCTTTCAGTTCCAAATAGGCTATAGAGGAGAGGTGCACCTCATCTGGGCCATCAGCGATGCGCAGAGTCCGCGCGTATGAGTACCTGAAGACAAATTTAATGCTGGCATCATGGAAGGCATTTTTCAGATACCAATTCTTCTTTAAGGGGGGGGGGGGATTACACTTACATCTGTGCTAGTGGGACATCTCCAGACACACCTGCGCCACCATATACCTGGATGGCAATGTCCACCACCTTGCAGGCCATTCTTCCTGCAGCAACTTTGATCATAGCGATCTAGGAAGCAGGAATAATAAATTGACTTGTAAAGATTCCATACTACATGGGATTACAAGCAAGTTTAACTTTTAGAAAGAACACCATGTCACGTCATCTGAAGTTAGACATCTGGCAGCACATTTATATCTATATAAATATAGTTTTACCTGCTTGTGAGCTGCCCGACTGCCTACTGTATCCAGAGCATGAGCAGCATGGAGAGTCAGCAGGCGTGTCTGCTCTATCATGAGACGGCACTCTCCTATCCAGTGGGCAACAACTTCCTGAAGAACAGATAACGTGGAGATGAGAGCAGTTAGTCAAGCTGTATCTAAAAATCTGTCCACTAGGTGTCAACATCAGGAAAGAGTAACACATACAGCCACAGCCCTGAGATTAAAATAGAGAGATCTCGGGTTCTCAGCCCACAACACAAGTATGCACTACTGTGCATGTCATTCATAAGTCTTCTGTTTAAGCAGACTAAACCTTCCCAATGCTGGCAAACACAATGGTGGAAATAAACAGCCACTGAATTAGTAGTTTAAAAAAAGCATAAAAATTACAGTTATAAACCTCATTTCCTCGTGTTTTTTTCCTGTATGGTGCCACCTGAAAACTGGCAGTTAGCCAGCATAACTTTGTGAACCTCTCCTCTAGGTTCACTCACATGTAGGTACAGTTTTTTTCCAAAGGCGTGTCTGGTGGAGGCCCGCTGGCAGAGTAGCTCCAATGCGAACTCTGCTAGCCCGACAGCTCTCATGCAGTGGTGCAGCCGGCCTGGCCCCAGACGACCCTGGGCAATCTCAAATCCCCTGCCCTCTCCTGGAAACCAATACAGTGTAACAAAGCATAGACAAAGAGAGAGAACATTAGAGGGAAACTGTATCTCTGTTCTAATGATCTCATTCATAAAAATGGCAAGGCAACACTGCTTTATTCAAACAATTTTGTGGCATATTTCGTGGGAATATATGCAAAACAATACGGGCTTTTACCTAGAATAATGTTGGAGGCAGGGACACGCACGTTTTCAAAGTGCACTTCAAAGTGGCCTCCGTGGATAGCATCTGAGGGCAGACACAAGGACCGATTAAAATCAGGCCAGGAACACTCATCTTTACTTGCCCATCTACAAAACTGTGGGGGTGGGGGGGGGGGGCAAAAACAAGGACAGATGAATGGCTTGTGAAATTGTAATGGCAGGCACAAACCTACCATCCTGCCCAAACACGGTGAGTGGTCTGATGAGCTTTACACCTGTTGTATCCAGAGGCACGAGGATCATACTGTGCTGGCTATGCCTAAGAAATAAGGAATTATACTCTGAATACAGTTACCATTTTTCACACAGCTATAAACATGATACTGATGGGAATCTCCTGTTCATTCTTTTCAAACAAGGGTGTGTATCTTTTATTGCAGACAAAACAAGGAGAACATTTATTATATTTTGGGTGTGGCAGTTAGGGATTGCTTTTAATTAATATCCTAAATTATGAGAATGAGATCCAGATTACTGCCAGTTAACATGCCAACCAAAATTTAATGGCTGTCAAGTATAAACATTAGACGGTCATGTTTTTCTATGTCATACAAAACCTTAGGGCAGAAAGTTAGGCTGGTATTAAGGTGCATACTGGGAAGTACACCGTCTCTAAGCAAAGTCCATTTCAGTTATAATAGCAGCACAGAGGAGCAAACAGCTTCTAAGAAAGTTCAAAGGTCCACAGTCACAAAGCAAATTCAAATAAAACCAAAACTGTGACACTATAAAGAACAGCGGTAATAAAAATCCAAGTATTGTGGTTAAAAACACGACATCAGAAAACTCTGGAAAAAGCATAAACAAAACTTTGCATGTTTGTTACCACAAAGAAATGTGCAGATATTCTTCAGCTGACCTGTTTTTAACATCCCGAGGGCTGCTCCTGCACATGACAATGGCCACTTTGCATCGGGGATTGCCGGCACCTAGTGGGACAAGGCAAAAATCCCGTGGTTCATTTATATTCAGGTTCTGTTGCAGTCTGCTGGTTTAAAAAAAAAACAAAAAAAAACACACACACACACACACACACACACACACAGAGACACAATAGGGCTGGCAACTTTTCAGAAACTGCCTCCGTCCTTAACCATTCCATGACCCCTAGCATGGCCGGAAAATCTGTTTTACTGTCACGGATGTGGCAACCATGTGGCTGCTTAATAATGTTAACGATGGCCACAGGTTTCCTGTTAGTCTCCCCCCCCCCCCCCTAAATAAGTAACTTTATTCCTTTATCAGATTACGCTAGTTGCAGATTAAAGAAATGCTTCTTTTATAAAGCACAAATTACATTAAAAGTTAACTCTAGAGGGCAATATTTGTACACACACACACACACACACACACACACACACCATTTAAACAAAATATCACAATATTGGACACAGTCCTAACTGAACACTGATGTGAACTGTGCAATAATCGCAAGAATAACCTAATGCCGAAGCCTTTGGAATTTCCATGGTTGAGCATCCACTTTGAGACAAACCCTAGGGCACAAACAGGGTGACCAACCAATGGTCCGACTTCCTGTTTAGGCTTTAGTTCAACTGGCAAAACCGTCCCCTCCGGACAGGACATATGGACACCACACAGCAGCAGACAACTTTGGTCTAAGAACTTTCACAAGACAAAAAACACGCGTGAGAGCACGCGGATGCTTAAACTCAGTCTGACAGAAGTCTTTACACTCACTCTCTGGATACAGAAATGCAAACAAACATTAACTGATTATTTTCAGACTGTAGCGAAGAGCACAAAATTAACACCAGACACCACCCATAAACCACATCTAGGAAAGCCCGTTTGGCCCAGAGGCAGGTTAGGTTTTCCTGTGAACCCTTACATAAGGGTCCATGATTCAAAGCATGCCTATACATGCCTTATCTCTGGTATGAATTTAAACCTTCCCAAACTGTAATTAGGCTTCCTGATGGGGTGACAACCAAACACCTTATGCAGCCGACTTTTTTTCATGGAAAGGAGAAAAAAAAAAAAAAAAAAAAAGTCAAGTCAATATGCAATATTGATACAGCTAAAACCCCTTTTTCCTTTCTCATGAAAACTTATGGCTCTTGGCCAATAAATTCTAACCAGAATTGTTATGGATACATTTTTCTATTTATTTATGGCCCAAATCCATTTGCCTTGTATATTTTTTTAAAAATATGTTTATATACAAGAAGTGGAAAAAAAAGAAAAGAATGTGGAACAGTCCAAAAAAACACCACAAAACAGCTGATCATTTCTGAGGAAGCAAAAATAAGGAAATAATAATAATAAAAAAAGAATTACTCTAGTTTCATTTGTGTATTTCACAAAGTTTCTAAAAATGGTTTACATTACAAGAGCCTTTGCTAGTGAGAACGGGGTTGGTAAAATATGCAGGCACACACACACACACACACACACACACACACACACACACACACACATCCCGTTTTCCAGTCAGATTTTTTACAAAAGGACAACCAGCCGGCACTCCCTGCGTGTCAGAGACTCGAGAGTGCATAAGTTCATAATTTATCACTGACTGAAAAACAACCTCACTTTATATGAAGCTTTGCGCAGCACAGCACACCAAAAAAAGAAAAAAAAAGACTCGGAATTTGTATTCATCTTAGCCACCTATCTTTGAACCCGACGCACACTCAAACACACAGACGCAAACAAACACTCACACTCTGTCAAACACTACGTCTGTGCGAGCTACGTGGTGAAGGGACACGCTCCTGCAGTGTCAGAAGTGAAGGGAGTGGGGCAGGCTGAAGCAGAGATTAGTCACTGCGGTGCCAGAGTGCATACGTTTTTCTTCAGAATACACAACACCAACAAAAGGATTAGTGTCATTTCTACAGCTCTCGGAAAAGGAACAGAAACACGGTAAGAACATCTTTGACTTTGTTACAATCTAAAAAACAAGTTAGACTTTTAATCTTTAAGATTCTTTATTGTACTGACTAGGGATGCACTCCTTATAAAATATGCCTTGAGATATGGTGTTATGTTTTGCTTTTTATATTTTTAATCCCTTAACTATATCCTTAAATATGTAGTTATATTTTACATATACTTATTATACCATGAGGCATGTGGCATGGCATTGTTGTTGTTCTGCATAGTGAAAGGAAACTTTAGTCCTTGACTTACAGTCAAAGTCCTGCTTGGTATATTTTATGACTTCAATATTCGGTGAGGTTATGTTATCAAGCTGAATGGGTCTATATTACCCCATTACCACTGTTGTGTTAGGTTTGTGTCAGGTCTGCTTTTCTCCTGAGTGTGTAGCACTTTGTAAGCACTCTTAATTTTTTACCTATAAGTCACAGGACTTATTGTTGACTGTTGGTCTATATTTGTCTCATTGATTTTGCGTAATTTTTTTAATACTTCCACAAGATTAATAAAATGCACTATTTTATCCAAGTGTGCACAAAAATGTCATTTCCATGCCCACGCCTAAAACGTGTGAGCAGAGAATACAGATAATAAAACTGCCCTGTATTTCCGAAATCATCACTTATGTACATCAGCAAAACGATTTTCACCACTATACTAAAATTTTTTATCTAAACAAAATGTTTATTTTGTAAAAAAAAAAAAAAAAAAAATTTTTTTTAAAATGCATTTGGCTGGTGAAGACCAAGCAATCCAAACAGTTCCTTTGTAAAACACACAAACACCTTACATATGAAGCCCAGCTGTTGACAGCAGAGAATATTTGGCATTTTTCTTAATGCTCTAATGAACAGCTGCGTTAGTAACTCCGGATCCTCCCATTCAGGAGAGAAACACTCGTTAAGCCGTCAACTTAGTAACAAGTGCATATGCCAAAAATGCTCCCAATGTGCAAAATATTCCTTGCGTCACATCTCGGTCCTCAGCCAGGAGTTACATCATCTGTCACGTAATGGTTTTTTTTGCTCTTGGAGTCCAGTTTCCTAAATTCTTCTTCCTCAGGAAAAAATAAATTGAATTATTAAGGATTTCTAATATCTATTGGAAAAAACGCAAGACGTGTACTTAGAGCTCAGTTAAAATTTTCCACTAAGGGATTATATAATCTCTTCTTCCCAAAAAAAACAAAAAAACAAAACCCTTATCTGTTTGCCACAGTAGTAATATCCATGTAGGCGCAGAATTTCATCTGCTAATCCTTAGGAGAGATTGTAATCAGAAGTGAAAAGCTGGGGATGTTAACATCACAATGAGTCTGGATGAAAGAGTCACATCAATGGGACATCCTGTTGAACCAGCATATACCACCTACAGTAAAACCAACATCCTGGATTTGAATCTGGCAAAAGACCCCGCACTTATTAACCCTTTGACACCCAAGTATTAATACAGGCCACCTGGACTTATTCTCTCTCGCTCTGTGTGTGTGTGTGTGTATATATATAAATAGTGCATGACAAATGGACCTGCCTTTAAATAAAGGGTTGATTAATAACTTAAAGACAACAAATTGGATCGGTGTTAAGCTGCAAATAAAATGACCTGCGTGTTGTATAACTGAGGTTATTAGTTTTCTGTGCAGCTACCTTTTTTCTTGTGATTAAAGCACAAGTAAACACAAAAGCTGCCATTTCCTGTAGATCACTCAGCATCCAACGGAATATAAATTAACTCCATTCAAAAAACTAACTAGAAGATGTGCACGTCTCTGGTCCCGCTATTTCTACCCACCAAAGTTGTTTACTGCATTTATTCAAGCCCACACACACATTTCTGACAGGCTAGGCTTAAGCTATTAGGGAAACCATGCAGGAGAGATTCCTTTGATGCAGAACAGACAAAGAACTCGCCTTTCCTGTTTATGGTAAAAAGGGGCTGGCAGTTTACAAATGCTCTCTGTTCTCGTTCTGTTAAATGATGCCATACATGTTATTGGACAATGACTGAATTGGTAGTCCATAGATTATATTGTACCACACCATTACCAACTAAAAGCAGAATAAAATGTGTTCCCAATTGAAAATATTTCTGTAAATCACTAAATTTTTTTTCCCCCTACAGAAAGAATGGAGGACTATGATTACCACGACGATCACAACTCCAGTTTAAATGACAGTTATGATTACGATTATGAACACACCATCTGTGACAAAGAAACAGTGCGTTCCTTTGGTGGCGTCTTCCTTCCAGTCATCTACTCCGTGGCCCTGGTAGTAGGCCTGGCTGGAAATGCCTTGGTAGTGGTGGTCTACACATCACGGCTGAAATTACGAACCCTGACAGATGTGTGCATCCTCAACCTTGCCATTTCAGACCTGCTGCTTCTCCTCACCCTGCCTTTCTGGGCAGCTGATGCGGTCCACGGCTGGAGGCTTGGGTCGGCAGCCTGCAAGCTCACATCCTTCCTCTACAGCACCAACTTCAGCTGTGGCATGCTGCTGCTTGCGTGCATCAGTGTGGATCGCTATCGTGCCGTAACCAAAAATCCAACAGGCAGAACTGGCACAGGATCCCAGGTAAGGAGACAGTGGCTCCTGGTGTGCATAATGCTGTGGACTACAGCCAGCATTCTCGGCCTACCCGAACTTATCTTCTCCACAGTGAAGCACTCCCACAACAGGATTAGCTGCACAGACGTCTACCCGCATAGCATGGCTCGACCTGCAAAGGCTGCCTTAGAGCTGCTGGAGGTGATCCTGCGATTTGTCATACCTTTCCTGGTCATGGTGGTGTGCTACTGCCGGGTGGGGCTGGCACTGAGTAAGGCCATTGCGGTGCGAAGAGAGAAAAAGTGGCGAGCTCTGCGAGTCCTCCTGGCTGTGGTGTCTGTATTTCTGCTCACCCAGCTGCCCTACACCGTGGTCAAGCTTTGCCGAGCGATGGACATCATTTACCTGCTCGTGACCGACTGTGACGTCAGCAAGGGCTTGGATCACGCCATCCAGGTGACAGAAAGCGTCGCGCTCACCCACGCCTGCATTAACCCTCTGTTGTACGCCTTCATGGGGTCATCCTTCAGGGGTCACGTGCTAAAGGCTGCCAAGCACCTTGGACAGCGGCTTGGCAGACACCAGAGACATGTTAACGAGGAGCCCGTGGAGATTGCACTCAATGCGTGTAATCAAGCTCAATCCCAGTCTGATTCAGAAGAGAGAGAGACCAGCACCTTTACTATTTAAGACTCAAAGATGTATCTAGTTTTTGTAAGCTCTAACACAAAATTGCATGTATACAGTTTAGATATATTTACATTCTTTTACTAGCATGCAAGACAGATATCAATAAGCATTAATATTAATTCTTTGTTTAATAAATTGTATTTTATAGTGAATTTATATGCCCTAACCAGCAAACTATTTTGTATAAATTATGTATTTTGTTAAATAAAAAGAAAGTTTTCAACAACACGCATCTGTTGCAACTAAGTCCAGCTGATGCTCAGAGCTCTCTAGCTCTTTACTACAAAACTAATTCAGCTTTACAGTTTACACTCTCTTAAACGAACTCATCTGCGTCTCATTTTATTGCATCCCGCGGTTTTGGGTTGGAATGACAGATGACTTGATTGCACAGTGGGTGACCCATTGAGTGGAAAAACATTTGGCAAGGGAAGACAGGGCAACAACCAGCAGGAAGCATCCCTCCATGCTATCAAAGCTGAATGTTGTCTGGAGGACTTTAAAGCGTCACAGCTATTTTCATCTAATTTTCCTTTCTAATCCTTTCAATAATACAAGCTTTATGCTTTGCAGTTAAGTGCAATCCATCATTTTCCCCAGATCACTTATAATGTGACTTTAAACTTCGAATCTAGGCTCAGCCATTTGGAAGGGCTACAAGCTAAGATGTTGGAGTTTATTCAAGCCTGTGAGACAACAGTGCTGACCACCATGCCACCATGCTGCCCCCACTGATAAACATAAGACTAAAAAAACAAAAAAAACAAAACAAAACAAAAACAAATTCCATCTCCAGTACCAGTTAGTCATCATTTTTCCATTGCAATGCCTTAAAAGATTGGAAGTGTGATCTATGTAACGCCCAAACTAGGTGTGTCTAGCCAAAGAAACACATGTTTAGGCTACAACATGACAATGTTGACAATCTAAGAAACTGGGTATCCAGGAAACAGAAGTATTAAGGCACCTATAACCAGACTGAATGAGTTAAGCACACCAAAGTCAGCCCTAAATCCCACATGATCCCACTTACCTGAACAATGCCTTTGAAAATTATGGTAAAAATAGGATGGAATAGATGTTTTTGTACTTTTATTTCCTGTACGGTAACTGAGGAAGTGGTTGCTGGGAGGAATTACTGCATGTATCTCAAACTTACAGTATAACACTGTCTTGTTTTTTGGACTTGATTCATACTTTGGCCTGACAGAGACCAACATTATTAAGACTCAATTCTCCTGGCAATCCCACACTGCTACTGCTAACAATGGGAAATGTGTACATCAGCTTTGCTTGTGTTAAGTCTGTATGCAAATACACACAAATACAAATGGCTATGGCTTGAAAACAAAACTCTAAAAGTCTGGGAATAATTTTAGTGCATTATCACGCCTATGGGACTTGCTTAAATAGCTTCCACACCATAAAGCGGCATTGGAAATGGCTATAGACCCTCCCATCTAGCAACAAACTGCCTTCACCCCAAACAACCTTAGAGAAAAAAGGGAAAGCAAAGAGGAAAGTGGCATTATTATATAGGGATTGTGGATTATAGACAGCATTTCTCTAATTTAAGAAGCATGAAATTACTTACAGCAGGTCTGAAATTTGATGGGTTATTCTATAAGAAACTAACAGAAAACCAAAGAGAGGAACCTGGAAATGCTCTCGTTATCATTATGTTCACATTATAATGTAATACAGCATAAAAGGTCTTTAGTTTCTGTTCTTGGAAACAATATTGCACAAATAAACAGAACCAGAGACTCCCCTTATTAATGGATCCCCAAGTACCTTGGAGAGCGTATTGGGAAAGCCCCGTGACACATCAAGGAGGAACTGGCCATTCACATAACATTTGGTGATTGGAAAGAATGAGTTTTACCATAGAAACGCTTTCCATGAAAATAAAATACATGGACAGAACACCAACTGGTTTCGCTTCTACTTTTGTTCTAAGTGAAGTTGGATTGAATGTCTGGAAATCTTGTGTCACTGCAAACACACACACACACAAAAAAAACATCTGATATGATTTGTTACAAAAGCCACTACGGGTCACAAAGTATGAAAGAACCCACAATCACACCCACATTCTTTTCCGACAGAGAGATAGATTCATGCTAGCAAAGGAAATTCTCATCACCCCAGAAGAGTTTTCTCCCGATGGACCTTTCACTTCCAAGCAAAATAGAAACGTTAGAAAAAGACAATAGAACTACTGATGAATGATAAAGTCAAACTGCACTACACAAAAAATGAGTTGCAGAAACTCTTCTCAATTTTGGTAAACCATGGCATTTCAAGCTTTCAGCTGCAAAAAGAAATTCCATGCAATTATTTAAAAAAACCCACAAAAACCAAAAAAAAATTAAAACTGAAAAACGGCCACGGCTTTCATTTGACCTGGGAATACGGCCATCAGAATACACCCAGCATGTGTCAGAGGAAGCATCTGGAATATCATTCGGGTTAGGGAGGTTCACGATAAACCAAAAACAAAAACCACTAGTCTGACTTTTCTTACACTTTAACTACGTCAATACAAGTCAGGATATTAAATATCAAGCTTGTTTATGAAGAACAAAGATAGGCCAAATGACAAGAAGAACAGTGATTCACAAATGAGTCACAGATTTGTGTCTCTGTTGAGAGAATTAACACGTGCCCGTGCACATTAATGTAGTCTTAGTAACACTTATGTAACAGTTGTAAATGTTTGCAGCAGCACGTTTATTTTAAGATCTTAAGGTCATTTTGTTGTCTTTTTCAACTTGACTAAACGTGTTAACTCATTTAGGAGGAAAATGCCAGTTGATCCAGTGGCTCAGCCGGCATTTGCCCCATTCCTGAGGTCTTCAATTTTTTATTTCTTTTTTTTTTTGCATTTTTGTCACACAGGTTTAAGATCAAACAAATTTTAATATTAGACAATGATAACCTGAGTGAATATAAAATGCAGTTTTTAAAAATTATGATTTTATTCATTAAGGGGGGGGGGGGCTATCCAAACCTACCTGGCCCTGTGTGAATAAAGTAACTGTCCCCAAAACCTACTAATTGGTTGTGCCGCCCTTGGCAAGCACTGCAATCAAGCTTTGTGATTATTGCCAATGAGTCGTTCACGTCACTGTGGAGGAATTTCGCCCTACTCGTCTTCGCAGAATTGTTTAATTCAGCCACACTGGAAATATGCAAAAAACTATGATACACTGTTTGCAGCAGCACACTTGTTTTAAAATTTTACGGTCAGTTTGCTGTATTTTTCAACCTGACTCTCGTATAATGACTCATCATTTAGGAGTACAATGACATCTGATCTTATATTGGTCCAACCTGTTGGCAAACTGAAGCTATAGTTCCCAGAATGGTACGAAGCCAAGATTTTTAAAGTTGTTTGTGTGCTATAATGCATACTGGATGAGTCATTTGCCCCTTCTTGTTGTCCATATGTTGTGCATCTCTGTGGTTCTTTGTTACATTAACATCTTGACTGCATAAACTCATCCCTTACTGAGGAAAGCTCTTGAGTCCATTAACAGACATCAACATTTTCAGGTTTACCCTTTTAAAAAGACATTCTTTGGTTTATGGGGACTTTTTAAAGCAGAGATTGTTATAAAACAATTGCTTGGTGTTTATGGACTTCAGGCTCTTTAAACTAGAGACTGTCTCTCAATGGAATCACTCCAGCCACGGCACTAATTTGCCCTTTGCTCACATACGTCTGGCACCCTAAACTCAGTAATCATGGTGTGGACCACACCCTTCTTTAAACTCGGCCTTCACTCCCAAGTTTTGTGCATCGATGCATTGTTGACAAAACAGTCAAAATACCCCCATCCCAAGTTTGTGGCAAGTCTGCTAAAGCAGATTTCTCCAGGAGACAGGTGAACAAGCAAATACCAGCTAAGATGAACTTTAAATCTCTCTCACGACAATGAATAATGTGTATTTCTCTCATCGTGTAACAAACAGGACAGAAAAGAAAAACAACTTACCACTGCTCCACCATTTTTTGCCATTTATGATGTAATCGTCTTTATCCCTGTGGAGACTGCACTCCATGTTGGTTGCATCACTGGAGGCCACATCAGGTTCTAGGGAAGGGAGCACATCATATACTGTAGATTTCAAGAGTGATAAAATAATAATAATAATAAACCATTAAATCATAATATTCAATGAAACTCAGTCATGATTTACATGTCCAATGACCTATATTTTCTTATATGCCACCTTTCTGTATTCCAGCTTAAACCACAGCCAAAGGATTAAAATATATATGTATTTAGAAAACACAGATACAACAATAGAAGTTCAAACTATTCAAAAAAGTGCAAGATAGAGGGTTTTGTTCCACATGTAATAGAGTACTGTGCTAAAGTCTTGAGCCACCCTTTATATCTTTATATACTGCTCAAAAAATTTAAAGGAAAACTGAAAACACATCACATCTCAATGGGAACAAAAATCATGCCAATCTATACCAATATGGACTGGGTAATGTGTTAGGAACAAGAGCATGCCACATTGCTTGATGGAACTTTTCAACCTACAGATGACTGAATTCAAAGGTGCCCTCAAAATCAAAGTGGAAAAATGATGTGGCAGGCTAGTCCATTTTACCAAAATTTCATTGTAGCAACTCAAAATGGCACTCTGGCAGTTTGTGTGGCCTCCACATGTCTGTATGCATGCCTGACAACACTGGTGCATGTTCCTAATGAGATGACAGATTGTGTCCTGGGGGATCTCCTCCCAGATCTGGACCAGGGCATCACAGAGCTCCTGGACAGTCTGAGGTGCAACCTGGCCTGGTCCCAGGTGTTCTATTGGTTTTCGATCAGGTAAGCTTGGGGGCCATTCGATTCTTTCATCCTCCAGGAACTACCTGCATACTCTTGCTACATTTTCGTGCACCAGGAGGAGCCCAGGACCCACTGCATCAGCGTAGGGTCTTACAATGGGTCCAAGGATTTCATCCTGATACCTAATGGGAGTCAGGGTGCCGTTGCCTAGCCTGTAGAGGCCGGCACATCCTTCCATGGATATCCCTCCCCCATGCCATCACTGACCCACCACCAAGTAGCTCTGATCTTTTTTTTTTTTTATCATTTTTATTTTGTTTTTGGCACATACTAATGGATACTTATGTGGGGGAGAAGAGCAGTTATCATTGAAATGGAGCAAATCAGGAAGCTACCACCCTAGTCCAGCTGAACTAGAGGCGTGGCGATATAAGCCCCTTCTGCCAACAGTCATTATAGGAGTGTCAGCTCTCTGCCCAACAAATTGATGAGCTGGAGATAATGGTGAAGACTCAAAGTATACAGTGAGCGCAGTCTCGTGTGTTTTACTAAAACGTGGTTGAATCAAAACATCTCAGACTCTAATGTGCATCTACCTGGTTTCACCCTCATACGATCGGACAGAGATGCTAAAGCTAGTGCCAAGAAAAAGGGTGGGGGTCTGGCTTTGTTTGTGGACCAGCGATGGTGTGGTCCTGCGCGTTTCGCTATCAAAGAGATGTGTTGTCCTGATACTGAATTATTGGCAGTTGGTATGTGACCATAATATGTACCAAAATAATTCAGTCATATCATAACAATACTTGAGTACATTCCACCCAAGGCAACAGCCGGAGTTCCGTGTGAAGTTTTCCGAAAGCAGTTGCTACGATACAGACTAAACAACCAGAGGCACTCCTCATAATTTCAGGAGACTTCAATCATGTTTCTCTCTCCTCCCACCTGACTGGAAGCCATCCTAAACAACTCTGATCACCCACTTTAACATTTTTATAGACCCAATAAACATCAGTACTGGGAGGCTCCTCTCTCTCCATTTTACAACAGAGAGATAGAAAGTCATTCATACCCACAGCCATGGGGCTTTTCAATTCTCATACAAATAGCAGATGAGCCATGACAGACATATGCAAAAAAAAAAAAGGGGGGGGGGGCAAAATAAAAAAAAAAAAAAACAGTCAGAAAAGATGAGGTGGAAAAAATATCAGTGGCCACCACCTGTAAAACCATGCCTGTTTTGGGGGTTATCTCACTGTTGTTAATTTCATTTACACCAAAGCAGCTGAAACTGATTAACAACCCCCTCTGCTACTGAACTGACCAGATCAATATCCAAGAAGTTGAACTGACTTGATGCTAAACTCTGATTAAAAAGCATTCCGTTCATTTTTTGAGCAGTGCATTTCTCTAGGAAGATGGGAAGTAGGTGCAGCGATTTACTGAAACGTGCAAACATGCATGTAAATACGGTATAATTTATAAGGCAGAAAGTCAATATTTGGTATGACCACCTTTTTCTTCAGCACAGCCTGAACTCTGAGGCAGCTTTGGTGTCTTTAAATCGTCTTCAGGAATAGCTCTCCAGGCTTCTCGAAGGACATTCAAAGCTCTTCTTTGGATGTTGGCTGCATTTTGTTCTATTCTCTGTCAAGTTGATCCCACACTGCCTCGATAATGTTGAGGTCTGGACTCTGGGGAGGCCAGTGCATGACTGGTAGTGTTTCACTGTGTGTTTTTCTATTCAGGTATGCTTCTACTGCACTGGTAGTGTGCTTAGGATCATTATCACGCTGAAAAATAAAGCCACTGCGAATCACATGCTTTCCAGATGGCGCAGCATGGTGGATCATAATTTGACTGTTATCTCTGGCATTTTGTGTAGATTCAAACAAAAAAAAAAAATGTGTTTTTGTGGCAGGCTGCTAGTAACAAAGTTCCTAAGATACAATTTGAAGTTTTTTCTTTGCCAGGTTGTCTGTTATGAGTAGACTGGTTCACCGCTGGAGTTAGGTGCCTTTTAGCACTCGAGTGATTCATAGGTCAGTATTAAGTGGCTTGACAAACAGAAACATTTCTCCAAAAATGGTCAGGTACAGGGACTGGATTGAAAATGTAGAAAAAGCAGCCAATGTGTAAAGAAAACTTTGAAAGACCTTCAGAAAGCCTGGAGAACTCCTCAAAACCATTATAAAAACATTACGAGAACGTCTGGCTCCTCGGAAGCAAAATGTAAAGAGAAACTCAAGACTTTGGCTCGGTACTGTGAACCGACTGCACTGCTGCCAGAAAATGTCTCCAAAATACCATTAATCTGTTTGTGTTTACAAAAAAAACCACAGGGATGTTCAAACCCACTGTAATCACCTCTGGCAGCAGCATGTCGCTGTTTCCAGGCAGCATTAAAAGCAAACGAAAGAAAAACAGGGAGAAATTACTCATCGTGATCTCGTGTTTGCTATTGGCGTGTAAAAAGCCTTTTACAGAGTCAGTAGCGGACATGCTTTCTATAACTTAAACCTAATTAAGACCACAACCATCACATGGCAGAAAAATATATAACTGCAGCAGATATTGTGAGGAGTGAACTTTAGAACCTTGTAAAAGAGCAGAAATTCCTTGAATGTAAAACCATGTGCGTCATCAAACCTACACTTAGAATACATTCCCCAAACTTTGCTTTCAACACCTATTCCCCTCCTGATGCTACAGAATATGGTATGCTTTTTTTTTTTGTTTGTTTTTTTAAAGCAGTCTCTTGTGACCTGGTCGTGGAAATACCTGTCATACAGAAGCAGGAGCGAATCTCTCCACTGAGCAAAGGTTCCAGCCATTTTTTTCTTCTGCTCCTCAGTGCCAAACATGTGGAGCACCTCCATATTTCCTGTGTCTGTGGAAAGATATTCTTATTCCATTAATTACTAGCTGAATTTGGGAACTAATGCGCTCCCACGGAAGACTGATTTAACTTTTCTGACAAATAAATACCTTAAAAAGCTGAATCTGGAGATTTTTGTGCGTGGTTTCATTTAGAAGATATATATTTTTAAAAACCCCAAATGCAGGGTTATGACAAAAACAAGGCAGTACTGTTGACATCTGGAGAGACTCTTTTTCTGAGTAACAGAAAATATAGGTTCTACATCCAAAGAGCAAGGCCACGTTTTCAATAAAGCAAAGTAAGGGACAAAACTGATCTATAATATTATCAAAGGCCTTCGATGTGAGATATTTTACCAGGTGCTTGGCAGTTAAAGACCTCGGGAGCAAACGGGCAGCGTCCAGTTTCTTCTGCAATATAGGCATAATCCAACTGAGTGAGTCCACTGACTGCAGGCAGGAACAGGTTCCACAGCCCTGCCTCCCTGGCTTTACTCTGCACACAGACACATGTTATTATATAGAGTGGAAACGCATGCCACGGCTCCTTTCAAAGTCAATTCTGATAATAAGCACGGCTCAAGAAGTTGGAAGAGATCAGCGCCGACATAAATAATAGTAATTTTCTTGCAACGCTAAATGATGGATTGCAGTGTGTGACTGACTTAGAAGCACTGTTTACACAAGAGTTAAATAAACCTGGGCGCCGAACCTGCTGGACTGATGCTTGATTTTAGACGGCTCTCTACACGTGTGGCTGTATTTTTGATTAATTATTTTCCCCATTTTATGGTAATATTTCTTATGCAGTAACTCTGCAGAGAAGAGTCTGAGTTTTCAAGTTTAAAAAAACAAAAAAAACCCAAACAAACCACACAACACTTACAAAAATATCATCCCTACATACCTTTAGCTCCTCTATAATTTGAGGGGTGTGCCATCTCTGTGGAGACTGAGCGTGTTTGGAGTAATACGCTGCAACTTCCTAAGGAGCAACAAGATTTTTTGTTGATAAGACAGTTCACATCGACTCTACTAGCGAAACAGGCACTCTTCATCATTGGGAAAATGCACCATCAAAGAAGACAATGTAGCGATATGTCCTGAATTAATGCAGAGGCAGAACCACAAAAGCCTGTAAAATTATCTCTGTTCCACTTCCCAAGAATGATACGACGCCCTGCCATGTGATGATGCCAGCATGCGATACGTTTTATGTAATCAGAAGACCCACTGTTCTTTCACTCCAATTAATTAGCCCTGATTGCAGGAACCGCTCAGTGCACAACTTTGAAGTTCATCAGTGCATACAAATCCCCTCTGTTCACTGACCTTCTGAGCAGGAAGCACATATTGTCTCATGAAGTCTTTGACCTGCTGGAGAACAGCCTGACCTTTAGCTGTCTGGAGGAACAATCTGTCTTTTGTTGGACCTGTGAGGGGCCTGGCATGAAATACATTTCAAATGTTTAAAGTTTGACAGGAAATATCAGAAGCAACAGCTAGATGCCAAATTCCAACTGCAGCTGTCTCAAATATAATGAGCAGGTGGAATCGAACAAGCGGAAAAGCTTTTTTGACCCACAATAACAAAGAGCTTTGGAAATCTTCCTCTTATAGCAGCATGCTTGGGCTGTCTTAGGCTGAATGCATCAAAAATATCAGTGCATTGCTGCACAGTGAATTAATTCATTGCTGAAACCTACCTCTGCCCAAGCTGCAAGGCAACCTTAGCCAAGGGCTCCACATACTGGCCAAATTGAGCTGCGTTTGGTGCACTGGCATTACCCAGGAGGTGACGAGCGTAGATCCCCTAAGAAAGGAAAAGAAAAAATGATTAACTATATTATTTATGTGCTCGTCTATATTTATTTATTTTAACTCCCCTGTGCTTTAAGTGCCCAACCCATAACTGTTAGTGTTCCTGTTTCCTGACTTTTTCAGTTCATACTGACGCAGATTCAAACCAAATATATAAAATTTGGATTTATCGCTCTTTAAGATCTGCTGTCACTGATTTTCAGTCCAGTTCTTGTGTAACTTGGCAAACCTCAGCCTTTTCTCCCAGTTTCCTTTCCTTAAGTATAACTTCTTGACAGCCACCCCTCCACTGAGACCATTTCTTATGAGGCTTCAGTGAACAGCAGATGGTTCAGCTGAAGGGACAGATTTATTTCTGAGTTCCTGTGTCATGTCTTTGCTGGATATGACTGTCAGATACTGCTCATCTGCTGTATATAGATTTTTAGGCCTGTCACTTTTTTTGTCCTTTATTTATCCAGTTTCTTCTAATATTTTTTTTTTTTTTTTTTAAAAAGGCACATCATGCTGAGACATGCCAAGTCTTTAACTAATAGCTTATTGGGAAGCACTGTGTTGGCGCAAAAACATTATTTTATGCCTGCCAAACTGTGCTATCCTTATCATTTTGCATAGATTCAACTAAAGATACAGTTTAAATTTATTTTGTTTTTTTTTGCTAAGTTGTGTTTTTTCGGTGTAGACAACTCTGGTTCACCCCTTGAGCTAGGTGCCTTTTTTTAATCTTTGAATGATTCATAGGTCAGTGTTGAGTGGCTTAGCAGACAAAACATTCCTCTGAAAAGGTTTAAGTACAAGGACTGGACTGAAAATGAGTGAAAAAGCAGCCAATGTCCAAAGAAAAACTTTGAAAGATCTTCAGAAAGCCTGCAGAACTACTGCTCAAGACCCCTTAAAAAACTGCAGGGTCCGGCTCCTTGGAAGCAAAAAATAAACACGAGGAGTGGCTCAAGACTTTTGCACAGTACTATATGTCAGCAGAAACATCAGTGTAGTACTGCAGTTTGGTACAAACCTGGGCAATTCCTGCCATTTTAAAGACAGACAAGGCCAAGTAGAAATTCAACTGTGGCAACACAGGCGGGATCCCCCGGCACCTGCAGTAGATGGAGATCAGGTCTTGCACAGTTGGAATACCTGCTCATTGAGGAATAAGGCCAGAGGGACAAGAACATACTGTGAGCAGACATAAACAAATAAATAATAAATATAAAATTATTTTCAAACAATGATTTTAGAAAACAATGGATCTGTTTATTTATCCATTGCGTATAAACGCTAATAATTATTAGGGTTATCAACAGTTGTTGACGTTACCTTCTACTCCTTTTAAACTGCCCATCGTGCTGGTAATGTTAAGACTTGTGGGCCAGTAATGTGGCATAAGGAAGTAGGCCAGATCTGCCAGGGGCTGTCCAGTGGTAGAAAGCTCCCAGTCCAACACAGCTATCACGTGTGCCTTATCACATAAAACAGGCTTTGTGAAGTATTCGCTGACAAATGTAGCAAAGTGTAAGAATAAAGGTCACAGAAACTGTACCTCTGTTGGATGGAATATTAAGTTATCCAGTCGGTAATCTCCATGGACGAGGGTGACCTCGCTGTCACTGGCTGGCAGATTCTTCATCAACCAGTCAGACAGTTCATTCATGGCTGGAATGTCTCTGTGGGCTGCTGCGGCATACTGCTTGCTCCAGGTGGAAACCTTTACAGATAAAAGGGCATTTCTTCTTGCTAGAGTTCCAGAAGAACAACAGTGAAACTGTTTCAGTTTGTCGAGTGCTATGTTATCTCACTTGTCTCCTGCAGTAACCTGGTCCTCTTCCATATGCTTCAAGGCTCAATGACGCCACATCCAGGGAGTGCAGCTTTGCCAACACTTCCACTGCAGCCACATACAGAGCTGTTCTCTCCGCTGGACTCACTCCAGGTAGACGGAGATCCCTGAATATGCGCCCCTGATCAACAGAGATGGATGACTGCTGTTTAACAAAATTATATTTTCATCTCTAATGAAAACACAAGCTCAAACTAGCATACACTGGCAGGGAAAGGAAAGTAAAATTGGGACTTGGAGCCAATGTCAAGCAAAACACCTAAAAAAAAAAAAAAAATTAGATTCAGGAACTTGTGACTCATGGATGCACAAACTTACCTTCACATGCTGCATTAAGTAGAACTCTGTTCCAGTGACTTCAACATCAGTGCAGTGAAAGAGGGGCTGCGGCACGGGGAAACCAACAGAGAAGAGAGCCTTCTGCACTCGGTACTCTCTGTCCACCTGCAAATGAAGGGGAAAAAAATCTCCTATGATAAAACTTCACTCATGGTCACATAATTTAATTCAGCATATGTACTATAAGTTAGACATAAATATATTCATTCAGGTTTAAAAAGATCTGTTTTTTATAACTAACAGCTACATGCAAACTCAACATAGCCAGCTAGATCAGATCCTAACCATTTAACGAGAACCAATTTACATAGTTGTTTCTAGGAAATGTGCTACATGGTCATCTAATGAACATTATTTGTGGCCAGAAACTTTTTTTTTTTTTTTTTTTACAATATTAGAGCTTACATTTATCATTGAGCGTTCCCTGACTCCTGTCAAATGTAATCTCCACACATTCACATTTCTGGCAGAACCTTTCAATTCATAGTTATGTCAAAATATGTGAACGCTGCAGTCAAACCATGTGAAATAAGTCTCTCCCTAAAGAAGTGCCATAACTACACACAGCAAGGCTGCAAATATACTTGTGACTTAATAAATGCATAACTGTGCTATGTTAAGATGCATCTGTCAACTATTTCAGTGGTCAAAACAAGGCTATTATACTTAAATAGAGCAAAATGTTATGTGAAAGAAAATTTAAAAAATTCAGACATTAGTATGTTTTATATGGACACTTTATTAGGTACATCTTGCTAGTACCAGGTTGGACCCCTTTTCCTTCAGAACTGCCCTAATTCTTTGTGGCAGAGATTCAACAAGTTGCTGGAAACATTCCTCAGAAATTCTGGTCCATCTTGACAAGACAGCATCACCCAGTTGCTGCAGGCTTGTCAGCTGCACCATGATGTGAACTTCCTGTTCCACCACATCGCAAAGGTGCTTTATTGGATTGAGTCTGTGGAGGCTATTTGAGTACACTGAACTTATTTTCTTGTTCTGATAGGGTCTTCTGCTGTACAGGCGCCCCACAGGGAACAGTTCTGGCTCCATTTCTATTTCCCACATACACTGCAGACTCCTAAAACTCTGCTAGCGTTCCTACAACAGTTCTTGGATGACTCAGCAATTGATGGCCTCATCGCTGATGGCGATGACAGGGAGTAGAGATCACTGACCGAGGACTTTGTCAACTAGTGAAAGTGGAACTGCCTCCAGATCAACACAGAAAACCAAGGAGGTGGAATTTCACAGGTCCAAAAATCCTCCACTTGCACCAGTGAACACCAAGGGAATGGACACTGAGACTGTGGACTCAGAAGTACCTGGGTGCTCATCTGACCAATAAACTAAACTGGACTAACAACACAAATGTAATTTACAAGAAAGGACAGAGCACGCTGTATCTGCTACAGAGACGTCTTCAGGAGCTCCCACTGCACTCCAAAAGACCTTTTATGACTCTGTGGTGGCATCAGCTATCTTTTATGGTGTAGTCTGCTGGGGAAGGAGTATCTCCACTGGGGACAGAAAGAAACTGAACAGGTGGATCAAGAAAGCCAGGTCTCTTCTGGTATGCCTCCTTAACCTAGTGGATGTAGTGAGCGACAAGAGAAAGGGATGACAGCTTAGCAACCAATTAGAAAACACCTTCCACCCCATGCAGGTCATCCTGACAGCACAGAGCACCTCCTTCAGTAACAGACTGCAGCATGCATGGTATGTGAAGGAGATTTAGGAGGTTGTTCCTTCCTTCAATGATCAACAGTAGTAGGACTGAGCCATGTTTCCATGTTGTTTACACCAAATTGTGACACTGTCACAGCAGAAACTGAGACTCATCAGACCAGGCAACATTTTTCCAAATTTCTATTGTCCAATTTTGGTGAGCACATATGAAATGTGGCTTCAGTTTCCTGTTTTTAGCTGACGTGAGTGGCACCCCCGCGGTCTTCTGCTGCTGTAAACAATCTTCTTTTGCACTGATGCATGTTTACTGAGACTGGGAAGTATATAAAAGTAACATTAGCTAAAGCTAAACATTTTTAAACAGTAAAAACTGAAATGGTGAAACCAACTGGGGATACTGTCTGAAACGAAACCATTTCATTTTTTTCTTTTTAAAATTAAAACTATAATAACTGTAGGTGAAACTTTACCTTGTGAGCTCCTGGCAGCAGCTCACCTGGGGGTCGCTTCCTGAGAACATAACTGTTTGACGGCGTCTGGATTAGAAAGGTTGGGTTTGACTGACCAGCACTGAAAAGATAAGAGGATACATCTTGTATGTTATCAGCATGCGAAATATTTTTGCTAGATTACCTTTGAGAACTAGTAAACCCTGTCTACCTTACCTGTACTGTCTGACAGTAAGCGTGTCTTTGTTTGACACAAGTGCCTTGGCAGTCAAATATCTTTGAAGACTCCCAACATTTAATTTATGTTGCTGTCGAACAGGAGTTGTCGGTTCTTCCATGTCGCAGTTATAACTTTGGATTAATCATTGCCAGATTTATCACTGAACTAGCCACCTCTAGCAGCGCCTATATGGTGGTCGGACCATTTATGAACAGGCACAACGAGGGAACGCCCCTTTTAAAATTTATTTTGTCAGAAATGCACAAATTATCAAACCTTTAAAAAGTAATGGTCAGAAACTTTCCAACATTAAACTTACACCTTTAGGATAAAAAATTTCAACAAACCGCTGGTGATGTAGGAACACTGTAGGGTAGTCGTGCTCGCTTTCTGCACGGACATTGTTTACGGGAACACACATCCTGACAGCTGGTTTGAGAAGAGAAGACGTGTACTTTCTCTACCGATTCCTCTTTTGAATTTTTAAAATATTTTTAGCATTTTTATTTCTTTCACGTTGTTTAGCCTTCGCCTGTTTTCCAAATGGCGACTGTGGAGGAGCTGAAGTTGAGGGTGAGAGAGTTGGAGAATGAGCTGATAAAGTGTAAGCAGAAGCAGCAGTGTGCCACGGAAGATGCTCACAGCCACGCACTAAATAGACCGAAAATTGACAAAATGAGCGCCGAAGTTGTGGATTCCAACCCATACAGGTAGTTTTTAGTTGTCTTTTCGTTTAATTTTGTGTGTATAACTCGTAGTGTTGAGAGCCGACGCCTTGTTGTGAGTCACAGACCGCAAGCTAATCTCAGCTGTTTTTATTTCAGTCGCCTCATGGCTTTAAAGAGAATGGGCATCGTGGATGATTACGAGGTATATTTAAAGTTTTTTTTAAATTTATGATTATTTATAATTATGAGTGTATGTAGACTTCTGACCACTCAATCAATGCAAAGTTAGAGGTTTTTGCATCGAGAAATATAAATAACCAACCATGTATACATTTGCTGACAGAAAATTCGGACATTCACAGTAGCTGTGGTTGGAGTTGGAGGAGTTGGCAGTGTGACAGCTGAAATGCTCACTAGATGTGGCATTGGTAAGGTAATGGAAACTTTCATTATCTTTCACTTTTACTCGATTTCTATCCGTGTCATTCTGTGCTGCTTTTGCCCTTACCGTTGCTTGTTTTCGTTTTGTGGCATCACAGTTGCTCCTTTTTGACTATGATAAAGTAGAGCTTGCCAATATGAACAGGCTGTTCTTCCAGCCGCACCAGGCAGGCCTCAGCAAAGTGGAAGCAGCAGAACACACGCTCAGGTACGCTGTTGTCAACAGATATCGACTTTTCTGCCAAAGCCATTCAGTTTGTTTTAAATACATGTGACTTACTTCTTCTTTCCCAACAGAAACATTAATCCAGACGTGTCATTTGAAACCCATAACTACAATATTACTACAATGGAAAATTTTACACATTTCATGGATCGCATCAGGTTAGGATTCCTATTCTATATTTCCTAGCTTTCCTCCTCTGTTCCCTTATTTTGCAGCAGCTTTCACAACAAATAACTGTGTTTTCAGTCATGGAGGGCTGGAAGAAGGGAAACCAGTGGATTTGGTCCTGAGCTGTGTGGACAACTTTGAGGCTAGAATGGCCATCAATACAGTGAGTGTATATATATCAATGTCACAAAAAAAGACATCTTAATATATAATACTTGTGCAGGTTGAATTAATTTTGGTGTTTGTTTCAGGCCTGCAATGAACTAGGTCAGATCTGGATGGAGTCTGGTGTCAGTGAGAATGCTGTGTCAGGGCACATCCAGCTCATCATTCCTGGAGAGACGGCCTGCTTTGCTGTATGTCCACACATAAACAACATATCTTTGCACTAAAAATACATCCAACTCTTAGGGAATAATGTAGTTAGATTCTAATACTGTAATATATCTTCTCTTAGTGTGCTCCTCCACTTGTGGTGGCAGCTAACATTGATGAGAAAACCTTAAAACGGGAGGGTGTGTGTGCTGCCAGTTTACCAACAACCATGGGTGTCGTTGCAGGCCTCCTTGTGCAAAATGTCCTCAAGTAGGTTTTTTTTTTACTTATGGGCAGGTTAAAATCTAAAAATGAAAAGTGAAGCTGTTTATTAAATGTTTTTTGTTCCAGGTATCTGCTGAAGTTTGGTACTGTCAGTTATTATCTTGGCTACAATGCCATGCAGGACTTCTTCCCTGCCATGGCCATGAAAGCCAATCCCCAATGCAATGACCGGCACTGCAGGAGACAACAGGAGGAGTACAAGGTGTGTATGCTCACTGTTTGTTTTCATGTAATAGGATGCAAGACTGACTAAAATCCTGTTTTCATTGCTTGCATCAGTTAGGAAAGCTAACCTTTATTCATTGGTTTTCTGTTCAGAGGAAAGAAGCAGAGCAGCCCAAAGTGATAGTAGTACAGGAAGAGGAGGAGGTCGTACATGAAGACAACGAATGGGGTGAGCAAAAGAAGCCTTAGCAGTGTAATATAGTTTGCCTGGATTTTTCCCTATGACTTTAATGTGTATTAACATACTCAAATGTGCGGTGCAGGTATTGAACTGGTATCAGAAGTGACTGAAGAAGAGTTAAAGGCTGCATCAGGTGCTGTGCCTGACCTCCCAGAAGGCATCACTGTGGCTTATACCATTCCAACTGAGGTCAGTATTCTTTAAGACACAACAGCTTTGAAGCAATTAAATTGTAGCTTTGCATGGGTAAGCTCATTTTAAATATTTCAAATATTGCAGCATAGATGACTTTAGGCTCCAGTTTTACTATACTGCTTTTAAATGAAAACACAGATGGATTTGGATATAATTTATAAAAGGAAAACAAATACTACCTATCCTAGAATTTTTTTTTGGAACTATTTATTGAATGTTTGTCTCGACTATGAGGCCACTTCGACTCAATCCTGATTCTCAGTTCTCTGGATTGTTTTCTCCTCTTTGAACCAGGAAACAGCAGTCGGGGAGACTGTGGAGGAGAGTGAGCAGAGCCTAGAAGAATTAATGGCTCAGATGAAAAAAATGTAGGCAACAATCTGAAGGTTAATTTTTGCTGTTTAATATAAGACTAGCCTTTTCTTGCGTGCCCATTCCAACATCATTGTGAAAAAGCTAATTGATATAAAATATAAGCAGTTAAAGAACAAGTTAAACAACTAAGGAATGCATGATAAATGCTGCTTATGGCATTTCACACACACACACACACACACACACTCTCAAAACATCAGATATGTCATTTGTTGACATGGTAGGAAAGTGTTTAGCACTTTAAATGGGAACATTTTCTAATTACATGTTAATAAACCTAAAGAGATCATTTGGTGTTTTGTTTAGTGAATGTGTGTTCCAACATCATCTCTATTAGAAAAAAGAGGTTCATGCAACATTACAAAACATTGTTTAAGATGTCTCAATAAAGTATTTATTCGATGAACATGCTGGATTTTTTTTATTTTCCTGTACAGCTTTTACAGATGTTATTAACATGGCATTAATACATGAATAAATGAAAGCAGTAAAGACACTTTGTATGTTGTATAATTGGCAAGACAATAGGTTTTGGTACAATGTGTCCCTCTTGGCCTCAGTCTATTGTACATCAACCTGGAGCCTTATATATCACATTGCTGACTTTGGCAAGACTCTTAAAATACTTTGAATACATGAATAAATACATGTGCAGTTTATTTTGCATAAACGCAGCATTAAGTCTGGGACAGAGATAATGCTTCTTCAGGCATGTTCTGGAGTTTTAATTTAAGCTCCATGTTTGCCTTTTTTTAATAACACTATTGGATAAACCTAAACATTAAGAAATATATAATTCATAATGTAAACAATGTATATTTAAATATTTAAAACAAAAGTGCTTTGGATCTGATAGTCCTGTTAATTATCAGGAGGCAGACGGTGGACCTTCTAATGTATTTCCTCTGTATGTGCTCAGTAACCTTTTTGTGCTGGATTTTTAGCATGACTCACGTGCAACTATTTGAATGTCTACTTTAAAAAAATATTAAAATAAGAATAATGTAAACTATACACCAGAGAGCGCGTAAAATGTTGGTGATCATTAATCATGCTTTTATGGCTGGAGTGACTTCACGCCCATAAATCTATGCCGAGTTGAAATGTGAGTTTAGTGTAGTGCAAACCTGAGTTTAAAGCCTGTGAAAGGATTGATTTATTTGATGCCTAGAGTGCATTACACATGATTACAAATACCGGCAGATATGCAGTTTTCAAAAACTAATACTGTAGACTTCACAATCCTTCTGGCAGGCACAGTATTTCTGACCAAAGCCTCCATCCACGTGCGATGCAATTGATGATTAGGATTGTTCTCTTTTTGGTAAAATCACAGGATTCCAAGAACGCTCTCGAGCTCTCCGAACAGCCATTATTGATCAGCTGCAAAATACACCTAAGCAGGGTCACCTCTGAGCATGTGAGAGGGGAGCAGGTCCTCTCACACTGAACGCGTCTCCGCTGGAGGAATGGCGAGATGGGGCATTCCCACACACTAACGATGGCTCTGCCTCTTTGATCTCCATTGCACGCTTGTAAAGCTCTGCTGCCTTCTCGAAGTCACCCTCTTCATAACTAAATTGGAATTTAAATTAAGAAATACAACAGTTTAGCAGAAGAATAACATAATATTCACAATTAAACGTTTGATTAGTCAAATGTAACCATCGCTGAGGTACCTTAGCACTGCCAGGTTTTTTAGGGTCTCTCCAACCCGTGGATGAGAGTGGCCCAAACTGTCCTCATAGATTTTCAGTGCTCGCTCATAAAGGGGCAAGGCATCACTGTGCTTCTTCTGTCAAAGACAAACAGAGAAAAAAAATCACAATTAACTTTGCTCTGTATAATCTAAACTTTACTAATACTTTGCCACTTTGTGCAAAACAGTGTCAATGGAGGGAAAATGATAACATAAACATAAACATGAAGAACATAAAATACAGTTTTAAAGATTTAACCATTGGTGTCCAACATGTACTCACATGCATTAGTAACTGTCAATATCCCATATATATGTATAAGTACTTTTATTTTGCCATTAGTGGTTCATAATCTATTTAGACTCACACTTAACTTTTAATGGAGTGTTTTGAAAGTCTGGTATTTCTATTGTTCCTTAAGTAGGGCAAAAAAACAGATCCCTCGTTTCACCTATGCTACTGAAATATGCAGTTCTGGAGTACACAGCAGAAACAGCAGAAGCACGGTAAGTCTCACCAGTTGGCAGTAGATTACTGCCAGGTTGACCAGTGCTGTGGCTACACTGGGATGCTTGGGCCCAAAACTTTTTTCTCTGATTTCCAGAGACAGCTCATAAAGTGGAACAGCCTTCTCCAGTTTCCCCTGTACAACATAAATGAAATCATGTGCCAAAAACAAAGACCACGTCACCAAAAAAGTATTGTGTCAGTGCCATTTGTCTTACTCTGCGTTTATAGAGCATGGCGAGGTGTTTGAGTGTGTATGCCAGTGAAGGGTGGTCAGGAGACAAGGCTTTCTTGCGGATGTCTAGCGCCCTTTCGTACATGTCCTCAGCTGTTTCATACTCCCTCCTTTCAGTGTGCAGCGCTGCCAGGTTGTTGAGTGACTGAGCACAGTCTGGGTGATCTGGACCAAGGACACGCTGACGCATCTCCAAAGAGCGGGTTAAAAACACCTTGGCTGCACTGGTGAGGCCAAAGAGAAGGACTGTAGTTACTCAGGCGGATTTAACAAAGCACATGTTACTGATCATTTAAAGCGCGGGTACTAGGCTGGAACTGTTCATTGAGAATCTATAATGTTACAGGTCTGTGTCTATGTGCGTGCTATGTGATGTTTCTCTTACTCTAGGTTGTTCTGGAGGTAGTACAGGACACCCAGTTCGTTCAGTGTTTTGGCACAATCTGCAGAGTCTTTTCCCAGGGTCAGCTCTTCCAGCTGTAGGGCTCTGCGCCTCAATAAACTGAAGCCATACTGAAAGTAGAGTAGAAGACGTGCAATATGTCTCATTAAACGAGTATTGCTAAACGTGTGGGAATCTGAGAACTATGCTCACCATGTGACCTTTCTGTCTAGCAGTTTTCTGACGGATCTTCACTGATCTCTTCCTGAGTTTCTCTGCTTGTTCGTACCTGAACAACAGCACCAGGTGTTAACTGTTATATGTTTCTTACACTGAATCCTGAGTGTGATGTAGTTCTTTGAAAAAAAAAAAAAAATCTGAACAGCTGGGGTTCGTCTTTATGAACTTATAAAGACGAACACCTGGAACTATTACAACAATTGCATAACATCAGCTCCAAGAAAACTCCCACTTACTTGTTTTGCTTCTGATAGAGCATGGCGAGTGACTCCAGTTCTCGTGCCACGCTGGCATGCTCAGCACCGTAGGCATTCTCACTTATCTCGAGGGCTTGCTTGTACAGCTGCTCAGCATTGCCATACTTCTTCCACTGGACATAAACTCCAGCCAGCTGGTGCAGAGAGCGAGCTACACTGGGATGGTCCGGGTCCAGCGCTGTCTCTCGAATCTCAAGAGACCTTTGTAAAGGTGCTACAGCCTAGAAAAGATATACAAACACATTCTTAGCAGAAAAAGATTAGACTCATTCAGACAATGTGAAAACATTTAAGCCTTTTAAGACTAGGAATTAAATGATGTGTGGTGAATAATAAGCAGTCTTTTTTTTTTAAGACATTTACCATACCTGACTAGGAAGACCTAGATCTTTGAGGAAACGTCCCAAAGTCTCATACAGGTTTGCGAGCCTGGTCATGCTGTCTTCACTCTCGCAGCTCTTCTCATAGCGCTTCAGAGAGTCAAAATACTCGGTGGCCATGGAGCTTTTGTCTTTGCCGACATACTGCCAGTAGGCCAAGAGCTCAGAGAAATGACCCCTAAAAAAAGCAAACACACAGCTTTGCTATTACCAACATTACCTCATACATATCCGTGTTTTCGGTCAACACTAACATGTACCTCTTGTAGAGGTTTTGGGAGACAAACAAGTTTAAGAGGCTGAGCTGCAGTTTGGTTCGGTCCTCCTGCTGCTGGAGCAGCCAGGGAAGCTCATCTGCGACACGCCACGTCACTCGGTCCTGGCTAAAAGCACACACATATACAAAGACACAAGTTGTTCTGACGGAGCAGTGCGATTTGTGATGTATATGTTTACGGAGAGGATCTCTGCAGCACCTGAGTTGCTGGTTGAAGTAATGAATTAGTTTCTCTCTGTAAGTAGTGGAGCTGCTTCCTCCCCCCAGAAACTCTAGCCTCACAGCTTCCCAGGCCTGACAGACGCACAGAAAGATGAAAATGGCAAAACTGTGTAATGATGAACTTTGTGTCCCACGAACAGCATAATTCTATTATGCATTTTTTTCCTTTAATGATACTGTTCTATAATTTGACTGCCTAAGAAGCCTAATTACCTGTAGATGTTGAAACCTGATGAGTCCACAACGAAGAGTCACAATGCAGAGTCTGTTCAGGCGGTAGAGCAGAGAGGAAAGGACGGGCAACTCTACCTCTGGGAAAAGATCTAGGACCTCTGATTCACTCACTCCATTATGGCTGGCACATACAAGGCCCAGTATCTAAGAGACAAAATAAAACATTCACCTATTCATCTGCTATGTGTAGAAAAGACTGACATTAAGAAGAACAGAAAGGGGGTTCTGTAAGTTCCTCTTACGCCAAATTAAGTTACACACACATATTTCTAATTAAAAGCAATCAGGATGGCAACTCTCTCTGTTTAAGTGACCTCTCTCATTGTGTGGCGCTCTCTGTCCGTGCTGAGGGAGTTCAATGTCATCTTGAGTGCCAGGCGGCAGACTGACATGGTGTCCTGACACTGCAGACACTGCTCCAGGCTCTTCTCCAGCGACCCAAAGGATCTACTGTTGGGAAGCAACAACACAATCTTTACAAAATATAAACTTCTGTATTCAAACATCAAAATATAACCTACTTAAAAAAAGAGGTGTTTATCACTGTTTTAAAGATTTTCTACTTCTTTAAAAGAACAATTTAAATTAATTTAAAAGGGCCAAACAGGTTTGACTATCCATGAGTATCCATGCTGGATTGGAAGAAGGCATTTTTTTATTGAATGTATTTAGAATTGTGAAAGCAGAGGTGGCGAACCTGGTGATCATCCTCGCCAGCAGTGTGACATATAATGCATTGCATGTCGATGCAGAGCGACAGTGCCTTTCCAGCTTCTTCTCCTGGAAAATAATACACATATATTCAGGTGTCACATTCTTAAAAAAAACAACAAAAATATAGCACCGCTAGGGATTTCAAATGTCTTTAAAGGGCCCTGAAGGGAAGATAAATGACCTGATCCTTAGTAAGTTTGAGATCCATGCTCTGGCACTCTGCGCTGACAATACTCTTGACCTCTCTGGGGCTCAGCGGGTCTAAGTGGAGTGTGGGCCACAGCCTAAACAGACATGGTCACAGATAAGCATATGAATAATTATTCTGACCAAAACTGGGATACTGAGAATTCACGCAGTGTGTATTACCTCCAAGCCTGAGGACACGTCTCTACATTGACAGACACCACCACTCTGACATTGACAGGGAGAGGGTCAATCAGCCACTTCATGTGTCTTTCTGCTTGCTGGAGCAGAAGGGGACAAACAGTAGTACACATAAAACTATACAGCAGAGAGAATAAACACAGCTGCGCTGAATGTTGAGTCTATTGTGGTTGTAAAGGGCGTTTACCTGTATTTGGTCAATGGAGTCGATGATGATGATAATGTTTCCTTGATGGCGTGCTGACAGTCTTTCAAGCCAGCGGGGAAACTCCTCCAAGATCTTACTGGGCTCCATGGACAAGCCAGAAATGGACCAGAAGTGCTGCAGCAGCTATGTGACAACAGACAGGCATAAAAACAGTTTCTTATAACTGTTAGTAATGCAGTCATCAGTGGAGGAAAGCATTAACAAGAGGCAATCGGACAGGTCCCTTACTTTAACTGTGAGGCGTTTGATAATGAGAACCGGCTCTGAGCTTGTTGAAAGTGGGCGGCCAACAAAATGATAAAGAAATAAGGTGTTGGGGGGTTGCTTCTGCTGCAGTTCGATCCTAAAGAGAATTCAAGAACAATTAGCAAAGTAGACAAAGCATGCAAAAAGTCCAAAATGTTCCATGTCATTAGAAAAAACATCATCTTCCATATAACATATAATATAAAACTTTTTTTTTTTCCAAGGGTGCAAGAGTGTTGGTCCGAAGTGCTTGGAGAGCTCATCATTATGTTATAATTACTTTGTAAAGTTTCCAAATGTACAGCTTATAACTAAGTTTGGAAATGTACTCGAGACATACTTAAGAGGGCTTCACCACATATACATTACACTTCACTGAAGAAATCCGTTCTTACCATTTGGAGAGCAAGAGAGATTTTCCTGAACCCGGACCACCAGATACCAGGAGAGGTGGTGTGGGAGGCGGAGCAGCTATCATGTCATTCAAACGATCTATATACTGAGGCCATTGATACACCACAGGCTTATTAACACCAATGAAACATAGGATTTGAAGACAAACCCATAAGGTTGAATGGATAAATGACAGACAAGAATTGCACTACCTTCTGGAAGCTTAACTGTGAGGTGGTGCTGCTACAAGCCTGCTGATAGGCCTCGATCTGTTCCTGCTCATCATGTAGGTCCCACAGCACATCTCCCGAGTCTTCCTCGCGCCCCTCGTCCATCCCAGAGTCCTTACACTCAACATCTGCTCCTTCAAGACCCAGCAACTCCTAGACGAAGAGGAAAGAAAATCACATGAAAGGGTTTCAAATTCAATTCTTATAGACCTTAGGCTAGTTAAACGACAGTCTATACCTGCTTGATGACTTTCTCCAGTTGAGTATAAATCAGGCTGGCCCCCTCCTCTGCAGAGCCACTGTGATCCACTACCTAATAATGTTCAAAACAGGTCAGCACACGCACAGTGTTAGGTCACATTTAAAGGCAATAAACATTAAATATCAGCTTTTTCTACAAAATTATTAAGTGTAGTTTTGCTGAAATATTGTTTGAAACTTGTAAAACTGAAAACATGGATACTTTATGAACCACCTCCTTCTCCCCTGCACCCTGTTTAGCCCTTTAAAATAATAAAATCACACGAGCACCTTGATTTTAGCAGCCTTGTCTGCAGCATTGACCCGTTCTAGCAGTTGCCTGATGGGTCCCGTCAAATTGCGATCTTCTTCAGTCCTAAGGTAGAGCACCAATGGACGGCCGTCTGGATTCTTAACAAAAGCCTCTTCACAATCCTCCACCACAGAGCTACAGTAATGCATTTTGCATGAACATTATACACAAACTTTAATTCATCTCTGGAAAAAAAACACAGATTTTAGTGTGTAATATTCATTACAGAGCAGTAAAGTTGGGAGATACTAAACTCACCATACCTAGTGACAGTAGATTTGAGAAGAAGCACACACACAGAACTCCTTTCAATCTCCTGCTTGCGCTCTACAGCGTATGAAGCCGCATTCTCCTCTGGGAAGAAGACATTAAGGTAGAAATGGCCTAGACTCTCACATATTCGCCGCAGTGCAGATGTGTGTTTCTGTAATTAAAACATTAAGCACAAGTTTCCCAGAACTGATTAATGGTATAACAGGTATTTTTCCAAGCAAAGTGCCATTTAAAACCCACATCTGTGTTCCTTTAAGCCACGTCCAAGAAATAGCCCAGTAAAAGTGGGCAGCACAATCTCACATGAAAACAGAATATTTACAGTTTTTGCTGACTTACAGTGCTCCTCTTACCCACCTTTAGAAAAATATCCAGCTCAGCTCTGGTCTCCTGGGTGAAGATCAGGTAGCAGCGCACTGTGTTGCTCCACAAGGCCTGGGGAACGTGGGGTGACACTTGAAGCAGACTCGCCACAGCAGCATCCCAGTCATCTGAAAAAGACAGACACATATAGGAAATTAAACCCATGAACAGAGAATTCAACAGGTTCTTCAAAATGTAAGCAAAGATCGCCTAATAAAAAAATTAGCTAGGTCATGTAGCAGTCAGTTTCTCTAAAAGTAGAATTCCAGCACTGCCGGCACCACAATGGGACAAACATGTGACATCACTACTTCGCCCCTGACTGCAGTCCAGATCATGATACCGCTCTTCTTTCTACAGTCTCTTCCCTGTCAAAGTTTCCTTACCTCTGCTCACATTAGCAAAGGGCCCTTCCACATCTATCAAACTGTGCGCAAACTCCGGTCCTCTGAATGTCTGTTGCAAGTGCATCATGCTACCCATAGAGGGCTCACTTCCCAGCACACCGCCAGTCCAATACTCACACTGTGTTCCTGCAGCTAAAGACATTCATTTAACAAATCAGTACAGTGTTTTATCATCATGTAAAACAAAAGCCTAGATATGTGGTATGATTACATAAACTGAATGCTTTGCCCCCTGAACAGGAAAGGGCATGCAGAACAGATGGTTGATGGTTTAAAATAAAAATAAAAAAAAGACCCCAATATTGTGAATTTTTGTCTTACCAGTGACAGTGGTTTGGTTGTCATCTGAATCAGAGTCATTTGGATCATAAACCTGAATGCCCTGAGCCTGTAACTGCTGCAGTTTGGCCTCCAAGTCCCTTTTAGCCCGCAGGAGATCCTGTATCTCCTTTTCCTTCGTCTCCCGGAAAATCTATTGAGTGATTTTGCCAAAAGGTTAAAGCTGCAACTGTGAGTACTAGAGAGAATGCTACACAGGAATGATTCTCAAACTGTGGGGCACAGAGCCGTGTCAGGCCATGGACAACCAGGGCAAAAATATGGAGTCCATTAAGATGAATTAATGCTATTTATGTAAAGCAGAACATGCTGATGCTATCATGCTGACTTTTATTTCAAATCGGAATATTTTGTGCTCATTTATTGTATCGAATAAAGAAATGGGTGGGTGGGGCAGCTTTCATCTTCTGAAATGAGAAAAATGTGTATAACCCATGTAGTGTGGTTTACCTTAAACTGTCGTTTTACTTTGTCCCTGTCATGTTCAAAGGTGGCAGCCCTCTCCATAGCTTGATATTTTGCTTCAAGAGCACTTTCTTTCTCTCTAAGAATCTTCTGGTAGGTCTTCTGCAGAGCCTGTAGTCACATTGAAAACGACAGCACCACATCAGCTATTAAATTATCTAAACACCCACTGCTGCCACTAAGTGTGATTAGGATTAGTCAGAAATCTCGTGATTTTGTTTATTTTTACCTGTAGCTCCGCTCTCAGCCTCTTATTCTCCTCATCCAGCTTGGCTTCCTTCTTTTGCATGGATGAGATCTCGTTGTTCTTACTGACACGGAAGATTTCGTACTCTTTACGGAGTCTTTCATACTCTGCAGCATACTCTAGATCCACAGATCCCGTGGATTTGAAACTGGCCCCGATCACACGAGGTCCTCGGCGAAAGGAACTGCGCAGGAGTCGGGCTTTGGGCTTGACCTCGACGGGTATCTCACAGGCTTCTCCGCCTTCGCCTCCATACCCGTCCTCGATCACCTCGCCTGGGCTGACCATTGAGGATGCGGTGCCCATGATGGCCAAAATAAGCTGGGGAATAAAAGAACTACTCAACTTTGTTCAATGCTCATAGCTGCTCGTGTTTAATGAAAGATGGAGCAAGGATGCAGTGGCAACTTTGGAAACTGCTTTTTAGAGTTTGTTACTAGCATTTCTTATCCCTAAGTTGGTTTATCCAGGCTGTATCATAAAGGAACAAAGCTAACATCTTTCCACAAAAGCAAAAGGTGGCATTACAACTTGTTTTTCTGAGAGACAACAACAAAAAAAATACTTTTGAGTGAGTTAAGCATTCCTGTCCGCCTAATAACAAATCCAGCTGAACATAGTTAGCTCCGTTACCGTAACTTTTGTAGCGGTACAACAACCTAACTGCGTCATTTATTACTGTAAAAACTAAAGGAAGGGCATAGCATGGATAGTAACGAGTTTTAGCTGAGGAGAAAACTGCCTCGACGTCCAAATATGGCATATGAAGGTTAAACAAATAGCCTCACTCACGGTCCGCTCCCCTGGCAGCTTCTTCCTGGCTGCCTTGGTAACAACTCGAAAATACGGGTGCTCGCACAAGTCAAACAAAAGTTTGTTCCCTTCGAAGGTATAAAAATTACCCCCGAGCCGAACTCACTGTAGTCAAAGAAATGAATCAGTGTCTCCTGATTTAGTAAGCATTTGAATTTACTACACTGAATCGAATTTTAGCCTAAAAATGCTTGAAACATATTTCAAGATAGGTAATGTATTTGCTTTGTAGCCTACATCTTAAAAAATCAGTACCTACATTTAAAAATAGATAAACATACATAAAAATACATTATCTGGAGACAAAGGACTAAATGGGCACTAAAAAGCATAGGTAAGCTTGTTACTTTGTGCACAGCTAAACAAGTTACAGTGATCCCTCACTATAACATGGTTCACCTTTCACGGTCTCACTGCTTCGCGGATTCTTTTGTGCAGTTTTTTTCACAGTGCATTGTGTTCTGCATCCTGCTTGGCTAAACAGTCACCGAGCTCCTTCTCTACCTGTGTGCCAATAACGTTACAGTATTTAAATATGAGTAATATAGATTGGCCATTCAGGAGATGAAAGCTGAAAACTTTGAATGCCTGCTGGAAAAAACTGTGGCCAGAATCACCGCAAAACCCGACCGGAGGCTCGCTTGACGAGATCCATCGCTCTGCCGTAGATACAGCTGTGACTCTCTGGGGTCAGGTTGGAGGAGACGCTTTAATGACATGACTCCGGATCACATTAAGGCCCGATTGATGAACACGCACATCCGCTGACCTGAAAACAAGTTTTGTTCTTTGGTTTCAATGTAGAGTATTTAATTATGCTGTATAATAATAATAAAAACTAAAGGTAACTACTTTGCGGATTTCACTTAAAGCGGGTTATTTTCGGAATGCAACCCCGCAAAAAAACGAGGGATCACTGTACATGGCTAATCTTAACAGAGGCAACAGATGATCTTACCAATCATCAAAAATGATGATGGGTAAGAAGAAATTACACAATGCCACATATATTCATATTTTAAATAAATGCAATTGTGCATAAAACTCTTAATTGTGCATAAAAC